>CM068320.1:36759146-36954146 GCA_034766995.1 Acanthacorydalis orientalis | reverse complement strand
GTCTCTGACTGTGTAACCTAATTAAATTTTAATCGCGTTTAAATTTTAATCAATAATCAGTCGGAGTGGTAACGACAACGCAATTCAATCAACCCTGCTTCGTCGATTCTAGGTTCACGTCGAAGACAATGAATGTGATCTCTACATATAAGGGATGTTTCTAAATAGAACATTTTCGAGTCGATAAATTATATACCAATTTTCTTAATATGACTTTCTGACCAAATTCATTTTAAATTGAAAGAGATGTACTGTGTAACCTCTATTAATATACAAAATAAAAATGATAAATGAAATTAAAAAAAAACTAATATTTTACAAACAGAATTGTGGGTAAATAAATAATGATACCTGATAATAATTCATCTATGGTATCGATCAAAAGTTATTTTACAAATCAATAAAGTTGGTGTATACTTGTAAAATTAATCTTCTGATATTCAGTATGCGCTTACATTTTAGTACATTGCACTTACGTTCAGTATGCTCTTAAACAGTTCATCATTTTCGAGGCACTGAACCTCCGAACACCAAAGAATTTTTTTTTAATAAAGTTATGACATTTCAAACTAAAAATTAATATTTTTTCCATTTTTTTCTGTTATACAGTTTTATATATTGGGTGTTGGAATTAATTCGTACCGTTTTCTTCATGAAAAAAGGTCGTTTATTTTAAATGAAATTGAAAAAAACATATCATTCAAAGTATTGTCCATCGTTAGCCATTACTTTTTCCCATCTTTCGGGCAGGAGACGAATACCACGTCGGAAGGATGCTTCGTCTTTAGATGCAATCCATGAACCGACCCATTTTTTGCAATCTTCATAAGAAGTGAGCTTCTGCCCAGACAGGCCATGACTCATCGATCGAAACAAGTGGTAATCAGAAGGAGAAATATCTGGAAAATACGGCAGGTGGGGTAGGACTTCCCATTCGAGCGTTTCGAAGTATGTTTTGACCGGTTTTGCGACATGCGGACGAGCATCGTCGTGCTGCAAAATCACTTTGTTGTGTCTTTCAAAGTATTTCGGCCGTTTTTCCTTCAATTCACGGCCTGAGGGCATCAATTGTAATCGGTAGCGATCCCCAGTAATGGTTTCATTCGGTTTGAGCAGCTCATAGTTGATCACACCCTTATTATCCCACCAAATACAGAGCATGAGCTTGGATCCATGGATATTTGGCTTCGCCGCTGGTGTTGATGGTTGGCCGGGCTTAACCCATGACTTTCTGCGCTTGGGATTGTCGTAATTGATCCACTTTTCATCGCCCGTGACAATTCGATGCAAAAATCTCTTCCTTTTCTTCCGTTGAAGCAGCAGTTCACAGGTAGAAAAATACCTTTCAACGTCCCTCGGGTTCAATTCGTATGGGACCCGATTTCCTTGCTTTTGGATCGTTCCCATGGCTTCAAGGCGTTTTCCTACCGTTGATAAGTCAACTCTGAACGATTCAGACAATTCTTGAAATGTTTGACGTGGGTCTTCATTAAGCAATGCCTCCGATTCTTCATCGTCGAACTTTTTCGGTTGTCCAGGTCGTTCCTTGTCTTCCAAGTCGAAATCACCACTTTTAAAACGTGCAAACCACTTCCGACACGTTTGCTCAGCTAGAGCCATGGTCACTATAAACTTCCACTAAAATACGATGACTTTCGGCACCACTTTTTTTCATGTTAAAGTAATGAAGTAAAACTCCACGCAAAAACAATTTATCCGGCACGAAATTCGACATATTCGATAAAGTACAAAGTGGTGTTATTAAGCTTCAACCAAATGACATATACTGAAACTGACGCCTAAGGGCAGCTGTTTTACGGGGAATATTTCGTTAAAGGGAACAATGGAAGAATGTAAAACGCTACGAATTAATTCCAACTCCCAATAATATATTTTAGACTGTGTTCAGGATTTATTTCCAATTAAATTTAGTTAACACACTGGCGGCCGGAACGAGATTTCTCATTTTAGGCGTTGTGCATGATTTCTTGATCGTTTTCCAGATAACGGTATTTTTTTTGCTTTCGAAAATTATCAGTCCTGTTAATGGAGATATTTTCAGTATGGTTTTTGATTTCGGAGGGACCGGTAAATACATAAAAGTGTTGAAATAATTACAGTAAAAATCGATTCTGTTGTTCATAATGGATAAGGAAGACATTTTTGCAGATGAATTTTGTGAATATTTTTCAGATGTGCCGAGCAGTAGTAAAATTATCGCAGTTTTATTGCACACGTTTCAAGATAACTCTACATGTCTAAAATCGCCGGTCGCATAGAAAATTTTAGCAAAACATTAGCGGTCGGCAATGTTTTAATAGTGTTTCTATGCTGTTCAGTACTATTAAACTAAAATATAATAATCTCCCTCTTCTCTCTCTCTCTCTCTCTATATATATATATATACAAACACATATAACGTTACTGACTCCTATTAAATCTGAAATGGTTTCTTTTTCCGAAACACCCTGTACGTACACATTCGTACACGCACGTTTACGTTCACATGCACGCGTAAGACAATTAACACTGTAAGATAAATGTCTGTTTCGCCCCCTGTGTAAATATCGCCGTCAGTGTGACAATCGAATTGACACTAACTTTCGATGATAACGGTAAACAATATGTGCACGGGCGATATTTATTCGGATTCGGGGGAGGATCCGCGATACTATCTGATAATTATGTCAAGACGTCAAAACGACTAATAAAGTTTTCGGTGTCGTCGCACGGGTGCGAACGGTCGACTCTCGTTCGGCACCCGCAATATCTGTCCGTACAATCGTGTTATAAAAGTTTCTGCTAACTCGATTATTGAAAAACCTTTCGATTGGTCGCCAGACAGGTAAATATCGTCGGGTTCATTATATCGTATAAGTTTCGGGGCGTCGTCGTTCCCGTTTCAGATATTGTCGTTGACTTTACTGAGGGTTGGATCGAACCGACGAAACGGTTTCACAAACGAGCTCGTCGCGTATTTTGTTTGTTTTATTATTCTTTTAACGCGTGTAATTTTGATGGAGGTGCGCAATAACACATATCTTGATATTGATCTATGTGTGTACTTTTTTTCTTTCTTTCTGTATTTGCAGAATTAATTAATTTTGTCGACTTATTCCCAGATGTATACATTTTAGTTTTTTTTTAATTCATTGGTAATTTATGTTTACATCTCATTATAATATACAAGTGGTCTTCCAGTCTCCGTATGAAAAATATTTGAAATTCGAGCAGTCTTCCGCAAATTAAACATTTTTTTCCATCCAAAAAACTTTTTCTGATTAAAAATCTTCAACGAATCATTTTTGATTGTTGATAATGGGTACTTACATGTCGATTCCGTCATTCTCACAGCGAAAGTATATGCAAATATTAAAAGGTTAAATATATTGAAACTATGATGCTATTTTTGGCTATTTCCTTTTTCTCTTAGAAAACTGTGAAATGTTTGTTTCCAATATAAATTCTATTATATTTGTTAACCGTTATATTTAAAATAACAAGTGATTTATAAATGAGCACCGAGGTGTAGAAAAGAAATATTTTTTCTGAAAAATTAGAAAATTTTCTGTTTTGTAAATGATGTCATGACAATTAAAATTCGCATAAAGAATAGTACCAAAAATCGATAATGATTTACTGAATATCTTTGACCAGAAATTTTTAATATATATATATATATATATATATATATATATATATATATATAAAATTAAAAGTTTAGAACTGTACACAGTTTTCTTTTAATAAAATATAATAATTCGAATATTAAATATCGCAGGAGATAAAAAAAACTGTAAAATATGATAGATTTAAAATATTGGCACGGAGGACAACTTATTAGATGTAGTAATTAATTCTGAAAAAGCTGATTTTTTTGTATCTTGTCTCTCTGAAGATGATGGCATCGCCATTAAGCAACGATTAAAATGATTCATTGAATGTTTCTAGTTGGGAAAAAGGTAAATTGTTTATGGGATGCAAAAGAATTCATTTGTGGAAGTGAATTTAGTCACACTGTCAGAACTGTAATGTGGAATTAGTTATTTTTTTTACAAAAATTAAAGTATTAGATGCACAGATTAATTCCGTGTCTTCCGTATCTAGAATACGTTTCAATGTTCAATTATTTTGTTTAACTTTAATCCATCTTTCTGGTAACCGACGAATTTCTTATCGAAAAAGAGACTGCTTTAAGTCGATGAAGTCATCAGTAGATTTTCGGTTGTCTTCAACAGTTTTAGCATTTTTTTTTGCATATTTTGTGCATCACAACACCTTCCTTCAAACCGGAACAAAATATGTCAGCTGCTCCAGCAGCATTTTTTCCAACGTGGAAAGTATGCAATGCCAGGTATACTGCTTTTCGGACGCCATCGGGTTCAATGCTGTGTTGTGAGGTTTGAAAACTGTTTCGCCACGATATATAGTGGCTTTTAAATGTTAAGGTTGACATTTAAAAAATCCTAAAACGACGAGAAAATATTTTAATTTAGAACATAGGTATGAGTGATTCAATTTAAAACCATCAAATTATTTTCTACACCTAATACTTAATTGAAATCATTCAAAAATCAATTCAATTAAATATTTTTCTAGTATTTATGTTCATGCATTTGCGATAAAAGATCTCCTAATAAAAGAGCTCATTTAAAGAAATTATTTGTTTTCTTTACTTAATGTTTAGCTACTTATCGTTTCAGTTATTATATTGCATATATATATATACACAAACAGATGATAAAATCTAGACATATAAATAGTTTGTAAATATTACTACGTGTCAAATATACACACATATTTACATAAACAAATATACTTCTCCTAATAAAGTATTATATTATTCTATTGAGTGGCTGGGATGAACAAGTAAACAGCATGGTTTTCTAGAAAAGTATTCAACGGACGCAAAAAAAACGATCCAACTTGTGGATATGGCACATTCATATTTTTCCACAATGGAAAAATTTCATTGTGTTCGAAAATAGCATCAACTTCGAAATAATTTATGCTATTACCGTACACAAACATAACAAGATATTGATCTCAGCTTTCCGTTACGTTTTTATTTTTCGAACACAACGAATTATGTGGTTCGCTCGACTGGAGAACGAAGTGGAGAAGTACAGAGAAGGACGAATGACTAGAGGAAAGGAAACGGCGGAAAGGTGGTATTTGTAGTTGTTAGTCGAGGAACGATAACAAGAAAAAGAAGTATTATGAACGGACACGTTAGTGGAAACGGTGTCGGTGCGTTTGTTGTCGGCGGTTGCGGTCGTATTCTTCGACGGAATAACAGTGGGTAGGTCGAGTTAATCACTTGTGGTCTTAAATCAACCTCTAATCGGGTCGAAGCCAGGACTTATCGATCATTGCCAATGTCGGGAATCGCCGTGACGTGACCTCGGCTCGCATTCGAGCATGTGGGCGATTGTTGTGTAGACGGCGGAGTATTTTTTTGTTTAATTACACGAGTCTGTTACTGTTTTAATTCTTTCTTTTACATGAATTCTGTTTAATATAGTATCGCCTTTTCGATCGTCTATTCACTACCACAGTTTTTCTGTATTCTCCAGTTTTTATATTAAGTAAAACAGTCTGAATAAACGATATAGATGTTATTATTTATAGTGTAAATTTTTATATATATATATATATATATATATATATATATATATATATGTTCATAATCACTACAGACTGAATAAAAGTATAACAATGTTAATAATTAAACGAATATATTAATTAAATCCGATAGAATTTAAATGTTGATTCAGGTTAGAATCGATTATAAATAAGTATGTAGTGAGAAAAAATGCGTGTGAAAGAAAATCCTTCTTACATCAAAAATTTCAATTTATTTTTAATATTAAAGTCTGATATGAAACTATTTCAATAACTATGACATTATATGAAGACAATACTGGTATAAGAACTGGTTGAAGTCATTCTAAAGTGATTGATGTACAGTTCTGACACTGGCTGAATTCCCCGTGACAAATGAATTCTTTTTCTTTAAATCCACGTACCATAAAAATGTTCTGGTCAAAACTGTTCAATAAATCACGATTGATCATTTTTGATTGTTGGTTATGCGCAAATCAATGCTGATTTTATTATATCGTTATAGAACGATCTTATTCTGGAGATGATTGAAATTCAATTTCATCATGTTTTCGTATTAATCCTTATTTGATTTTGATTTGAATGATTTCTCTGTACCTAAATGGTCTGAAAATGATTACATCTCAAAAACAATAATCGAAAATGATCAATAATGGTTTATTGGACATTTTTGATCATCTATATTTTTGTTTATTTGTGGATTAAAATGAAAACAAATATTTATATAATCAACTGATATAAATATAAAATAAACTCATGCATGACACTAAAAAATGTTTAATCAACTTGTAAGCGAGCAAACATAATTTTGATATCGATTCTAGTTCGAAATCAGCAAACAACTGCCTATTTATGATTTTTTTTTGCATTCTAAAATAGCATAATAATTCAATAAATAATATAAGTCTGTACATGAACATGAAAAAGAATTATAAACTGTACAACATGATAAAGTTAAAAATATGTTATCATTTTCAAGAATCCGAAAACGATTGATAATCATTTTTTTGAAAATTGTCGACTTGAAAAAGTTTTTTATCGTTTGCGGGATAGAAAAGAATTCATTTGTGTTAACAGGTCCATATTTTAGAAATAAAATAAATATTTAATCTTTTGCACTCCAAGCAATTAGGCTACACGGCAGATCGGAAGTTTGTATACTACGAATTAAGATGAGAGTATGATGAACATAGAAATGTACAAACAACCGATGATATTGATGGACGAACGCTTATCAAAGCTTTTATTTGTAAATAATAAAATGTGGACAGTGAAACTGGCCGTAGGAGTAGAACGCCTTTAAGTGCCTGGGCAGTACAGCTGGTCTTGCGAGTGTAAAGGGTTAATATTTTAAGATCTCACTATGGAATTATTTACTGAATATAATAAAGTTGTTTCATTTCCTTGAGTTTACATTTTTTCTTCCACTACCGATTTCGTCTTTCGACGTTTTTATTTGGGCGTCGAATATCTATCTGAAGATGTCAAAAGACGAAACTAAGTACTGGAAAAAAAAGAAAAAAAATATTTCAAGCACGAGGACATAACTCGAAAAGCCAAGCACACAGGTATGAAACAAATTACAATTGAGATAATATATGTTTTCACTCGAGAGTTGTAGACATTTTTGTATTGAAAGAAATTCTTACACGTTTACGGTGTTGTAAATAAGCACTAAATACCTATTTTCGTTATTTTTTATAAATAAAAAATATGATCGGACTGTGTATTAAGCAAGCGATTAGTGATTCATATCTCTCCACATTCGAATTGAATAGAAAACCGACAGCGATAGCGTGAAGAAACTAAGATGGTGATTAAACACGGACATCCATTTATTTTAAAAAGCGTTTAAAACAATTGAAAACTTAAAAGCTTTCAAAAGTATACATTAAGTCCGAGTTAAAACGCCGTAATCATTTTCTATAAGAAAACAAACAAATTAAAAAGAAGTGTATAATTATACTTCATTGTTCTTTAAGAACGGACGAACCGGAACAAATATTTAAATCGGTTTTAACGAAGGGAGATCTGTCGAACGTCGGACATCTTTGATATCTGACACCGTCGGTCGACCGGTACACAACGAAGAAGAAGCAGAAGAAGAAGTGGAAAAAGAAGAAGAAGAAGAAGAGAAAGCCGTTCTTTCGACGAGGAAAACGTGCGACAATCGAAAAACCTTCGGACGTAATGAACGCGACGACGCACATGGTTCTTTTTTCTTATCGAGTCCTTTATTCTATTCACGGCGTCCTCCGGGACGAAATTCGGGGCAGTGTATGTCAGCGTGACGTCATCGCGCTCGCTCGCAAAGAGAATAATGATCAGTATATACTGCTGACATATTGATGGCGGCGATGAACAATCGAACATACTTTAACGAAATTGCTTACCGGCAATGTACCGGCCGACGTCGCTATAAAATTGTAGCGGACGCGTACCTGTGTGTGTGTGTGTGTGACACTAATGTTTAATTTTCGTAACGTTTAATTTACGACCGTGTCTGGGAGGACAGTTTATTTTTGGAAGAAAACATTTTAAACTTTGTATATATATATATATATATATATATATATATATATATATATATATCAGGGAACCAAGAAAGTTGTGTCGATTTTGAATTGAGAGAAAAACACTTGTGTATTTTTATATAAAAAACTTTATTCATCAAAATATTCGCCTTCGCATTGACCAACCCTTTTCCAGCGAGAAGATTATGTATAATTTCGATTTTTATAAAACTGATTATTTTTATTTTCAAAAAATGTAGACACCTCAGTTTGTAATTCTTCTTCAGTATTAAACTGTTTACCACGCATACGACTGTCCAAAGAAAATGGGTGATGATCTGATGGAGATATGTCTGGGGAATACGAGCGATAGGGGAGTATCTCCCAGCCTAAATTCATAATTTTTATTCTGGTCTCTACTGTAACGTGTGATCGTTCGTTATCTTGCAAAAATGATTTTTTTTTATGATTTACAAGTGCTGGCTGTTTTTGCTGTAATGCATAGTATATACTCGTTGGAGTTGTTCACTATAAATGTTTTCCGCTATGGTTTGACCCAATCGTAGATATTCATGGTGAGTAATTCCTTTTGAAGTCCACCAAACACTGAGAAGTTTTCGCGGTGTTAACTTTCATTTAAGACTTTGTGTTTTACTTGAATTGATTTTTTCAGTTCGTTCAAATAATCTATCGATATCATTGTATCGTTGACAATAGAAATCAATAAATTATGAGCCATTTAAAATCTTATCGAACAGATAAATGAGTTGCTTGTTAAAAAATAAACAGACTGCACGTTTTTATACATGTGATACGTTGTCATGGCGGTCAACTTTCTTTTGGATCATTTGAAATGTTTATTTGTAGTGGAGAACAGTCATTTTTCGATTGAACACCAGTACAACCTAAATTGACAAATTGAATAATTGTATAATGAAATGATAACAATGAAATGAATGTGAGTTGATTACTGTATTGAATTTAAATTCATTAGTTGAAAAGTTTGAAAATCCAGACAATTTGTGTAGTTTGATAAACGAATCGTATGGCGGTCTCTCATTCAATTATTTCCTTAAAAAAAAATTGCCGACGAGATAGAAAGAAAACTAACGCTCAATACATAAACTCGATGCAACACTAACGATTGTCTCGCCCATTATACATGGATGATAAATACGCGCGTATGAAAAACTCGATTACAAAACTGACAAGTTTACAGGCGACGGGCCTTAATAATATTCCGTACGGGAACGACAAAAATAATTAATTTAGATTCCACTTTGTCGAAAATGAACTATAAATGAGCGAGTATTTACCCTTCCGCTTGTACACTCGTACTTTGTTACAAAGTGGAAGACACTGTGTTCAAGATATCCTTTTCGATAATTTCAGTTTAATTAAATTTCGTTACAAGTTCTCGACGCTCGCTCACAAGTTCCACTGATTATGATGCGCGCGGATCGACATTTTCAATTACTGTAACAACGGGAATCGTTCAAGATTTATCTCGAACACTGGACATGTAAATAGATCATTATATATATATATATATATATATATATATATATATGTATGTATGTATATACAGAAAGACAAAACACAATTTCGACAATTTTCTTAAGAAATAATCTTGCAAGGTCGAATGAATTACATCTAGCAGTGCAGTTTTTTTTTATCTTGAATAGAAAATAATTACAATTGCAATAAATTAATCTGTGTTAATCATTTACAGTTTCTAATACAATAAATCTCTTATTAAGAATCCTATCAGTTAATATAGATACACAAAATCGAAAAGCAGTACTTTAAGTAAATGTTTAACCGTTCGAATAAACTTATTCAAATCCATGATTTTAGTACAGTCATTCTTAAATAATAATTATCGGAAACGAATTTGAATTCAAACGAGACAGTTCGCTGATATACAACCGTTGGTACAGTCCTATTCTACAATTATTTTATTTAATCGTTCGAATTACTATTCAGGTCGTCCTGGCAGTATTCGTCCTTTTCAATTAGTTGTCTGTTCATTACTGGAAAACAGACATTTAGTCAATTTGAAAGGACGATGATCACCAGGAAAACTTGTCATAGGGTTCATAGATATAAAAATATATAATTATTATTTTATATACGGTGTAAAAATTAATTCGGTGCCTTTAAATTGAACCATTTATAACTCGGGTTTCAATTAAACTATTTTCTCGTCGTTTGTCGTTCTTCGAAGTGTCAATCTTATTATTATTTACAACTTATTATCATTTATATCTCATTAAGATTTAAAAACATTTCATACCTTGGCCAAGCAGTCGACATAACCACACAAAACAGTAGTGAACACGATGGCGTGTCTGAAAAGCAGCATATCAGGCATTGCACACTTTTCGCATTTCAGTTGAAAAAAAAATGCTGTCAAATTTATGAGAATGATTTGTTCGGCTGGCGCGACGCATAAAACATGCAATAAATTCTAAAACAGTGGAAGAAGATCGAAAATGCATTACGACTTCATCGAATCAAACCCGTCATTTTTATTTCAACAAGGGATCCGCTAGTTACCCGACAGATGGAACAAGTTAAGTAAAATAATTAGGGATATTTTGAGGATAAGGACTAAACATTATCTTTTTTTTAAAAAAAAGCACCGAATTAATGTGTACACCTAACACACAACTGATTATATTTTCATTTAATAATAATGTACACTAACTATATATTTCACAGCATCAGAATTTATATTTCAAATACAGAAGATTTTACAATATAGTTTTTACACTGACAGACTAGTTCTTTTTTCTACCATAAAATTCATTAAATCATTTTTGATTGTCGCTTATACGCATTGACGACTTCATCGATCAGTCACCATTTTTTTTTCGAGAACGGAGCCGTTAGTTGCCCAACAGATAGAACAAAGCTATATAAAATAATGGAAGATATTGTAAGGATTGAATCCGCTGTAGACTTTAAGGGCAGTGCACACTGAAGTCGTGATAATTCATAATTAATGCGATTAGAATGTATTTTTTTTTAGTTATCATTATTAATAATGGACTTATTCCACTTTCAACAAAAAAATTCCTGCGATGACGATTTACAGTTCAACTTGTTTTGATTAATTTATGAGGATGTTGTACACCATTGACTGTGTGATTATAAATATAAAAAAGAGGATGTCTATATCTGACTAAAACTAGCATTAACTCATTTTTTACAAAAATTGACTCATACCACTTTCAAAAAAAAAACTACTCACATATTGTATTAATTAATTTAGCTGAAAATTTTTAACTCTGAACGATATCTGAACAATAATATACAATCATCAATTATCTGATGATTAGTGTAAACCTACGAACTCTCATTGATATTATTTTCGTGTTATTAACTCGATCGGGAATTAAAAATGTCCATTTGAACATCTGTGTAAACAATCGGCGGATGATACTCATTTGAGCCGAATATCCGCCATCCATTATTACATAACATAGCACGGGAACGACGTGCGCGACCAGTTAATTGGTCTGCGGTGATCGCGCGTCGAAATTCGAACAGATCATCGACAACTTCGCCTATTAAAAATGTACGACGGCGGGTCACGGTGCCGTCGGGCTCGTTATAACATCGGAAATAATTTGAATTGGAAATCGCCGCTGTCGAGATTGGGCGGACGACGCCGATGACGTAGTGACAACGGCGCCGATCCTTGTACACAGTGGCGTTTTTGTAGACTGAGTGTGAATTGTGAATACACAAGTGGACTCACTTTAAACAGTTCGGGTTTTTTTTTTGACGTTCTATCGTACAGTAAGTGGAAATTTCATTTCTTCGACATGTCGTTGAAGTACTCTCCTAGCATCGACTCTTAAAGTGCTTCAATATAACGTTTTTTTTTTAAAGTTACATCACCTTCAGCGTTGTTGAAAATTAGAATGGATTTGATTTTACAAAAAATATTACTATCACAATCGAATTCTGTCGCTGTGGCCTAATTTTCTTTCACAAATGAATCATGAAAAACCATAAACATTTTTTTTCCTAATTGAAAATGTTCAATAAATCATCATGGATCATTTTTGGTATTTATTTATGAGTATTTCGATGACGAAATACTGAAAACTAGATTTTATTTCAGAACTTAGACTCCAATGTTATATTTTAAACAATACAGTGGAGAGAGAGAAATATTTTTTATCTAAATTCTATTTTCTAGATTTTATTCTATTTCAATAAATGCAGTAAGAAAATAAAATACAGTTTTTTTTTTAAAATTTTATTTTTCACATTTGGTTTAGTTTCCTTTGATGAATTTTGTGGAGAAAAATAGATACTTTTTTTATTTCAATTCCGCTTTATTTAATACAGTAACGGTGTTAATATAATTTATTTATTAAAATTCAGATTCCAATGTTATATTTTAAACAATACAGTAGAGAAAGAGAAATTTTTGTTTATTTGAATTCTATTTTCTAGATTTTATTTCACTCTAATAAATACAGTAAGAAAATAAAATACAATTTTTTTTTCTTTTTAGTAGAGAAAATTGAATACTCTTAATTTAAATTTTGTTTTAATTAATACAGTAACAGAATTACTATTATTCTTATTAATATTTAAATTCAAATTTTAGTTTATTGTAATGAATACAGTAAATAAAGTAAAATACTTGTTTACTTCACTTCTGTTTTCTCGATTTTATTATATTTTACTTCAATAAATCTAGAAACAAGAATAGAATACTTTTTTTTCTTCTACATTTCATTTTATTTTTTCCTTAATAAATGCAGGAAAATATAACACTTTCCTCTTTGAAATTTTCTAATTTTATTTTATTATTCTTCAATCAACACGATTAAGAATTCAATATCTTTTGTATTTTAATTTTATATTCTATATTTCATTTCAATTTACTTAAATAAATACACAAAAGAAAATGAAATATTCTATTTTTATTCTTTAAATAAATACAGAAAATAAAACACTTCTCCGGTTAAATTTCAAATTTTTCTACTTTATATTATTTTTTTTTAAATCAATACTGTTTGGAATTAAATATCATTTTTATTGTAATTTTATTTTCTATATTTTATTTCAATTTCCATAAATAAATAGATTACAAGAAAAGGAAATATTTTACTTTTTAAATTTGATTTAGTTAATTTTATTTTACTTCAATAAATGCAGAAACGGAAAATGAACACTTTTTTCTTTCGATTTTATTTTCTACATTTAATTTTATTAGTCATTCAAGTACAATAATGAAAACAAAATACTTTTTAGTTCAAATTTCACATTCATCATCTTATGTAAAGTCAGTAGTAATTATTTATATTTGTTTATTAAAAAACTCACATACTTTTCATGTCAAATATTTTAAATTCTGATAAATTATAGACTAGTATGAACAAATATCATCTTATCAGGAAACTATTCGATTAATGTTGACTTTAACTGCTCTGATGAGTGAATTGTATGCCTAAACTGTTAAAAATCAAATATTTTTTTAAACAATCTGATTTTTTGTTAAATACAATTCAAATATTTTCAAACATTTAAAATAAAATCCTTTGAAAGTGATTTTCTAGTCGGATTTTCAATTAAATTACACATCCATTCACTTTATTTAAAAGTTCATTATATTAGATTTTACTGAAACTTCCTTAATTATGAATTTATCAAGAAAAAAAACCACCCATTTCTTCGAAAACTGAACGAGAACGAAACTTAATAATAACAAATATAAATAATCTCTTAAATGATTCATAAGCTTATCGTTTTTATTAAAGTTGATAATAGCTTCGGATGATCGTTCTTATACGATCTCTTGCAATATAGATGATAGCTTCTCAGCTTTAAACATCTTAGTTAATTGTAAGCTCATTTTCGACTATAACGAACTGTGTATTCATCTCTATATACAATGATAATGTAACGAACTCGATAATGATAACGGATTTAAATTATTAAACTCATTCTGTGTTTCGAATCTCTCTGCCACGTTGCAGTGCTGCAATAATGTTTTAATGCATATAACTCGTTAATCGTGTGGCAACATGACTAAATTCTACACGTTATTGCACTTATACGATCCGCCATGACACACTAATCAATCGTTCTTTACAACAGTGAATGGACGATCATCTATTTACAATTAGATATTTGATTGATTGATTATTTTTTGGTCTCGACGAATTTGCTTAAATCGTCTTTAATAAGTCGTAGTAAATATATATAATAATAAGTCGATGCCATTTTTTAAACATACTAGAAATTAAAAATTTTAAGCTTTAAGTCCTGTCAGATCTTTCAAATTCAATAAAAAAATACTGATATTGAACAATCAATGATTTGTTATTCACCTTATGGGATTTCTGTGCCCTAAATAAGTAAACTGTCCTAACATTCTTTTTATAGAAAAATATTTTTTAATTTTTTGTTTTCAAATGTGTACTCTTTAATAATCAAAATTATTATATTTCTATATTTTCATTAATTCAGTAAACAAAGAGTTAAATAAGAGATAGAGTTGGATAAATATTTATGAATGAACATTTTTCAACTCTTTTATTAGCATCTCTTGTTTGTGTATTGCGAGAGTTTGTCGGAGGATATTTTCACAATTCTAGGGAACGACTGTGGCACTCTTAACAGCTTATTGATTTTCGCACTTGGACTTTATAATATGATTTAGTGTTCCAATCTTGATATTTTAACATGTTGTGTCGTTATACATGTGAAGCACTCAGGCTTATTCTAACTCGTTCCATGAAAAAATCTGTGTATCCTAATATTGGATCACGGTATTTTAAATGTTTTCTTCAACAGTTTCATCTCTTTCTATTCGATTTTTAAGTTTTGTTAAATTAATATTACATATTTTACCAGTCTAGTTCCTTTATATATGTTTTTCATCTCTCTGTGAGAGTAATTTTTATTTTAAGGGATTTTTTATAACGTTTAGTACTCATATATTTCATGTTTGAATTAATGAGTGATTTGAACGCGAATGTACAAACGGGGTATGCTTTTAATTTGTATTTGTGTTCAGGTGATAATGGTCTTAGTTGTCGACGCACTCTAAAACATCAAATAACAACAACAACATCGTTTTGTGTATTAATCTGAGAGAACTATCAGAAAAATAAGTATACTTGTGTAAGTAAGTATGAATTATAAAGTAATTTTAACGCACCAATTCAGCAAGAAATATTTCAACGCCAGATTTATTTTCAATGCTGCTTCGTATTTATAATTATTGATAATTTTTCGAACTTGTGGAATGTGTTCTACTTACGATATTCTCTATTTCTCGAAACGATTTAGCGCCACAGTACAATTTTATCATTAACTATCGTGCACTAATGTCCGTTTCTTTTCTTTTTTTCCACGTTCTCGCCGTTCAGACTCATAAAATCGCATAAAAACTGTTTCAATTAAAAAACTGCGAAATCAACTGAACAGTAGTAAAATACTTGGAGTTATTATTCTTTGATATTGGAGTTCTCCTTATTTGATAAGTGGCGAACATAGCAGAAAATAACCGACTTTATGGTGATGTACGCTCAAGTAGACTTCTTTTTTAAATTTGTACGTAAAATAAGGGTGCGTGTAGTTTTTTAAATTTGTTTCGTCGATTTAATTATTATTTTAAATAAATATGAATCACAAATTGCACAGAAATTAATACAGAAATTGATTTTAATCTTAGATATTTGAACAAATTTATTTTTCTTAGTGGGGTACGCTCAATTGTGTGAGTGATTATCTCTCTCTCTCTCTCTATATATATATATGTATGTGTGTGTGTATTTTAAACTTATAAATTTGGTAAGATAATTGTATTAAAAGTTGCTTGTGTGTACACAAATCCAGCAGTCAAAAATCGATCCAGTAAAGTATTAGGCTTGATCTCATTATTCATAATTTAATTTTGAATACAATCAACCGTAAGTGGAATTCTATGTATCTTGTCGATTAGGTTACGTTACAGGAGGAAAAAAAACTCCGATCGAAACACTTCTACGGTCAATTAAACAGGACGCCCCCGAACGATTCGCCGTATCCGTCGTTCGTCGCACAAAGGTGAATTACAGCCACTGTACGGAGTCGGTCGTATCTATCGACCGTTTCGTACGGATAACTAATCTCGAGTGCCACAGATAATTGACTGTCTGATTGATACAAGTCCGCTCACTAGATCGAGCGAAAAACTAGTGGCGTTCCGTTTTGTCTATGAAGTCCGAACGTCGACCGATCGTGTATCTCGTGTGTGTTTCGTACTGTTGCGTTGTCGTACTGCTTGTCCGTGTGTGAGAATAGACAATGGAGACACGTTCGATGACTGCATACGTTACAGTTTCACAAAGATCGAATTTTCGTTAACATTATCCGCTGACAATAAGCATGGGATGCAAATATTCAGTACACGTTGACTTGTTTCAAATCAGTTCAGTATCAGGTTTGTTTCATACTCTTTTTCATTTCATCTGATTTGGTATTCTTCCTTCTTCACATTTACTACCCTTTCTCTCTCTCTCTCTCTATATATATATATATATATATGTGTGTGTGTGTGTGTACATATAAACACAAAAAATATTGAAAAAATCCAAGTATGTAGAAGAATATCCAAAAAATATTCTCTTGCATAATTTTTCAAATGATAGTTTTATTTAAGAAGAGTTTAGAAGTCTGAGAAGATAGATATTTCATTTATCTTTTATACATTTGTTATAATGTGGTTGTTTCTTTTTATATTTCAGATTTGATACCATGTTAAAAATATTTAGTATTATAATTGACTATCTATTTAAGTCCAAGCGGGATAATAATAATTATTTCTTTTCATATTTTTTTTAAAAAAAAGTCGATTGATTATTTGGAGCTCGAGGGTGTGTCGATAAGTGAGGTTATTTGCGCTCGTTCAAAGACGGGTTTCAGAGAATAGTTTAAATAAAATTTAATCATGTTTCACAAATGAATTTTCTTATCACTTCACAAACTATAAAAAGTTTTTCAAAAATATTCAATTTAATCAATTTTTATTATCGATTATGACCGTTTCGAACACGATACGATCATATTCAGAGTGAAGAGGTACAGAAACATTTAAATAAACGAAATGTGTATAAGCGAAAATGATCAATAATGATTTATTGAACATTTTTGATCAGAACATATCTCTGTTGTTTGTAGGATGAGAAAACGATTAATTTGTGATTAAATGAATTTAATCACAGTATCATAACTGTATCGTGGTAAAAAAAAAGAAAGAGTGATAATTTGTGAATTTTATCTTAAGAAATAAGTGTTTTTATTTGAAAACATTAAAGTGTATTTACACTTTAATGTTTCCAAACATAAAAAGTTATTAGAGACAAGCATATATTAAAAATGATTTTACTTACAAAAATTAAACTCATTGTTAGTTAAAAAAATGAATTATTATTAATAAGAGTGAATAGTAAAAAATACTGTTTAAAATTAAAATACTAATACAGTGCGATTAAAAAATCGAATAAAACGTTCTACTATCTGCGACTTTAATTTTGCTCTCAAAGTTCTCATCTCTTATGATTGGATTTGATACGAATTTTATTTTTTTTTAGAAATTTATTTGGAAATTTAAGTCAGATACAAACCTTTTCCAATAACTTGAATGTTTGAATACTAATTAATATTATTTAAAGTCTGTTATCAATTTATCTATTGAAGACTGTGGCATTGCAGTTAGTCAGTCGTTTTAAAGAAAAAATAATTCGTGCATAGTCCTGCCACTGTAGATAGTTTTATTTTCGCGAATGAATTATTTTTTGAAACGTCACAAACCATAAAAAATCTGGTCGAAAATGGCCAATAAATCATTTCGTTGCCGATGCACATTTCGAACACATCTTTAGAGCGCCAACGTATAAAAAATCACCTTTAATTATGCCTTCATTAGAAAGTCAATCAAAATATCATCCCATATAAAAAAGTCAACCAGCACAACTTGACACACAGTACAAACTTATACACAAAACATTGTTCGTTCATGTCACGTTATAACAACAACAATATTTCGAAATTATAATCAGTTTCTTATTAAATCAACGTTTACTTAAACTGAATTTTCAACACTGTCACGGTTTTCAAACAATCCTTACAACATATTTATTGAATGTACGTTTGTTTGTGTGTGTGTGTGTCAGTGCTGTGCGAAAATATATTAATTATTCATTTAAATAAATAACGTCGTACACAGTATTTCATTATTCCGTTCGAAATAGTTCCATTGTTCGAACGGACACTGTTTATTTTCACAGTAATTAAATTGCGCTTTTGTAAACATTTATCGTTGAACTGTTCAGTTCTTGTTATTAATGTATGTATATATATATATATATATATATATATATATATATATTGTGTGTATATATATATATATATATATAATATCTGTGCTTATTTGTGTGCATCATTTTGCAATAAATCAATGTTTCACATATAAATCAATCGATTACTTTGGTTAGTAGAGCGTGAATAAATTAATATCTACTAAACTGTTTGTGCTCGTTGTATATAATTCCATTATTCATTTTATTGAACAGAAAAATAGAATAGTTTACTATTTTATAAAAACGTCATATGTCGTTTTAATATATATATATATTTTAAAAAAAAATAACCGCGCTGTTGAACTAGAATTTTCACCTCACTTCCTCGAAGATTTCTCTGTGTTGCTTCGTGTTTCTCGTTTATATTTTATTTCATTTTTGAAAAAAAAAAACGATACCCTCTTACAATAGTTCGAAAGGTACAAGGACTGAAATTAATTCTGACGAATTCTATTAGAGCAATAATACTCGTCACTGTTCCTTATCACAAGAATTACAAACTTCCTCGTCACTAAAAAAAAAGTATCCACACGACGGCAATACTAAACTCACTTGTTCTACGGATGAAAATTAACGATAGCATCAAGGAACTAATTAAAATAATTAAAAGTCATGGCTGTAAGTTTTTTTTTTTTTTAATACGCAGAACTTAAGAAAGTCATTACTTTAAACAGTTCTGTCATCCGCTTTTAATTAAACAAGTACATAGAAACGGCACGCTGAGGAATATTTACGAAAATAAAGTTTCAATATATAGTTTGTACGGCGATAGTCGTTGTTTTTCTTTAAGATCATAATTGTAGGATGTAACTGCTTCTGTGTTAGGATTAGTTTCAATGATTAAAATATTTACTTTAAGTGTCTCCTTTATAATACTTAATAGCTATTGTACGAGATTGATTTTTTTATGCTTAGAAGAATAATCTGATGTTGATAAATATCAGTATTTTTGATAAAAAGTATTTCAAAGAATTTTTTATATTTCAAGAACGAAAAGGAATAAATTGACTGAAACGAAAAAAATGTTAACATCATGCTTCCTTTATAATTGGAGACATATTAGCCGTACAAATTAATTCAATGCCTCTTTTTATAGAAAACGAATGTTTAAGGAAAAATTGAATAAATTTCAATCCTAAAAATATCTCAGATTATTTTGTATAACTTTGCTCTATCTGTCGGGTAACTGACGAATCTCTTCTCGAAATAGAGATGGCGGATTCGAGTCGATGAAGTCGCCAGTGCGTTAAGCGACAATCAAAAATGATTTAAGGAATTTTTTGGTAGAAAAAGGAATTAGTCTGTCAGAGTCAAGTGTGTCACAGTGTAAAAACTGTATTGTAGGATGTTCTGTATCTGTGAAATATAAATAGACAACTATTTATATATTGTACAGGGTTTTCCGATAAGGGGCGATTTTTTAACTTGAAATTAAGCACGGAATTTTCGCAGAAATTTCAAGTTTATTTATTGTAACTAATAGTTGGGGGTGTGCCGTTTAAAATTAAAAATTGTGTAATTGACAACCGCGTTTTTTTTTGTTACAATTTTCAATAACATCCCCATAAAACTGGGGCTCTATCTCACCAATTACTTTTTGGATTTCATCGCTTACGTAGAAAATTGCTTTAGGATTATTGGTGTACACTTGTCCTTTAACGTGACCGCAAAGAAAATATTGCCACTATGTTAAACTCAGGATCTAGATGATCAATTAATTAATATTTGGGGGTGTGCTATTATTTATGAATGAAAAATAATATCGTGACCGCCTCGTGCTTTCTTACAAATAACCATTCTCTTGTTAAGATTTTCAATATCCACTTATTCACTTATACAGCTCTTTCACCTTTCCTATTGCAGCGCGGTGACGAGAAACAGTCATAACACTAACACTTAAATCACACGCGAGAGCTCGAACTGTTGTATGTGGATTAGCTTCCACCATGGCTCTCAAATGTTCTTCGTTCACAATGGTTTTGGGCCTTCCTCGACGCTCATTGCTGAGATTAATATTACCGGAACGAAATTTTTTGAACCATAATTGAATTGTTCTTTGGCTAGCTGACCCTTCTCCGAAAGCTGCCATCGGCGTTTCTACCTGCTACCGCTGCATTATGTCCCAACTTGAACTCATAGAAGAAAAGTAGATGTAAATCTTTTGTGGACACCATCCTGTTAAAGGGTATAAAAATTAAAAATAACAACAATAACTCCATATTTAAAAACAATTGAAGGGTACAGTAAATTAGTCAGTTCCAAATAGTTGAATTTGTAAAATATTGCACAGAACCTTTCTTAATCGTGGTCGATCTCTGACTGACTGAAATTCGGCAACTTGATATGTTATAAACTAATATTTGTGACATTTTCAAGTATACTTCATATAAGTTCCAAATTTCAACGACTTTTAAGAAGTCACAACAACAGAAAGTGATAGTATTTGATCTGGAATAAAAAAGACAGAAGATCGCTCGGTTTATAATCTTGAAAAGTTGATTTTGGACAAAAGTATAACATTTTAATTCTTTTAATTTACATAAAATATCATTAAAACTCACTTATTTAATGTTTTTTGTGCTTTATAATAATTATTTTTTTATTTGTTAACCAATACATAAATATATGGACACTAATATTAAATTAATTTATATCTGTAAATTTCAACTAATAATACAGAACATTTATAATAGATGTTATATATAATGGAGAACTTTTATTTGTTCTTTATTTTATCATTTATCTAAATCGTGAAACATTTTTTATGAAAGAAAATCAAATTCATATTCAGGATGTGTGCAAAATAATTTTACGAATTATTTATCCTCTTTACATTGTAGATTTCTGTAACATTTTCGTTTTATATTGACACCTTCCATATTGTTTCATTTCTTTTAAATAAATTTAAGTATTTTTTATTTATTTCACATTCAAATCACTGCAATTTTTGTGCTTTGATTACCTTAGGCCTAGGTTTCATTTAAAGAAAGAAATATATATTACAAGAAAACATATACCAACAAAAATAGAACGATTAATATTTGAAGACTTAACTTAAAATCTATTTAAAATACTTGAAACCTTAATTTTTCTCAAAAAAAAAAATGCAACAGTTTACAAGTAATATAATAGTAGAATAAAAGTTTGAAACATCAAAACGAGAAGACAGGAATGTTTTTGTAAAAAATTAATAACATAATATTTGTTTATTGATCGTTTTATGTATTATTTTTATATTTTTTAATTGAAATGTATAAGAAATAATATATATCATCATCATCTTCAGCCTATGTTAATCCGCTGCTGGATAAAGGCCTCTTCCATGATTTTCATACATATATATATATATATATTATCTTTAGTAAGCTATATTTTTATTATCAGTGATTTTGTAAGTTTCTATCTTAAAACTATTTCATTTATGTTTCGTTACACAGATCTCTATTTGTAAGTTACTTTGAAACTTGTGTTTAGATCGTGGAATTTGTCTAAAATCCGGCCTGATTATATATTTTTCTTACATAGTTGTTCGCTATTAGATTCGATTTTATCGCCAATTAATTTGCATTTAATCTACAACAACATTAAAACAAAACCGTTGTTCGCAGTCAACCTCCACACCGAAAAGGTTCCGTCTACCCTTCGAATATCATCATCCTAATGTATTAAAACGTGTCTATTGACAATTCGACGACACTTGCTGAAAACACCACTAGAAATCACAACAGATACATAAACGACCGCCGCACTATCCCCTTAGCGGATCGTCCGAATGGGCCCGAAATGACGCCATATTCGAGCTCGTAAAACGAACCGCTGGCATCGTAAAGTAATTTGCAAATCCGGCCCGATGGACACTGGCCACGACGTTATACACAATGGCGACACTTCGGACGCTTAATTTTAATCTATGGCACCGACGCGACGAGTAACATGCACCAGATGTCTTCGCCGCGCACTAAATTTATAATTTGACCACGAATCTCCGTATATAATCGCGTGTTTCTGGTTTATTTCTTGTGTCGGACGTCGTAACGAAGAGATACGATATTACAATGTTCCAATTTATCAACAGTCGGACTGTGTAGTTTGCGATACACGGAAGTTTTGTGCGAACGGACCCATCGTGTATATACATGGGGATTGTGTGCGCGGTCGGTATCTGGTATTGAACTCGTTTAGCAAATCTAATTGTTTAAACAATTAGACAAATCATTTTGAAAATAAATTCCAACTTACTATTTTTCGGACTTGTCATACCTTTTTGTGGTTTGTGGATTGAGAAAACGACGAATTTATGAGAACGGATTTAGTCGCTCGTTAAAAACTTATATCTTTTATTGAATATGTTTCAGTTCTTATCTTGTATATATTTTATATAATTTAACATGTATAAGGTCTGTTCGATATGCACACTGAACTTACTCTGAACTGATTCTTGAATTTTATGACTTTACTCTGATTTTCTTACTCTGAACTTGTTTTTATCGAACAACATACAGTAAGGTTAGAGTAAATCATAGGAATACTGTCAAATTTGGCTGATTTGTTTATTCAATACCGATAGATAAAGATTCTCTAGTTAGACAAAGATGTTCGCGTTACCCTAACAAAAAGCTAGAATAACAAATCCCCTGTTCTGAACTTACTCTAAAAACTGTTCGACGAAAATCCCGAGTGAGTTCAGAGCACATATCGAACAGAAAAGTGTAAAATGTCTTACTCCGAGTAAGTTCTGTGTACATATCGAACACACTTATAGTTATCATTTTCAAAGTACAAAAAATATCAATCTTCAATCTTAATTAAATATATTAACTTTTTTGAAAATCAACTTCTATAAATAATCATTCGTTTTATTGGTTCATCCCGTAAATGATGCAGTTTTTAAAATACGTTTTGAAACGGCAAAAAAAATTACAGTTTTAATTTTGTATTGAGTTTAACATTGGAACCACATATATCTTACAGGCTGAGTATTGCAGAGAGCGTCAGATGACTTAAGTCGGCAAGTAAGTGCTTCTGTTAGAACTGGTAACCACGCTAAGCATATTATATCCGCGTCGGTCAAGCGTTGATGGTATGTCGCTACTGCTCTATCTGTACATATCTCTGCAATCCTCAACTAATCATTCTTTCTGTTTATATTCTACTGATTCTGACCAATTCAATAAACCATACCAATCCTGTGTTTTAGTAACGCGTACATTATTTATATCCATTAACTTTTAACATTTTGATCAGAAATATATTATGGTGTTGTATATTGTTGGTGCAGGTTCCAAATATTCGTCTAGATATTATACACTGGCGATTTTTAGTATAAGGGAAAGAATCAGAGAGAAGACTCGAACTGAATTTATGTATTGATTAACAAATAAAATTTTCAGTATTTATTTTTGTGCAATATCAGGTCATCCCATAAGTAATACGGTTTTTTGACATAAGTCTTGAAACAAAGGAAACAATTGACGTTTTAATTTCGTTCCGAAATATATTTTCTAGTCACCACTTACAACGTCTTCCCATCTTAATCTTAAATTTTCAATACCGTGATGATGAACCTTTTGAGGGCATTGTATTAAAGAAAGAGTCAAGATCCTTTCGGACATCACTCTCTGTATTAAGCCGTTTTCCATCGATGTGATTTTGAAGATTTCGGAACAGATGACAATCAGATGGTGCTAGGTCAGGGGAAGATGACGGACGAGCCATAATTTCCCATTCAATTTGCCTCGGTTTTTGGAGAGTTTCGGGTGCCGTGTCAAGTCGGGTCTTGTCGTGGCAAAAAAATCTGTTCGGCAATGCTGTCCGCTTGTCATCAATTGATTGTTTTATCCGTACCAGTTGTTCACAGTACAACTCTTCTGCGATGGTTAGATTCTCTGGTAATAGCTCTTAATGGACAATTCCTTCCATGGCCCACCAAACAGATACAATAACCTTTTTCGATGAAGCCCTCCTTTCACAGTTGAAGATGGCGTTTCGTTTCGGTCAAAATTTTGTCTTTGACTTTTAATATTGTTATAAGCAATCGAATTTCCATCACCAGTAACAATTCTATTCAGAAACGGTTAATTTTGTAATCGACATAGATGGGAAGTGCAAATGTCCACGCGTTGTTTTAAATTAACGTCCGATAACTCGTGTGGAACCCACTGACCCAGCTTTGAAACATTACCAATCATTTTCAAATGCCGATGAATAATTGAATTCGTTGATTTGAGCTTCTTGGCGAATTCTTCTAGCGTCGGACTAGGATTTTCTTCCACTATTGTTTGCAGGATTTCATGTGGACGTGCTGACCTCTCCTCATCTTCAAGGCTGTAGTTTCCGGACCAAAATCGTTGAAACCATCTTTGCCCTTAGTTAAGACTAATAAAATCTGAACCGTAAATTTCCCATAATTTATTCACTTCAGTTGTGGCATTGTTACTGTTCGAAACTCCCAAAGCAAAATACGCCTAAAATGTTCTTTTGACACTTCCATGATAAATATTATTTTTTTTTTGTAATTTTTCGTGATCACTGTTAATCTTTCACGATAAGACTGAGAAAACAATGTGTACAACTGAACAGTATCCTCATCTTCAGGGCTGTACTTGCCGGACCTAAATCCTGGAAATCATCTTTATCTTTAGCCGAGACTAATAAACAACATCTGAACCATAGTTGCGTTGTTGTCCTGACGAGACTCCTAAAATAAAACATGTCTGTCTTCTGACACTTCCATGAGAATAAATATTTTTTCTCGTAAATTCACGCGATCGTTGTTAATTTTCCACACTGACTGACAAAACATCACTGTGAAATTGATCAGCATATGCATCTGACATGCTATTGTAATGATTTCAAAGCATTGCATCATCCATTTTTATCTACATGGAAGTACCGCACTACTTATCGAACGACCCAATATTTTTTTGACCTGTTGAGATATTTTATAAGCAGTTAGTATTAAATAAAAACGATATGATGTAAATTATCAGTGTGTCATCAACTTCTGCAAAAAAAACAATCGAATAATTAATGCAATATTGTTTTTGAACCGTTAATAGTATTGATAATTTACATGTTTACGAGTTAATTTTTAAATAATAATCATATCTAAAAAAATGTCATCAAATATATTTCGAAATTGACATTAAAGTTTAATTAGTTGATTAATAATTGAGTTTGTATTCGTTGAACTCACTTTGACCGATGAAATCCTGTTTTCTTTTTCTAAATCGAACATGTCACTAAGAATAACCAAAAGTGTTTAAATAAATCACTGTTGATGTTTTTCGATCTTTGCCTTTTTTTGATAAGCAGTTCGGTATGAACACTCATTTTTTCGATTAGTCATTTATTAAGTGAAATTCGTGAAACCATCAAACTTTCATGTCATTTAATTTTTATATCGAAATAAATGTCGACACACTGTCTTCATTAAACATTAAAATTAATAACGAGGGTCTATCTGAGTTGTTATAATATTAAATGAACTAAACCAAACAATCCGAACGGTTCAGCAACGACAGATAAATAAATAAATAAGAAAATGAAAATAAATATCGAGAAACGTCACGCGCCGCCGACACGACCGTCCATTATAACCGATGTTAGTTTCATGCCTATTTGACACGAACGCACCTATCCATATTTCGAATCTCGTATATTGAAAAAAAATGTTCATAAAAAATGTATTTTGCAAAACTCAATTGAGAGATAAGATGTTTGACAGCGAACCCACGCAACCGTACGAGCATGTTGCAGGAAGTCTTTTCAATTTATAGCGCGCTTCAAAAATGTACACCCTCCAGCCACGTCGCTGCGCTGAGTAAAGTGACAAAAAATGTTACACAGCAGTGGATAAAATACTGTACCCCCATATACACACACTTATTATATATCTGTTTTACTATCATATTCTGCGACGCCGTTGACTCGTCTCGTTTTTTCTTCTCCAGTGCCGTGATATATGCGACACATTTATTTTTTTATGCGACGCTTAAATATCGTGTTATATTTCTTATAATGAAGATAATCAGTTTGCGCCAGGATAACCGGTCCTATCGAGAAAATCTCGTCGGTTTTTTCGTTTCGTTCGAGTTTTTTTTTTGTTATTGTGACTGCATTATTTTAGAGGTGCCTGTAAGCAGGTCCATTCAGAGACAATTAGAGATCCGGGGCGACAGATGTTTTTGAGGAGCTTCAAAATTAAACCCTATGGGACAGAAAATATAAAATTTTCGCGCTTGTTCAATAGGATTTAATATTTATTCAAGTATATAAATTATCAGAAAAAATTCAGTTATTATTTCAGAACAATCTTTATCTGATAATTTATATTCAGAGTTGTCAATCTATTTAGTCGTTACTGACTTGCTGTCGATCGTAGAAAGTTTTTAATCATTTTCAGTGCACTAAATGATATTTCTCCTTTTACTACACTCACACGCATGCACTGCATTAGATAATTTGTTCAGGAATACCATGCCAGTAATTTCTTTAAACAATTCTTCCAGTTTCGTCGTAATTTAAAATTGTATCTGTAAACACGCTTCAGCAGTATTAATTCTATTCGGATTTCATCACTTATTTCATTTTCATATTTATTTTACAATAATATTGCCTTTGAAACAATATTCTCCTGATCCGTTTCATTAAACTTCTTAAATTTGGAACGAATCGTACTGGAATGGAATAATTATGATCTATAAAACGATATTTATTAAGTGTACGAATCAATTCCGTGTCATTTTTGTCGAAAATGAATGTTTGTGGTAAAACGGAATGGAATACATGGAAATAAAAATGGAAAATAAAATGGAATACATTTCAATCCTCAAAATATCCCCTATCAGTTTCGACAACTTGTTGACATTTTTGACTAGGAAATCTTTTTATGATAGCAAATAGATTCTCGGACCTCTTCCACTGTTTGAGCATTTTTTGCACGTTTTGTGTGTCACAACAGCTGGACAAATCATTCCCGCTGATTCGGCAGCATTTTTTTCAGCTGAAATGAGAAAAGCATGCAATACCTAATGTGGTGCTTTTCGAACGCCATCGTGCTCACTGCTGAGGTAATGCTAACAGCTTGGTCAAGAGATATTGTTTTTTTTTTAAAAAAAAAATATTAAGGTTTTCACTTCAGAATCTTAAAACGATGAGAAAATATTTTAGTTTAAAACAGTGTTACGATTGATTCAGATTAAAGGCACTGAAGTAATTTTCGCATCTAATATAAAATTATAATTTCTTGATTTTATATCTATGAACCGTTTGATACATTGTCCTGCTGGTCATCATCCTTTTGGATCAACTGAATGTCTATTTTCCAAATAACTTTCATACTAATAATATAAAAAAATGTGTTGCGTTTATTCCTTGTGGCACTATACAAGTGAACTTTACGATTTCAATACGTTTCTCATGATTCAAATTTAATGTTTTGTTGATATCTTATTAAAAAAAAACGGTTCAAATACTATCGGTCTAAAAATAAAAGGTCGCTAACGTTGTAGATTACACTTATTTTCATAAAAGAGCAATTAAGAAATCATAAGTTATTGCACATGCAATTTATAATCAATTACAAAGTGCATTTATTTGTTTATGTATTTAAAAAAATAATCTTCGCAATGTAAATATTTTTATTATCGCTCATATTTGGCGTTTTTGAAATTAATTACCAGTGATTAATTGTGTAGACATATGCAAGTTGTTTGAAACACTTTCGGTCTAAAAATAAAAGGTCGTTGAGATTGTAGGTCATGCTTACTTATTTGAAAAAATAACTATTAACATATTTTTACATATATATATATATATATATATATATATATATATATATATATATATATATATATATATATATGTAGAGAGAGAAAATGAATCAGCAGTATATATAAATGTAATCCGATCGATCGACGCCATACTTTTCACATACACACAGAACTCATCCGTTTTTTGAGTCGTACGGATATCAAATTGAAAATAAATTCCATTTAATTTAAAACGAGATTTATTTGAAATTAATTCTCGCATTCTTCACAACAAAATTTAAATCCTAATCGTCTTAAATAACTTTCAACTCGACGCCATTAATATCCATCCATCTATTTGTTAAATGTACTTGACGTCGCCGTACCGTACGACGGTATCCAATTCGCGTGACTGTTCAGGTTTGGATTCGGTATTCGGCGGACGATCATAATTGTTTGATATTTAATGAGAACGGACGTCTCTCTCCGCCCGACCCCCCTCTCGCCCGTGTTTTATAGTTTGAATTTTTATACGTGCGGTCATTGAAGTCGGCGTACTTGGATTTGAAATTGTATGTTGGTTTTATTGTTGTAAGTTGTTTTAATCTTTAGTATATATATATATATATATATATATATATATATATATATATATATATATACATATGAGCTTGGTATTACAATATAATACTTATGAAATATAATATGTAATTTTATCAAAATACAGCTAGATGCCGCTTGCCCAATCCCCTTTTTCAAGATTCTCGGTCCTGAGTGATTTCCTCGTTTAGCTGTCTCTTCTCCATGGCCTTTCTTATCCCTTCGTTCCAGGAAAACCGACGTCGTCCACGTTTCTTTTTTCCTGGCGGGATCCATTTGAATATCCTCTGTGACCATCGCTCTTCTGGCATTCGCATCGAATGCCCAAACGATCTTAAACTTCGAAGTTCTATCCTATCGGTAACTGTCTCTCTAGCATTCATTCGACGGCTGATTCCTTTATTTGTTATGTGTCGAAGCCTGGGGACTCTTGCACTTCGTCGGAGGTAGGCCATTTCTACTGCATTCAGGCTTCGCTTTGTCTCAGCATTGATTGTCCAGATCTCACTTCCGTAACAGAGGGTGGACTCTACCATAACACGTCCTAATTAAATTAAATATTTAATTAAAATGAAAGTATTAAATTAAATATTTGAGGTTAATGCTGTAAGTTGAATGAGTTTTGTTGAATTTTTGTTATATAAATCTCTCTCTATCTCTCTATATATTTGTGTGTGTCAGACTTTGGGTTTTAACTGTGTAATTATGTGTATGGTTTCTGAAATATATTTTTGTAAATATAAAATTGCCTGCATTCAAAACATGTCTGAATTTGTTTCTAAACATTTTCAGATCTATATAATTATTCACACAACGTCTGTTTACTTTGGTTCATGTCACAGTTCACCCCTGTCCACTTATCTCTATGTGAACACATAGTGACAAGAACGGAATGTGTAGGACCAGACGTAACCTTGGACGAAATACGGCTATATCTTCGGGATGCTCATAACTTAATGCGAAGTGGCATTTGACACACAGCTAAAAACTTCGTTATTAGTTGGTGTCACGTTTCCACCCTGTCCCCACATTCTCGATTCTGTCTGTCATCTTCGTTCTCGGTACCCGCTCGATCGGTCGACGGGACCACTGGCGTTGTCGCTGCCCTCCCGAACGCTCCTTCGTCTCTTCTATCGAACCGTCGACGTTCTCGCTTCTTCACGAGAAATCACCGGGTCGTCATCTCGACGTACGACGAACATACGCTTGTCTTACGGGAAATCACGGTCGCTTGTTTTCGAATCTATCCTCGTTCGTGGGGAATTAATCACGGTTTTTCATTTTTTTTTTTATAGCGGGCTACTTTTTCAACCGAAGTAGTACGCACATCTTTGATCGATCGTGTTATTATGTTGTCGATGGGTTCTTTTAAAATACCATTTTCATTGTAAATCAATGTGCTTTCACCAAGAAGAATGTATAATAAAGAGAAGAAGCCATGTTTAAAAATAACTTTATTTTCAGTTCTCCGAAAATTAATTTCTGTTTTAATCTGTGATTAGTTTTCAAACACTTTGCTATTAATACCATCAGGGGTTCTTGAAGTTTTATCAATTTTTTCAGCCCCATTTATATATATATATATATATGTTTATTTTTTTCTTGCACTTAGCGAATATCATGGAATTAACGAAAAAGAGAGGTGATACAAAAATCATGCGCTGCATATGATGGTTCATTTTATTTTTTTAGATATATTTATATAATAGGTATGTAATATACGTAATAATTGCATTATATATACATATATAAAGAGAGAGGGCGAGGGAAAGAGAGCGATAGAAGATTACCAAATGTAAATTTAAAAATAAAAATCGAAAAAAATAATTTATTTTTGGTTAGAACAGAACAATTGTTAGAACATTTTCAGATTTTTATAAGTATTTCTATTCTATTTGTGAAAATAATTAAATTATATATATATATATATAGAGAGAGAGAGAGAGGGGAAGAGAGAGAGAAATACTTATTGAAAATTTAAAAATAAAAATCTGATAAAATATTATATTTTTGGTTAGAACTGAACAATTGTTAGAAAGTTTTCAAATTTTATAAGTATTTCTATTCTGTTTTTAAAAATAATTAAATTATATATATATATATATAGAGAGAGAGAGAGAGACAGAAAGAGTGAGAAATATTTATTGCAAATCTAAAAATAAAAATCAGATAACACTTTATTTAGTGAATTGATTAAAATGAAAAAATGGAAATTTTATTATGAAAAAGAATAACATATAAAACATAAAAAAAAACAATACAAATCATCTTCAAAAATATAAATTTTAGAACAGATTTTATTTATTTGAGACATGAAAGTCCCACGATATGAATAATTAATCATTGATTATTTAATATCAGTTCTTATTTATAGAATTTGAAATTCACTTCAGTACTCACAGTATCATAATTACCTCAATGACAGTGTTTTCATACTATTCTTCGAATCAATATTTCGATGCTGGTGAATATATCAATATTTATACTATTAGGTTTTCATTCTTTCATAATTAGTAATTTATTCAATCCAAATCCGTACACATTTCGTTCTAAACACATCCCTTAAAAAGAGATTCTATAAAAATTGTACGCTACTAAAATTCTTATCCTGTTCAGAAATCGATTTCGAATCGCAATCGATGAATTCTTCAATTATGATTACGCCACATCGTTAATAGACTCGTAAGCTGTGCCTTAAGACTGGTACAAATCTCTTACGATTCGATATTACTTACATGTTCGTTCGTTTCTCGATAAATTATTTTTTTTAAAAAAAAAAGTCCAACAGATCGTGCGCGCAGACACAGCCACTCTTTAAAAGGAATCTTTATTTCTGCGCTGAAAGATAATCGGCTTTGTCTTTTTCAAGATAATACCGTTTGATTGGACTCCGAGTAACAATACTAATAAGACAATGAAGGTTGAGGGGTAGGAGTTATGAACGCCACGCACACGATGATGGCACGACGGACGTTGTCGTCTCGTCAATGAATTGCTGTCACGTAGATGGTAGATATAAATGTTGTTGGTTATGTTATTGCCTCGAGGTTACACTAGACTGTTGAAGTTGTTTCTTGGTCTTTTTCATTATACATACATACATATATATATATATATATATATATATATATATATATATATATATAAATGTTAATATACACGTGTATCTAATGACATAAAATGCCAACGATGTTAGATTTTTATAGATGATTTTCCTTACAGTTTGTTAATAAAGTAAATTAATTTAACTGTTCGGTTTTTGCTTTGTTGTCAGGTCTTTATTCATATTAAATGTTTTTTATTATGAACAAAGAGTATATTGTTTGAAGAAAATTATATAAATCATAAGTATTTCCTTACTGTCAGCATCAGTGTTTTTAAAAAATATAATATGTATATATATATATATATATATACACGTTTATAAGAAAATATAGAGACTCGGATGAAGATTTAATTTTAAAGATTCATATCTTCCTGGAAACATTGTGAATCAATTATTGTTTCAAATACTAAACGTGCATTTATATGAGATTTAATTGAATAAAACAAAGTCGATTTATCTTATTTGAAAACAGTTAAATTTTCAAAAAATACAAAACGATATTCACAAATAAATTCTTCTTTCGTTTCAGAAAAAAAATGTTCTGGTCAAGAATGTTCAATCAGTCATTATCGATCATCACTGATTATTGCTAAAGTGCATTTCGTTGGTACTTCCGTTATCTTAAGAGCGACAGGGTGCATAAGTCATGAGCATCCTTGCTGTCGACAGCGACGTTTTTAAGAAAAAAATGTATTAAAATATTTAAAAATACAGCAATATTTTCAAATAATTTTATCTTTTGCTTAAGTCAAAAAATAAAGAAAATCAAGAAATAAAATAATCATCTATATACAGGATTTTTATTAACGCCATTTTTCTACATACTTTCCATTAACTGTTATGGATTTTGTCCAATGTTTAATGAGCTTTTGAATTTAGTCCTTGTAGAAACTTTTTCGTTTCTTGCACAACCACTCTTGTACGATTTGAAACTTCTGTCGTCCTAACTCTTCTTTTAGTTCCCAAGAAGATAAAAATCACTTAGTAATAAATGGAGAAAAGACTATTGAGGTGAAATTCATAATAATAAAAAAAATAACATTTGCTTACAGTGATAAATAATTATTAATGATAATAAACTGCGATTAAATAAATTGTTATTCAATTAACGTTAAGTTTTACAAATGTTCAAATATTCGATATCTACTGCTTTTTTTCTTACCAACTAATTGAATTAATGTAAGTTTTGGATTGAGAAAAGCACCACGTATTTATTTTTTTCAATTTTCCGACTATGTTCTAAACGTATAGAAGTTTACGACGGAGCTCGAGCTGTAATTCTCTCGGTTTCGATTCGAAGTCGTGTCGTGCACGTGCGACTTATGTGCACAGTTCTCTGTCTTTACTGCCGACAATGGCACAAGTTGGTACAGGGCGGTCTCTTGCACACATCCAATTATATTTCAAATATGTTATAAAGTGATATAAATCATAATATTTTGAAACTTTTCTGATATTCTAATAGCACTTCTTGTTACTTAGACTTTTCGTTCGATCTAGATAGGTTTTTTTTTGTGTTTTTGAATATAGCAAGTAACTTTTCGGAAGTTTGTTGTAGTAATAAATCTAGATTATGAGTTTGAAAAATGTACCGGATTATCTTAACACGAACGTTAAGTATTGGGAATGTATTGAAATTTGTACTGAAGTCACTTTCAAAATAATCAAACAAGACATTAAATTATATTCACTTTTAAGTGTTTAAGGAATTAAATATAAAATGTATAATTTATTTCATGAAACAGGTCCGACTCTGACTGAATTCACTTTCATAAAAAAAATTTCTATTGCATTCCACAAACTACAAACATTTTCTTCATCGCAAATGTTTATTGATTGTCTATAATGTGCGTTTTAACGATGATGCTATTCTACTGAGAATGATAAGGAACAGAAAAAAATTTTTGTACCGAGATTCTGTATGAAGATAGGAAACAGTGCACATAAGACCAAGATTTCGAATCGAAACAGAGAAAATTACAGTTTGAACTTTGTTGTAAACGTTTATATTATAATCAGAAATTTGAAAAAAACAAATACGGAGTGATTTTTTCAATACAAAATCTACATTAATTCAATTAGATGATGAGAAAGTAGATGTCGAATATTTAAGCATTTATAAAATTTAAAATTAATTAAATTACAGAACTTTATTTCAGATTGGATGAAACGTTGTTATCATTTATCACTATTTTATTTAATCACAATTTATTATCATTAATAATTATTTATTACTATAGACAAATTCTATTTTTATCATTATTATTACGAATTTCACCTCAATAGCCTTTTCTCCATTTATTACTAAGTGATTTATATCTTCTTGGGAACTAAAAGAAGAGTTAGGACGACAGAAGTTTCAAATCGTACAAGAGTGGTTGTGCAAGAAACGAAAAAGTTTCTACAAGGACTAAATTCAAAAGCTCATTAAACATTGGACAAAATCCATACCAGTTAATGGATAGTATGCAGAAAAATGGCATCAATAAAAATCCTGTGTATAGATTTTTTTATTTCTTGATGTATTTTATATTTTGACTCGCACTCGTAAAACAAAAGATGAAATTATTTGAAAACATTGCTGTATTTTTAAGTATTTTAGTAAATTTTTTTCTTAAAAATGTCGCTGTCGACAGCAAGGATACTCATGTCTTATGCACCATATCGCTCTTAAGATAACGGAAGTACCAACGAAATGCACTTTAGCAATAATCAGCGATGAACAATAATGACTGATTGAACATTCTCGACCAGAACATTTTTTTTTTGTGAAACGAAAGAAGAATTTATATCTGAATATCGTTTTGTATTTTTTGAAAATTTAACTGTTTTTAAACAAGATAAATCGACTTTGTTTTATTCAATTAAATCTCATATAAATACACGTTTAGTATTTGAAACAATAATTGATTCACAATGTTTCCAGCAAGATATGAATCTTTAGAACGAAATCTTCATCCGAGTCTCTATGTTTTCTTATAAACATGTATATATATATATATAAATAGATTATTATAAATACAGTGAGTAGTGCCGTTACAACAAGAGATTATTAAATTCCACGATACGATAAACATCTCTCATACGTGACGTGTCAGATATTAATAAGAGGAAGTGTGTATGTATATATGTGTATATATATATATATATATATATATATATATATATATGTGTGTGTATGTGTGTGTGTGTGTGTGTGCGTGTGTATATTTGTATATAAACGTTGTTGTATACACATGTGTCACTGTTTATGTATGAATGTGTTTCGAGAAAACAAAAGGAAAATCTCGTAGATTGACGACTCTTTAATATAACGTAAACAAACATAATAATGTGCCCTTATCGTTCATTTTGCTTGTACACAGTTCATCGTTCACGATGTATTCTGTTCCAGGACAATTACCGTTAAGATATTCTAAAACATTCGTATGTATATTTATTTAAATGTGAAAATATGTACAGAGTGTGCTGCTGCTGTTGTTATTCACTTTTAATGATGTAACCGTGCTTGTAGGAAAACGTGTTAGTTATTGTCCCTGTGAAATGTGAATTGAGGATTGAAAATGTTTAATGTTTTGATATCGATAGAGAATGGTTAGGGTCGTAGTTGATTGTAAAGAGATTCTTGTGAAAATTTCAAATTATAACCGTGGGCATCTGATGAGATATTAAATTAAAATTCGAGAAGAGTGATAAGAAATACATGCAAAAAATTAATATCTGGTTGAACAGTTTTATGTACTGTTGAGATTTTCAAACATGATAAACATTGATCCGTTTGTGAATAGAAATTGAATTATGTGCGACTTGATTTCATACTTAATCTTTCAAAATGTTTTATAAAATTATAATCGATGACAGTATGAGTTTAGAAAAATAAATAAAGTGTATATGACACATTTAAATACTAATTCAATCATTCATTTACTTCAATTGATCAATAATTCATCATTCGCAGTACGGGACTCCTATATCGGAAATAAAAGAAAAACACTATCCGAAATTGTCAATTTTTAAAAAATCTTTTTAATTTTTACCAAACGAGATTTCTTTCCTTGATATAAAATTATATTCGTTTATTTTTTTCTTTTGATTAGTTCACTAAACAAAGAGTTAAAGTGATTTATTTCTTACTTGAAAAGTTGAAATATGTTCAGAATTAAAATATGCACATAGTCATAAACATTTTTCTATATCCAATGAACAGTACATTTTTTCAATGTTATTTTATTTATCAAAAACATTGATGAATTTAATATTGATAATATAATTATCAATTTATTATTAATATTTACGTAGTGGGTGAAAAGTGCATTTAATTAATTATTTTTTATGTCTGGTTTTCTTGTAAATGTTGTGTTTTCAAATGTTCTTCTTTCTATAAAAAAATATAATAAATAATAAAAATTATAATATTACATTTCTTTATTAAAAAAATAATAAAAATTATAATATTCCATTTTTTTAATTATAAAAATTATAATATTCCTTTTAATAAAAATTATAATATTCCATTTCTTTATTAAACAAATAATAAAAATTAAAATATTCCATTTTTTATTAAAAAAGTAATACAAATTATAATATTCTATTTTTTTATTATAAAAATTATAATATTCCTTTTAATAAAAATTATAATATTCCATTTCTTTATTTAAAAAATAATAAAAATTATAATATTCCATTTTTTATATAAAAAAAATAATAAAATTTATAATATTCCATTCTTTTATTATAAAAATTATAATATTCCTTTTAATAAAAATTATAATATTCCATTTCTTTATTAAACAAATAATAAAAATTAAAATATTCCATTTTTTATATTAAAAAAATAATAAAATTGATAATATTCCATTCTTTTATTATAAAAATTATAATATTCGTTTTAATAAAAATTATAATATTCCATTTTTCATGTTTATTAATTCAGTAGAAAAACAATTAATAAGATAAATGTTATTAGAAAGGAATTTGTAGAAATAGAATTGAATTACTTATAAATTATGATATTATAAAGAAACAATGTTTAAGATATAACTTTTATGAATCGGATATTTTATTTAAATTATTGCAACTGCATGCATGTCATTAATGTGAAAACCTGCAGCGGTTTATAGTCGGTTTATATGTTTTCAGATAAATTTAATGTTTATCTGTCAGGGTATCGCAAGATATTTTCATGATTGCAGATAAAATAAATATTATTACATTCTTGTTAAATGGTCTGTAAGTCGATTGGTCGATGCGGACCCAAACCAGAGTAATAGAAATCAGTTAAAATGATTTCTGCCAATGGATAATACTGTTAATTCGCACCATCGATTACATCTAATATAAAGAGTGACTCCATATCTGCAATCAAGGGTTCGAGTACTAGAGCGTTAGAGTCATTATTTCCAGAGATGAAACCGAGCGGAAATAAGTTCCATACACGTAACCTGTTCTCTCTCTTCAGAAACACGATCTTCGCTGTGTACAAGCTAGACCGTTAAGGGGGTTTTTTTTTGTAAAATAATTCTCGAATAAGGTTTATGTTATCTAAATAGGTCACTCGTTCGGAAGAGTCGGTTCGATATAATGAATTGAAAACCAGTCAAGTGATTAAAAATGTGTGATTAAGTGGTATTGATTCGAGTGATTTTTTTTTCGTTTCAAAGAAGAGGTTTAATTAAAAAATTCCAAAGATAAAAATATATAATCGAGTTTATAAAAATCAAGATGTGTATTGATTCCATTTATATTATTTTACTTTCATCTATCTGTTTATACTCTTTTAGAATTTGGATAGTTTTTTTTATAGCTTAAATTGATTTAATACTGTAAAAGTTTTAATATTATGAACATGATTGGAAAATGTGCAGTTTCCCTATAGAACAGTTATAGCGTAAAATAACATAATATAGCGATTCCAGTAATATCTCTCTCTCTCTCTCTCTCTATATATATATATATATATGTATATGTATGTATGTATATGTGTGTGTATGTATATTTTTGTAAAAGCACATTCGTCCTTCCTTGCATTAAATTCGATTGTGTGCGACGCCAGTCGTCCAGGAAAAAAATATTTTTGAAATGTGTCAAAAACGTACAATAAATTCCATAACACGGTTAAATATTTGAAAAGGGCAAATGGAAAATTCGGTGGAAGACTTCTTCGTCGCGTTTAAATATTTTACAACGCTTTCAACGTTTCATGTCAGACTGACATTTAGATTAATTAAAAATGACACACAGGCCATTCAACAAACAGCAAGTACAAACAATAATAGGAGTCTCGAGGTCTGTTTATTGTAATTAAAAATACACCCGTGTATTATGGCTCCGGCGACGATCCTCTTTTTTTGATAAATTACAATTGATTAATAATAAATTTGTCGATGTAACATATACTCATATATATATATATATATATATATATATATATATATATATATATATATATATATGAGTATACACATTCACATACGTTTATAAAGTATAATCAGTTAATATACATTTAAATAATTAGTATCACTTTTACACAACTGAAAGGTCTGTGAAAGTTCATTCACTAAAGTCACATTAATATTTATAAAAATTATTTAAAGCAGACAAATTTACAAATTAACAGTAATCCATGTAAAGATCTAAAGAAGATTCATAATTAATTACAAGAAAACTTTTTACAAAACTACATAACCTATCATAATCAGTAAGAAAATAGCATTTTTCTATCTAAGAAAATAAAAATTGTGCGCACCTGTTTGTGAAAAAATACATTTTCAATTACATTTCTTCATTATTCTATTAGCATTATATTATTTTAAAACATGTTTCAATCCATTTACTTTTTTTTAAAAAAAATCGATTTATTAGAATTCATTCACAAATTTTTGTGTGTCTACTTTTTGTAATTTTTAGAACAGGTTCTAAAGTCTAAAATAGATTATATTTATCGATTTATTCTGTAATCTGATTCGGGAAATAAGATTCAATTTGTGTAATTTGTCGATTTTAATCCAGATGAGATGAAAAGGTGTTGGTTGTTATAATAGAGTTAACTGTTTTCTGAATTTCGTTTCAAAAATACATCTTCAGAGCATCAAAATAGAGAGAAATCTCCAAAAAATCAAACATTTCTGTACATTGATATTAAATTCATCGCCGAAACCCTCATAATAAAAAATAGTTTATTAAAGATTTTTGATCAGGGATATTGTTTATGACGTGATGGGTGGTGAAACAATTCATTTGTGAAAGTGGATTTAGCCTTAGAATTAAAAGTTTTTTTCTTTTTAAACCCTATTTAAATACATAAGAGTTGCGTTGCATTGACAAATTTAGTATTAATTGTGATTTAGTAAAAAATGATCCTTGTAAAATAAATTGTTCATTATGATTTTCCTTTTTAGATTACAAATAAATTTTCATCCATTTCAGCGAAATAAAAGCATAAAAAAAACTAAAAACTGAAAAACTAACGAATAAATTTATGATTAATATCGAGGAATGATCATAAATTATGTTTTCAATAATTATAATTGATATTTCATAAATTCAGCGTTAGATATAAATTATTCAGTACTCGAATTTCATCGAACAAGCTTTAAATTCAGAACCGTCTGTTTGAAAGTCTCAAGTGTATTTCGTATTAAACTCAGATCATTATCTAAAAGGCTTTCGAGTGAACGTTTTCGATATAGTGTCATCTTTTTTTCTTAGAAAAGCCATGAAAAATTAACCGTCTCTTTACGAAGAACGCTCTAATGAAATAGCGCGTATTTATGTAGCGTTTGATTGACTTTTTCTCTTTTTCTTTTCCTCTCTGTCTATCTATACATGTGTGTACTTAATTAATTTAATGTAATTATAGTTCGTATTGATTATTATCTCTTAGAAGTGATTAGTAGTTACAGGAGTATAACTGTCTTGTTAACACTTGACATGGTTTCTAAATGTTATTGAGTACATTGATACAGATATTATAAACGTTATCTCAAGTCATTCTTGAACAAATATAGTTTAGTTAATGCTAAATATAATTAAATTTATATATATATATATACATATATATATATATATATATATATATATATATATATATATATATATATATATATACATGTTAGGTATGATATTTTTATAAAGTAATAATAGATTAAAAATCTTCTGGCAGAAGATCAAAAAAAAAGAATAATTAGCAAAATTATTTTGCAATAATGAAACGAGAGACTGTCTGCATCATATAAATTTCAAGGTGAAAAATAACTGAAACTTAATTAGAAAGTGGTACAATTTTTTTTAATTTGCTAATTTTGTACTTTTTTCCGAGAACGCAAACAATTATAATTAAATTTCAATTAAAATTCTGTCTGTTAATTTCGATGATGTTCTATATATATATATATATATATATATATATATATATATATATATGTAAGTGATTATAAAAGAAAGAATCGACTTTTGCAAATATTATTGAGACAATATTTATGTTATGTATTAAAGAAACGTTCTAAATGAAAAAATAATGAAATGTAATCAAAAACTGTGAATCAGAATTAAATGAACTGTTTTCTTTTTTGATGTTTTTTTTAAATTTTAATTTTAAAATAATACTGCTATTTGTTTTCATTCCTTAATGATAAATCATAAAAAGTGATGGATATTATTTAATAATTTATTATTTTATTAATAATATTTGTGTAGATAAATTGATAATTTCCGCTTTTAAATATTTTTGATAATTAGGTTGGTTGAAAAATGATTTCGGTTTACGACTTTCAAATTCGGAAAATTGTGAACATATTGAAAAAATCGACAGGAATCGAAGGAAATCGAAAGGAAACCTGTAAGAAAAGATTGAGTAAATGTGCAGAAAACTCTTCGATATACTATCGAAGAAAATAATTGAAAATTCAGTGTTTTTAAACTTTTAATTTCACGTTTGAAATACTCGTACAGTCTCCCGTGTTTTATTCAAAATACGGTGCAAGAGACTCGTTCACTCCAATACAACCGATCCAAACTCTTGCGCATACAATGAAATTTAAGAACGTCAGTGTTGCGACAACTCCGTAATCACGTTTAATCTGTACCGTCATCATTGAACAAACATGTTTGTACATGGTTATACGTCTCAATGTTTGTCTATTGTCGACGCGCATCGTCGCACTTGCGACGGGAAAACGAAGAGACAGACCGAGAACGCCGCACAATATATTAAACTCTGAAGCTTTGAACCGTCGTTATGTGTTGTTTTAACGTTTACGTTCACAAGAAGAAGACAGTCAGTCAGTCGGTCGAGACCACCACCGTAAATATGTGCACCGCACGGTTCTTTATCATGAGATTAAGTCGTAGATGAAATCGTGCTAGCTTTAATTTTCATATTAAATTTGCATATTCAACGTGTCAAGTGCACGTCGTTGTGTCAAGTGCATAAACGTCGGATGGAATGCAACTACTATACTGTGATATTCAGACGAGAGAGAACGTCTTTCGACATCAGAATGGTTCCAGTGCATTTGTATGTGACGTGGAAGATAGCTGTATGCAAAAATAATTTTGTAAATATTTTTTAAATTCAAGAGATGCGTCGAAATAACAATGAAAATGGAATATGAACAAGCTTGAATATGTTTGAAAAATCATATATTTAGAACTGCTCGTTTCCGGTAAAAATTATAAGAAAAAATAAGCGATACAACAGTTAAGCGATACAACTGTACATTTTGATAAGTACCATTTACAAAACTCCACTTTCTGGTCGGCATCGTTTTCATTGAGGGCAGCGATTAATCTTGAAAATTTTCCAATGGGCGCGCTTCAAAGTGCGATGGACGCTCGATTTTGAAATTCATGTCTCACGAGCCGCTTGCCGAACAAATGTTTCGCAGTCAATCGGCAGGAGTTCTTCTTTTCTGTCTCGGCTTGTGCATGTTCGCGGTCTTCCAGTACGATGCTTATAGACAGTTCCATCTGATTCAAACTTGTCTCTAATACGAGTAATGGCGAGTCGCATGGGTGGATCTGTTTGAAACTTTTTTCTAAAATGTCTTTCCACTTCAATTATGTTCTCACACTTCCAGTAGCGCTTCACGATAATTTTTTTTTCTTTAGTATAGTCTAAGATCCACTATTATTTTAAATCAAGTTTACCTAAAAAAGAAAAAAAAATTAAGAGAGTTACGGCCTGGTAAAATGTGTATGCATTTTTTGAGACAACTGTATATATTGATTTAAATATACACAGAATGTCTGTGTGCAGAAACTAGTAGTAATGATTATGGACTTAGCCTTAAAACTCTAATTATTCATTTATTTATTGTAGGTATTTAATGTTACATATATATATATATATATATATATATATATATGTGTGTGTGTGTGTATTTGTATATATATATATATATATATATATAAGAATCTAATACTAAATTTTTGATTTATTAACTGTTTAACATTCGCCCGGTGCGGTAGCGATACCGGTTTAAATATTCGACATTAGATAGTAATGTACTGTAAAGGACACAAAAGGGATTTTTGCGAAGCTTTAGGGACTTAAATAATATTTCTGAGTAGAATGAGTAACTAGGAAAAACTTTATTTAAAAGGGTCGGTCATGCAGCACAAGCGAACATGCCTGGACTAGTGATGAATGGTGGAAAAGCTACCAGCGTCTTTTGTGTAACCTCATTTACAAAAGTCTCGTTCTCTGTAAAATATACCCGACGACGCACTGATTTCAATATAAACGGATTATTGTTGAATTTTCATCGAGATTGTTCAGCGGCCGTGTTGTTTGTTCGTCGCGGAAAAAAAACGCGGTTTTTAATTCGGAGTCCGCGCGTAAATCTATTAAGGGAACATATTTTCTTTTCGGATAGACGGAAATCGTGAAAGTTTTATTTGATTTTTCGGTATTGTCAGCTCTTTTGGTGTTTTTTGAGCGATCAGTTGTGAATTCGATTTAATTTCCAGTAATTATTTCATTTCAACTGTTTAAAACTGCTGTTCCTTGCACATAAATGTTTTATATATATATATATATATATATATATATATATATATATATATATATATATATTGAATTCATACAATCAATTAAATTTTTCAATGTCTATTTTCCATTACATAAATATTAAGTTATAGTTTCCATGTAGTAAATATTAATAATTTGTAATTTTCCATTACATAAATATTAATTAAGTTATATTTTCTTTTGTTTGGCCACGTTAAATTTTTTTATAGTTTAGAATTTTTCTATTTTTTATTTCATAATCTCTAGTGTAAAAAACAAATATAAAAATAGATATACATATTGTTTTCGTATATATATATATATATATATATATATATATATATATATATATATATATATATATATATATATATATATATATGGATAATGATATTTCTCTTTCTTTATTTCTTAGTGATATTTTCCAATATTTTTTAAAAATCATGAGATTATTTTTTCAGAATTGTCTTTTTAAGACGCATTTCAGGTATTCATACATGCTTTTAATCAAATATAACCCTCCAAGAGTGTACTAACACTGAATTCACTCTCATAAATACATTATTTTTTCATTACAAGAATCGTAATACATTTTCGTAGACAAGATTGTTCAATAAAAATCGGCCAGAGTGGTAAGATACATAAAAACAGATTTTCTTGTACCTCGGCGTTCTGAAGACGGTGTTGTAGTTTATGTCCATTTCGATCAGGACATAAACTACAATTAAATGATTTATTGAACAATCACTGATAAACGAAAATCTATTACTTTTTCTCTAGTAATTTGTTGTAGAACAGGTGTTCTTGATCTTCTGACAAGTGTTGTTCTGAACATTAAGCTTTCAGGTTTATTTCTTTCGGGGAAATCTGTGAAATCTGTTATAAGCTCGCAGTGTTATAAATACGTTGTAGTAATTCAAGAGCTTCTTAGCTCTTTTTCATTCTATTTGTTACTTTTGTTCAATAAAAATTCATGTATTTGATCAGTGCGGATACTTTTATACTTAAATCAATTTCAGCTCTCTCACAGAGTATAAAAGGTCTGTATGATCTGGTTTTAATGTTTGGCACAGGCACTCTGGATTCAAATTAAACGAGATTCGAACGACAATGTACAAACCGGACGTGCTTTTAGTTTGTATTTCTTGAGTGCTAATGACTGTAGTTCTCGACGTGCTTTTAAACCACATCGAAAACGACTACACCGCTGCGACCTATTGGTGCACTGCTTTCGTTACTGAGTGTCTGGGTACAGGGGCTCATTCATGCATTACTGTATTCGATTCCTAGTCGTGATGGTAGTTGCAAGCTTTTTGATTGAACCATTATTGTGCGGGGCTAGTGGACTGGGGTGCTTTAAGCGTGCACTGATGGCACAGCCTCTAGTCAGTCCAGCTGGATTCACCCGTTAACAACGACCGGGTTCGGTAACGAGCAACTTCGGCCGCCACTAAACACCCAATAATCAACTAATTTAATACAAAACAGGTTACATACACGTTGACTATAACGACAATCGATTTATTATTTCAGCTTCGATATTTGTTATTTTAATATGTATATAATTTAATATTGTTTGTCGGATCAAATTTAATTTGTATTTTATCGAGTCGGGATGGGTCAGCTGTTTATTATCAAAATGAGATGTGATTCGATGCTGAAATAATTCTCTTCTGCTCTTTCAAATCGAACTGTGAGCATGGATTCGTTAACAGCAACTGATTCAGTGTTGAATATGTGCTCTTGAAATTGTATTCTTTATTAAAATGCTGTAAAAATGAGTTTATTTGTGATTTGTCGGGTGAAAAAATAATTAGTTTGTGGAAATAGATTTTACTTTCTTGGAGAGCGTTTACATATTTATTTTAAAACATTTAGAAACTCTTATATTAAAAATAATACATTTAATAAGTAACTTCTCTCTCTCTCTCTATATATATATAGAGAGAGAGGGAATAGAGAGAAAATGTGTGTATACTTTGTGTACAGGAATTACTTTTTTCTATTTTTAAAAACTTATACAAGATATAATAAAGTGTATACATGTACACATAAATAAAACGAAAATGATCAAAAACAATTTTCCGGAAAAACCTAGCGTACGCTTCATTATGGTTGAAGATAAATAAATACACGTCAATTACATGTCTGTTTACGGCCGAGAGCATCTTTCACAACACAGATGTTTTAACCATAAAGGAATAACACACACACACACACGCGCGCGCGCGCGACCGAGATGTTATAATCCGTCCGTCGTAGACGCTCATGCGGCGTCCGTTCCCGTCGGCGTCGCGGCAGCTTCAGAATGTTCTTGTCGCTTCTTTACATCGTCCTCGGTCGCCCGGCCGTCGACACAATAGACTGTCTCGTTCTGTCGAATCCTCGAACCCGCAATATCGTGCCGTCGTACATGTGTACGCGAAACCGCCGTCATCGTTCCAATGTTTATGGCGGCCGTTGTGTCCCGTCGTGTCCTCGCCGTTGTCGCCGACGCGCGTCGCGTCGGTGCTCGAGGTGATGAAGGTTTTGTTTAACTTGGACGCAAGTTTTGTACGCACCGGTGAGATTATTGAGCCAGTAAGATTGCACGTGACGATAGCTTATCCAAGTTTTGTGATGTCATATAAACCTGTATACATATATAAAAACGTTTATATATATATATATATATATATATATATATATATATATATATATATATATATATATATGTGTGTGTGTATGCATGTGTGTATGTATGCATGTGTGTAAGAGTATGTGCGTTCAGTTATATAAATCATACGCACAAATTTAAGAAGCCATATATTTGTAATTTAATACTAGGGGTTGTAATGGATAATTACAATATATGATATTAATACATTCTTGCAATTTTATTAACATTTTATGTATTATTATGTATATATATATATATATATATATATATAATCGAAATAATTATTTCAAGAAAAACCCTGTGAATCCAAAAATCAGATCACAGAATTTTAAATGTTTTACTGTCCTTAAGAGTTTATCTCTTTTTATTATATTTATACGTATTGTCTAATCAAGATTAGGTGTTTTTACAGTCTAGTTCATATGTGTTTTTTCATTTCTTTATCTCCCATCGAGAGAAATATTGTTTTAATGAAATATTCTTAAGCGTTTGGCACACATAGATTAGCGTTTCGAATTAAGGGATGATTCGAAAGCAAGTGCGCAAACGGGGTTTATTTTTAAATTATAATGACCTCAGTTGTCGATGCGTCCTAAATCCCCAATAACTAACTAACTCGAAATCATTATCAGTCTCTGTCAATCAACTACTGTATAAACGCCTGTTCTATGACTTTCCATTTTGTACAATTGAATGTCTCTCTTTCCTAATGATTTCCAAGAAAATTTATAAATTTCCTTGTTCCACCTGTTCATTGGTCTCTCTTTTGATCTTTTCATATTCTTTGGTTCTCAGCTAATAATTTTTGTTGTCTATCGGTTCTCTTCTCTTCTTACAACATGCCTCGACCATTTCCATTTCAGACTCTTTACTCTTCTTATTACATCTGTGACTCCTGTCTGTTTTCGTACCCATTCTATTCTTTTCCTGTCTCTTCTTGTTATTCCCAGTATGCATCTTCCCATACATACTCCTCTGTGTTGTTCGGAGTCTTTGAGTGATTGTGGCGTTAAGCACTTTGGTAAGGACTGGTAGTATACATTGATCAAATACTTTTTTCTTCAAACAGAGTGGGATTGTTGATTTAAATATCGAAGCGTTTCGTCTAAATGAGTTCCATCCTATTTTTATTCTTCTGTTTACTTCTTCAATGAATGATTCATATTTGTTGAGAAGCTGGCCTAGATAGACACACTTCGTAATATATATATATATAAAAATAGTTCCAATTTATTATCCACACTTATTTCTTTAATCAAAAACTACATATTCTTTAAAAAATTCCCAATCTATAGATCAACAAAAAATTAAATAACTTGCAATCCCCCATTTAGTATTTCAGTTCAGTTCTATTTTAGAACTGAATTGAACAAAAATACTAAATAAAAAAATGACATGACTGTTCTTAACCCCTGAACCTCCTTTCAATACTTTCATGTGGAAGCCTAAATTGAATTATCATATATATATATATATATATATATATATATATATATATATATATATATATATATAATTCTAGTAATACTTGCAAAGATTAGACAAATTAATATTATTCTATTTTTAAAAACTGATTCTTATTTTTCTATTTTAATAATGAACTATTTTATATTGTCATAGTTGTCTGTCAGATTCATTAGGAAAATAAACTAGTCATAAAAATATACATATCTATAGAAAAAAAATACATGCACACACAGAGACATATATATATATATATATATATATATATATATATATATATATATAAATATATATTTATGTGTGTGTTTGTATACGTTACCAAATATGATTTAATTAAAAAATAGCCGTCGTTTTAAACTCTCTCCACACATTTGTTTGAGCACGGAAAATATGTTTACTATGTGGTCATATATGTACACGTGCATATTCAACGTATTTTTACGGATTCCGTAATTAAATTTTTATACTGCCATGACTTTTTCACTAATTAATGAAAAATAAATTATACACTAGCAATGCGAAACTTTAGAAATATTCTTCGAAACGTCGCTTCAGCGTTTTAAATATCCTCTCATTTATTATAATTTATATGTTTACACACACACACACATATATATGTGTATATATATATATATATATAAGCTTATTTTGAATTTTTCCCATACTAGAGATTATATTAGAAAACTAATATATTTTAATGATTTAAGGTCAATTAATTTTGTATTTTAATCTCATTAGATTCCAATTTATTATGATAATAAACGGTTCATTTAAAATTCAACGGAATATTTTTTCAGGAAATTAAGTCGATCCGAACGTTGTAAGTGCGTAAGAACAAAGAAAAATAATTGCACGAAAATAAATTTAAATTTATATCGTAACGCCGGTGCATAGATTAACGTTTCCTTTTTTTCATACAAGGAAAAATATCGTCGATATTTGCATAGAATCGATTATATATACATGCACATATACATATTGAGCTTTGGAACGTTAAGAGAATAGGACACATTCAATTGGAGTTATGTGAATAGAGTTGCGATGTCAGTTCGATGAGGAAGTAATTTATATTTTTCTCTCCTGGATTAATGGGGAACAACACGCAGACGATGTTTCAGAATAATGAAAGAGTGTGCGGTGTACTTATATGTAATAATAGACAATTTTGTGTAAATGTCGAGCTTGATCAATATTTATTAATGATGGTATGAATGAGAGAGGAATATCTGGTCGACGCTTTGATTATATTGACGAATGATTTATATCTTGTGATAAATAATCGGTAAAAATACACCCTTATTATTCGCCAGAGATAATTTTGTCGAAGACGATAATTTAGTTCCTTTCTATATTAAAGTTTAATTTAAATTTTCGAATCGTTTATGTTGTCGATAAATTAATTCATTTCAATAAAACAAGTCTAATGAGAACATATTGATTAAAAATATTTGATTGACTTACTTAATATTAAAAATTATATATATATATATATATATATAATTTATATAGATAAACAGATACAAAGATAGATGGATAAAGAGAATGATAGATGGATGGATAGATAGAAATATAGGTAGAAAGACATATGGATACATAAATAGGTGGATATATCGATAGAAAGTTATATATATATATATATATATATATAAATATATATGTGTATATATATATATATATATATAAATATATATATATATATATATATATATATATATATATATATATATATATATATATAATTTATATAGATAAACAGATAGAAAGATAAATGGATTAAGAGAATTATAGATGGATGGATAGATAGAAAGCTCGCTCTCTTTATCTCTCTCTCTCTCTTTCTATATATATATATAAGGCTTAGTTTTAAATTAATTTTCCCATGCAAGAGGTTATATTAGAAAACTAATAGATTTTAATGATTTAAAATCAATTAATTTTGTATTTTCATCTCATTAGATTCCAATTTATTATATATATATATATATATATATATATATATATATAGAAATACAGTTAGATAAATAGATGGAAATAAAAATCAATGAATAAAAAGACCGATGAATAGACAGAAAGGAAGATGAATATGTAGATAGAAAGAGTGATGGGTAAATAAAAAAGGAGGTGGGTAGATAGAAAAGTAGATGGATAGATAGAAAGGCGAATAGATAGGTAGAAAGTCAGATTGATAGTAGATACGAAAACAAATCGATAGATAGAAAGGCAGAGCGATCGATAGATAGGTAGATAGGAAGGAAGGTGGGCGTGTTGATAAACAGGCTGATAGTAAATAGACAGTAGGGTAAATAGACAGGCAGATTAATAGACAGAAAAGAAGATTGATAGATAGAAAGATAAAGAGACAGTTCGATTGATAGAAAAAGAGATCGATGGACGAATGGATAGATAGATAGAGAGTTAGATCAATTGACAGATAAAAAAGCAGATGAATAGATATAGAGATTACATTTCTTCTAAGCTTAACAAATAATTAAATCTTTATTTAGTCATTTAGTAAGCAACTATATTTGTTTCCTAACATTTTTAAATTATGCAAAAACTTGATGCATGGAATAAATTTGGACATTACCTACCAAAAAGTATAAAAAATAATTTTATATAAACTATGAATAATTTTATTTTCATTAAATATTTCAAAGATGCCTTAATTATTAACGAAACAGTTGAATATGTATCCACAATAAAAGTGTATGGTGGTTCGCACATTATCCAGAAATGTACATGTAAGAACGGCCACACATTCATTAAATATAAAAATATAAAAAAAATAATTCGTAATGGAAAAATACATTTTAAATGAAAAGGAAGATACACGAGAAGATATATTTAGAGAGTTGGGTCAGATGCCTGCCTTATTAGCTTTTCTATGCAGGCGTGATGATGAGGGTGATAATTTGCATGCGCTCGTACCAAGATATATTGTTACAAAGACAGCGTATCTGACATGTTGACTGTTTTATTTTTTTTTTTTTTGAAAAAATTTTTACATCTAGTTTATTCGTTCGGAGAGTATAAAATTTTCAGTCGTGTTTGACTAGATAATATTTTTAAAATATTACATCTTTTGTAGCACGGTATTCTTTGATGGAATGTCATTTAGAATGTTTGCCATTTTCTTGTTTATATATATATATATATATATATATATATATATATATATATATATATATAGAAAGAGAGAGAGAGATAGAGAGAGTGAGAAAGAGAGAGATGAGAGAGATTTATTCACGGAATGGTTAAAAAATCCCTATTATACATTATGTTTAAAATATTTAAATTCTGTGTATATATATATATATATATATATATATATATATATATTAATTGTATAAAATATTTCTTATTTTTATTATGTTTTCTTAGAAGGAGGATATGTTCTTTCTTTTTTATAGTGTTTCTGTAGCTGCGGATGGTTGTTTATATATTTATACCCAATTTTTATTGTGTGAATATTCTGTTGGTATGCAGTGTAATGCTTTTAGTATGTTTAGGGACATAGCTGAAATGTTGAGTCTAGTTTTATTTTATCGTTTTTTTTCATTTATGCAAAGTATTTGTCTTTTCATGTCTACCAGTCTTCTTATTCCAGCTGTATGTTTTAAAGTTTTGAGAAAGGTATTTTTTTTCTCTCAGATAAGATTTAGTGTTCATGCATTTGAATTACATATATATATATATATATATATATATATATATATACAGAGAGAGAGAGAGAGAGTGACAGAGAGAGAGGGTGAGATAAGTTAGGCTTCCACACGAAAAATTTAAAAAAAATATGTTATCCCCCATTTAGTATTTTATTTCAATTGTATTTTGGTATTGAATTGAACTAAGATACTAAATAAAAAATAACATGACTTTTCTTAACCCCTGCTTCATCTTTTAATAATTCCATGTGGAAGCCTAAATTGAATCATCGTATACTTGTATCTCAATAATTCAGTTTGAATCTGTTCGTTTTTCTTGTACACCATACACATTTAGTATATTCTGTAGATTATCTGTTTCTATTTTTGCATCTTGTTAGTTCTAGATTTGTTTCTTGTCAAAATCGTTTTTATTTATGAAACGTAGTTGCACTGCAATGTTTGTCATTGTTCTTCATAAAGTTTTTCTAGATTGAAAGTATAAGATTGCTTAAGGTGTCTGCTATCATCCATCTCTAATAGTGATTAGATGGATAGATAGGACGATAATATACATTTTCTAGCTCAATAATTAAATAGTTTTCAAACTATTTTGTAAGTACCTATATTTTTTTCATCGTTTGAAAATTATGTAAACTAGTTTATATTTGAATTGAATTTGAATTTTATCTGCAGAAACTATAAAAATGTATCATAGATTTTTAAAAATTTTATTCTTAATTCAATAACTTTAAAAGAAATGAGCTTTGTATTCGTTCAATTCCGTTTGTGTACCTCATCCATTACAACCCGGTGTCATAAATTAATGTAGCTAGAAAAAATCAATTCCAGAAATCTAATTCTACTTTCCTAATTGTTGGATTTTTTTATATCATACTTTTCCAGATATTTCTTAACACGATTTTGGCATTTCTTTGAAAGTATTTTTTGAATACTTGAATAAGCTTTATGTATATATATATAACATTTCTGAATACACTAATAATAAATTAAATTGCAAAAGAAAGACATAATGCGTTTTTTTACGTCAGCCACTGTTAATGCCAACAACGTGGGCATATCTGCTAACGAAATATATGTAATTAAACGTCAGTATTCCCGATAGCGATATCGATTTCGCTCTTATTAAATGTGTCGTGCAGGATGCGAATTTAAAATGTGCTGTTCGAGCGAAGTGCGGCGATTTTGAAAATAAAAAAAGAGCGCGGCGTCTCTCTCTCTCTCTGTTCAGATGCACTCGGAACAAGTGTAACACCACTTTTCCATTATCCGTGTCAAAGTTTGACGAGTCAGTCGCTAAGAAGATTAATTGATCTCCGATGTAATTTTAAAACGTACTCCCCGATTAAAACTTCGCAACTATGTTTATGTATGTAGACGGATTTCTTTTGTGTATTAACGAGGAGGGTGAAATATATTCAAACTAAAACAGACACACACACACACATATACATATAGATGAGGTTTGGCAATTTAATTCCAGGGTTGGCACAATGACAAGGAGCACAATTTAAGTAAGACGAAAAATGTTTAATATTCATTAAAAGTAATCTCCGTTTACTTCGATACACTTATTATATCGTTATTAAAGTTTTCAAAAAGAGTCTGCAAAGGCGTCCGAAGAAACCGCTTTCAATTCGGCTGTAACATTTTTCTTAATATCCTCTGAGTCTTGAAATCGTTTTCCTTTGAACACAGTTTTCACTTTGAGAAAGAGAAAACAGGCTGCTGGTGCCGAGTCAGGTGAATAGGGTGGTTGAATGACCTCAACAACGTCGTGTTTCATACAAAATTACTTCAGAATCAGTGCAGAGTGGGCAAAAGTCCATTGTCATGCAACAAAAACCAACTACTCTTTTCTCGAAATTTCGATCACACTCGAGTTGTAATAATCACTTCATCACTTCAGCATAGAATGCCCTATTAACTGTTTGTCCTGCAGGAACAATTTCTTTATGGATCACATATTTATCGAAAAAATTAATCAGTATGATTTTTTGATTCTGAATTTTTGCAAATGAAACTTTTTGAATGTTTTTTGGTAATGATTTTCCAATTCACTGCATTCTCTGTCGTTCCGTCTCAGGATCGTATTATAAAATACTCACGACTCATTACCAGTGAGAATGCAGTTAAGAAACTTTGCACAAAGTCTGTATACAATACAACTCTTCTCTGTTTTTGTTCATCCGTAAGATTCTGAGAGATAAACTTTACACAGATCTCTCGCGAACTCACTCTTTCGCGAATCTTCACAAAACTGTGAAATATTTATATGGCACTTTACATTTGGTTTATTTTCAGTGCTACAGCATCAATCCGGGTATTAAATTGTCAAACTTTTTATATTCACAAATTATTTTGCCACTCTACAATCTGCAAAAGAATAATTCAATAATTGTTCATTTTTGAATGTTGCTTCTCCGGATATCGGTCCTATACTATCATCCTTAAAACCACAAGGCATAGAAAAATCTAATATATATTAGAAATTGTCAGTTTAATAAAAGGACACCGTACAAAAATGTGAGTAGAGTTTTTGTAAACAGAACATATCGATTCTTATACTCTAAAAACAGTGCTTTGCTTTGTACATAAAGAAAAAACAAGACTTAACGTATAATTCAATTAGGGAATAACTGTGTTCTTCTGGAAGAAAACTAATCATTGGAAAGAAAAAAAAAGAACCTTTCACGGTTTCTATTAGTGTGGACAGTTCAGGAATAGCTCTAGCATAAAACTAATTTAAAACTTTACACACGAACCGATAGAGAAACGTTTGTGCTTCTTTATTGCTCGTTTTTTTTTTAAAAAAAAAAAAACAAAAAACCAAATAAACAGAAATAAAATCAACACGGTATTGTTTCTGTTTAAGGCCGGCCTGTGTTTGTTTAATATTCCAGTCAGAATTACAATAAGAAAATAAGAATGGAAAGAAAAAAAAATCGAACAAATATCTAATCAACGTTTCATTACACTCCCGAGCTCGATTCTTATACATTTTATGTACATTCGGATAAGAGGATCTCGAACACTGTTTGCATGATTCAAATAACATTGCATGATAGTTTTCTAAATGCAAACACACGCACACACACACACACACACACACACATATATATATATATATATATATATATACACCTATGATGTGTACGTGCATGTATGCATGTATAATAAAACTTTTCCATGTTACATACAGTGTATACAATTTTATGTTTTCATTTTTATTCTTTTCATATTTTTCATACCAGGGAATATAATTGAAATATTTAAATAAAAGCTCACTTTTTAATTTATAAACATGAATATATTAAAACCGTTCTGTTCGTTCATAATTTATTATTTTTTTTTTACAAACCCGTTGACTCAACTTCATGGAAAAGCGTTTTATGGTTCTAATGGATTTGTAAATAGCTGTTTTTCGGATAAATGCCTGAAAAAGTGTGTTATTTTTGTGTAATTTTTTTGTTATTATGTAATATATATATATATATATATATATATATATATATATATATATATATATATATATATATATATGTGATTGTGTTAAACACGGGCAGGCTTGTGTGAAAAAAAAGATTTATTCTATGAAGTCTTTGTGCAAAGCTACAGCTCGAATAATTAATTATGAACTCACAAGAGGAAAATATATTGATCATTACAAATAAATCTGGACAAGAGCTTATGAATGAATCAGCATGTATGCCACCTCCATATTTTGGGAACTACATGTGTTGCATTGAACACTGCTTGTGATTCGTACTGACATCTAACTTAACTACAACGAGCGTATTGTACAGCTGCAAATTGAAATTGTCTTCTCTAACGCTATGCGTATAAACCTGTGAAATTTGTTATGTATTAAAAAAAAAAAACAGATTTTACTCTAGAGATTTTATTATATTTTCATGCATCTAAAACAACAATGTTATTACTGTTGTTAAAGTACAGTACAGTTCTGATGCTGGCCGAATTAACTTTCACAAATGAATTATTCTTTCAATTTACTGATCATGAAGTATAGAAAAATCAGAAAAAATGATTTTTCTGTATCTCGACGCTTTGGGGATGATAGAATCGTCATCAAAATGTAGTTAAACAAGCAATAAGAGCGACCAATGATGATTTATTGAATGTTTTTGATCATAAATATTTTTTGTGGATGGTGGGACGAAAAAAAAAGTATTTATACATGTTGTTATAGAAGTTAACATTTGTTTTTTAAATGGATTAGTTTAGTTTCAGGTTTGAGTCATATTTATGTCATTGAATGTATTTTTTTGGTTATAATATGGTTGATTAATATTGGAATTTAATGCATTTTATTTAAAATTTACAAAAATGTCACTCATTTTGGTCAACTGTAGGGTTTTTTATTGAGTTAAACTGGATTTTTTGAGTACCGATTCTTATTTTCATTCTGAGATGTTGAAAATAGATTTATAGCGTGATTCAATTTAGGGTTCCACATGGAAGTATTAAAAGAGGGCGCAGAGGTTAAGAAAAGTTTATTATTTTTTATTTAGTATTTTAGTTCAATTCAATACTAAAATACAATTGAACTAGAACACTAAATGAAGAATATCACGTTTTTTTTTTATTTTTTTCGTTTTTTTAATGTTAATTTGTGGAAGAAGACTAAGTCGTTGTTAAAAAACCGTTTTTAAAATAAGACATTTAGGTATTAACATGATTTTTTAAACCGATTCTTTTTCATCTCACCGATTAAAAACATTCTTCAATACTTAATAATATTTAATATTGATAACTTTTCATGATATTCATAGAAATAATATTAATATTATGGAAATTCTAACATCAGTATAAAAAAAGTTGCTGTTTTTTAAATTTCAAATAAAATACATTTTGTTTCTGAAGAGAACGAAGTGAAATTTAAAAACCTGTCTTATCTGAAAAGCAATTTTATTAAAAATCCATGAAAATGTTTATCCCAGTCGGTGTTTCATAAAAAAAATATTATTTTAGATTGTTGTTTACAGGAATTTGCACAATGCAAGAACACGTGTCTTTTTTGTGACTTGAAGGTGAAAATTTGAAGAAGATTCGTGTTTTAAGTAAAATAAAACGTTTGTTAATTATTGTAAAAGTTCTGTTGCATAAAATGGAGATTAGGAATCTTTTCAACGAGTTCGAATCAGAAATTGTAGTAATTTCTATATTCTTCTGATCAGTGTTAATAGATTTTTATGTCTTTTCAGGCTAAAGAAACTATTAAATAAATTTATTAGGATCAAAGACATGTCGGTAGACTTAAGAAATTAATATAAAGGTAGTGACAGTCACACGAAATAATAAAGAATGTATCGATAATAGTCGATTAGTAAAACTATAAAAAAATCATTGTCCTGATGGTCTTTGTTCTTGTAGTTCAATTCTCTGTTCTTCACTACTAGGTTGTTGCTTATGCATCTTTGTCAACATCTTTACAGCTATGAAGTACATGTTATACAAGTCTTTTTGTTGTTTGTAGTGTGGAGAAAGAATTAATTTGTGAAAGTGAATTTAGTGAGTGTCAGAATTGTATTGGAACAAAATATTAACATGATTGTTTGAATATGTTCTTTGTGAAGAGAGAATTATTCTTTGAGAAGAATGTTCTTTGTGAAGAAAAAAATGATAAATTGAATGTCGTTAATTCTTTAACTTAACACTTTAATTCTTTCTTTAATTCTTGAACTTAACACTTTCTGTATTTGAAAAAGATAATCTGTTTAAACAAAATATCGTGACTAGTCTAAATGAATGTGAAAAAATGTAAACTTAATAAAATATAACTAATTTGTTTCTTTATTTTCAGTTACAACGGATTCAACCCGTAATTGGTAAGTTTATCAATTTAAGTACCGCTTGTAGAGCTGATTCTACGCCTCGTTCAATATTCATAAGTTCAGTGTTGATAATTCCATACAATACAGAAAACGTATCGGAGAAAGTTGACGACTATATCAAAAAGAACAACAACAAATACGGAATTAACCTATATAAATTTATAACATTTTTATAACCAATGCCGTAACGGAAAACGATTAATATTGACTAACCTTAACGTTTATTTTTTCTTCGTTCCTCACTCCGTCCGTCGTAAACTTTTATGTCGATTTTTTTATATAGCTTTAAGTTTTATCCTTTGAATTTCAACTTGCGGATTATGATATATAAAGTTCATAAAAAATAAGAAAACATAATAAAAATCGACGAAGCAATAAAAACGTCGACTGCGTGTGCGCGCGCGCTAAAGAATTCTTTAACTTAATTAGTTTCGATTAGAGTACTCGTACGTCATGATCCATTGATGACAATTTATTGGATAAGTTGCTCGTACTCTTTATCTTTTCGGGAATGCTCTCGAAAATAAATAGAAAAAGAATAGCTGTACGAAATAGGTTTTATTTCGGGAGTTAGTGAGGTGTTTTTTTTTTGTAATAATGAAAGTTGGTGCTTGGTAGCGTTTGTGTTCATACAGGGTGTGCCAAAAAACCTCCTAGATTTTAAGATTGATGAATGGACATGGTAAATGCTTTTCAAAATTTTATTAAATAATCTGAAAATCCACGGAATACAGTTTATTTTTCATTAGTTTTGAATACCTAGATGATGGTATTCATTCATGACACACATTGTTAGTTGATTTCTGAAGTTTTTCATCACTTGCTAGGGTATTTCGGGCTTTATCGATGCGATTTCTTAGCATATAGCAGTCACCAGTCCATTAATGGTTGTTGGTCGATGTGTAGACTTCACCTTTTAGATGGCCCGAAAGAAAAAAGTCATAAAGGACGAGATCGGGTGAACGTACAGGCCACCCAATGTAATTGCGTAACAAGATGAACTACTTTGGAAGTTCTCTCAAAATTTTCATTGATCGCTATGTGAGCAGGGGACCCCATCCTGTTTAAACTACATACCCGGATTTTCAATTTCGGTCAGTTTCGATTCCAAAAAGTTCCCTAGCATCTCCACACATTGAAGGGAAGTTACCGTAATCGTTTGGCCTTCCTGCTCAAAAAATCAAGCGCCATAAACACCAAAATCTGCAACAGCGTACCAAACAGTGACAATGTGTCTGTGTAGAGGCCTTTCATAAAGCTGATGTGAATTTTTTTCCATCCAGTAATGAAAATTCTGCATATTAATGTAGCCAGACAAATAAAAGTGAGCTTCGTCTCTTATGAATAGAACAGCGTTTGCAGGAACATTTTAAAGGACGTCATCATAACATACTATTCATTTCTTCCAGTCGCATTCCTCAAGTTTCTGAACAACTATGATTTTGTACGGATAGAGATTAAAATCTGCGTGTGAAATTCTCCTGCCAGGTTTATCAAACAACCACAAAGCAGAAGCATGTTTATCGATTGAACTTTTGGGAGATTACACAATGGACTGTCTCACAGAGTTGACATTTTGTGACGTCCGAACGCTCCCTGTTCTTTCAGGCGGTTTTCGTTCTAACTCCGAACCTGTCGCGCTGAAATTTGCGACCCGTAGCAATACGGTTTTTCGGTCCTTAACAGTACCATTTCGACCGAACGCGAAGTGGATTTGAAAAGCTTTCTGCGTGTCGATCACTGATTAGTTGTTTCGGATAAATGATTCAATAACGAATGCACGGTGCACACCCATTTAAGCCATGACGACAACTGATAAGACACACACTATCGAAAGATCTCACTGTTCTGAATTGAAAATTCCAATTATTTTTGGTACTGTTAATTAAATTGAATTCAGTTTCATTTTTATTAATTATTTAAAATGCGATACAGAGTGGTATGATAGATAAATACATTAAAATTAAATTTATAAGTAGAAAAATAGATGTTGTTGGATTTCCTTCAAAAATGTCTCCTTTACATTGTCTCATGCAAATAAATATAATAATAGCTGTTACACATGTAAATCCTATTATTGCAATTGATATTCAACCCGCAATCTAAATACTTTCATTAACTCATGGCCTGGAATGGGCCCCGTTCCACTTCACTGGCGCCGAACCAATGGCTGAGCGAAATTCGAGAGTTTTTTTTTCGGTCGCACCTTGTACACGCTGATTACTTTTTATTTTCAAGTATAAATTTAATTGCTGAAAGTTTCCCTTTTTAATGTTAGACATATATTTGTAAATAACGTTGAGTGCTATTTCAATTATTCAAAAGTGAAATCATTTCTTTATTTAATGCTTTTGTAAGTCGTGCGCTTTGATAGAAAAAATTCAGACAGATTCAATAAATAATGAAACAGAAAAAGAGTGTTTTATGGAATAAAATAGTACAAAACATTTGTTTTTTTTTAAAAAAAATTCATGAAGAACTTTGAATAATATTTCATACTAACATAAAAATCTTTCTACAGACCGTTCGAGTAATTTAAACAAATCGTTCAATTAATCTTGAAAAAAAATCTAATGTTCGGTTTTGTTTAAACAGATCGATATATCTTTTATACTTAGCCGATATTCGTTCAACGTAACAAAAATATACTACTGTTTCGTTAAAAAACAAAATGATCTTCTTAATGAACATTTATTAAGAGATGTTAAGATTGGGCACAGATCGAAGTTTGAAAAAAATCTCCTCAGCGATGCTGGTTTTCTTCAGAACAGTAAGAAGCCTTGTTTTGGAAAACAGTTCGTAAAATGTCTATACTTATTTGATGCAAGGTAAGATGCTACCAGTGTCTGTATATTGCATTTATTTGTATGTCAACAGAATGACAATGTCTGTATGGTGTGCTTGGTTCATTCGTCGCGATATTCAAACAACTGATCCACTCGGAATATCCGCTACATAAAACACGGTTCTGTAGTTTTAACTCTGCGTACTTTGTTACACAAACCACATTGACTTTATGTGTGTGTACCTACCGTTGAGGCACTCGATACGAGAAGACTGTATCGTTTTTACACGCACGCATGCACACACTCAGACATACATACACACACACACACGATCGTACGAACGTGTATACTTTTGCCGCCGAGTCTGTTAAACTTTGGCTCGACACTTTCCGATACACACAGATATTTATGTTGTACCATTTGTCAACATATATTTTATAGTTGCCTGCAAGGATCACTTTAAACTTTGGCCCCCAGTACAATGTAAAAAGAACGTACTCGAGTTATTTTCTTGTATCTTCTTGAAATACGACGTGCGGTCTTTGTTTGTTCGCTTCGTACGTAACGAACTTTACAGTTGTAGATTCTTTTTCTGTCGCTGGAATTATATTTTCATGTACGCTGTAGGGTACTTGAAACTTTTCGATTCCGGTTTCAAACGCAACTAGTCTGTTTTCTTTTTTGTTATTAGAATATGTTAATTAGCTGCTGTAGTACTTGATACTTGATGATAACTCAATTAAATTAGTCGATTGAAAGAAGGCTCGTTGATTTTGTTAACTAAGTTGTTTTATTCTTTAAAATTTTCATGGAACACTAATTTGATTAAAACGTTAAACTTTTGTAAAATATGATGATTTACATGTAAGTGTGTAATTGGGGCTGGTATAAATTATCTGTGTTCAGGCACCAATGATCATAGTCATCAACAAGTCCTAAAACCATAAAAACTTCTTTCATTCACTCGAATATCTTACTGCGACATTTACTCAAATCGTATAAAGAACAAGTAAATCGGTTAATTCTAAAAAGATTTTCTATTAGATTTCTATTCGATTTAATAATCGCCAGTAAATATTGAGGAAAATTTTGATATATATATATATATATATTTCACATACAAGCATTCTAAAAATAATCACTCACACAAATAAATGTAAAAAATGAAATAATTCCAAACGGAACGGTGTTTGAAAATTATTCTTCATGTCGGCCAAACTGCTATTTTGTCAACAGTATTGAAATTTCAGTGTGGTCTGATGTGTGGACGTGATTTTAATATTTTTATGGATAGGAATATAAAACTGGTCGGAATATTAATTGTTCATTTGATAAAAAAATGATGTTATTTGTAAAGAAAAAGTTATGATGGAATAACTAAATTGCGTTTCATGCTACTACACTTGTTTGTAGTAGTCAGAATTAGGTTATGCAAATTTGAAAGTTATTTTAAAAGTGTGAATGTTTAGATAATACAATATATATATATATATATATATATATATATATAGAGAGAGAGAGAGAGAGAGAGAGAGAAACATACCATTTAGGCTTCCACATGAAACTATTAAAAAAAATGCAAAAATTAAAAACAAGCATGTTATCCCGCATTTAGTATTTTAGTTCAATTGCATTTTAGTATTGAATTGCACTAAAATACTAAATAAAAAAATAACATGACTTTTTTAAGCCCTGCGCCCTCTTTTAATACTTCCGTGCAGAAGCCTAAATTGAATCATCCTGCATGTTATTAAAAATAATAATTATATTAAAAAAATATGTGTAAAAGTATAGAATAGTTTTTTTTTTATTTAGAAAGCACTGCGACTTCTGTTTTTAATATAAAATTTCATATGTTCAGTAATAAAGAGTTTTGTACGACATAATTATTAATGTAGTACATTTATGGGCTTATTATTAAATTCGTAAAAAGTTATTAGCTGAAAATCATGCAGATAATTTTACAATTAATTTAGAAGTACTGAAAAAATAAGAGTGTGATTTACAAGAATACAATTATTTAGAAATAACTATAGTTTTGATAAATAGTTTTCAAAGGTATACAAATTTATATTTTGTATAAAAGAGAAATAAAATTACTTCCATAAATGAATTCCAATTTATGCTCACGAAGTGCACACTTTTTTGTGGTGAAAAATGTTCAATAAATCGTTGGATATTATTGTTTATTCGCATTTAGAAGACGTTGCCATAATTTTCAGAGCACCAAAGTGTAGAGAAATCTGATTTTCTGTATCTTGGTGCTATGAAAAAGATTGCAATGATGATGGATGATGAAAAAGTGATTTTTGCACACGACCAGAGGTACTTGCATAATAATATTTAATTAATCGAAATAATAATTATTGTATTATGTATGAAAAAGTGATTTAATTTCAAATCTATCAAAGTTGTTTTCTTGTAGATATGAAAAATGTTACAGTGTTTAGAATTGATTTTTTCTATAAATTTATTTAAATGCTTCTATCTGTGTCAGCAGATTAAGACTATTGAATTCTTTCCATTTTATTGATTACTATGTATATGTTAATATATACACGTGGAAGATATTGTTAGGTCGGGATGTATTAAGCTAGATATAGATTTTTCAAAAATTGTTAATTTGAAAAAAAATCACAAACGATGACATTTCTAAAATCGATAAAACTTCATTCGAAATGTAAAATCGAAGCGGGCGGAAAAACAAGATCGTCCCAACTGAAAACAAAACCTGTCAATCTCACTTCTCAAATGTTGTCTTCGAAACCATCGATTCGACGATAACAGTACGGATTTGTATCCCGTAACTTTGTGTCGGAAAGTTTGACAAGAGACCAGTATGAGGGAAGAGTACACGGTCGCGCCCGACTACACATGGGCACAACATTTTCGACACTGCAGCGAAAATATCACATCAAAAACTGCTGACGACTCGGTCTTATAAAAAAAAAAGTTTCGCTCGTTCAGTCGATAAAATCGAGGGGTGTGAAAAGAGACACGAGCGCGGTGCGCTTTTCAAGTTTCGCCGCCCGCGGGACGCAGTTAACGTACGCCCTTGGTGGGTTTACCCAGCTGCGACCAACTATACCTACATTCATATTATGTTACAGATACGCACACACACATAACTTTATATATATACAGCCTGCTATGGCCTTGACTCCTCTAGTTTAGTGTAAGCTCGGCGTGAATGCATGTGAAAATAATGGAATAGTTTACTGTGTAAATCTCTTTTCGTTTACTTTGCTGAGTTGGGTTTTGTACCTGTTTTAATATTTAAACAGATTTTTTTGCGACTTTCAATACGGCATTTGACAAAAACATTATGTTTGATATCTTTTCTATATAATTCATTGTCTCTCTTTATGTCTTTCATATTTTTTTTTTTAAAAAAAACTGAACGGAATAACGTCTTCATATTTGACAGATTCATTATTATACATTGTATTAGAATGGAAAATGAAGAGAGAGTAATAACATCTTGTAGATATACTAGAGCAGGGGTTCTTAATCTTTTTAGTCTCACGCCTCCTCCGAAATAAACTTAAAATTCACACCTCCCCTCCTTCTCGAAAGCAATTAATAATTGATAAATTCCATAATTGATTTTGAAATGTTATTTTAAATTCCTCAGATACACAGAAATATCAAAGAAAATTTGGTTCTTCAGGAATATTGTCTTTCAGCATGCTTACAGTCACTTAAAGTTCTCAGTGTCATTTAATGAGATACTTGTCGCTTCTTCTGTTCAATGAGACCATAAATTAGGGATAAAATTTTAGACAAGGCTTTTTAGTCATGCCTGGAATCCAACCGATTTCTTGCTTTTATTTTATAGAGGATAATCACAGCTCTCCACCAATCCCTTTGTACCTCCTTAGGAGAAGAACACCTCACAAGTTAAGAACTCCTGCATTAGAGGATATGCGACGCAACTGTCCCGTTATTCGAAATTTCCTATTTACTTTATTTTAAAAATACACACACGCACAAATATACTTCCATATTTTCAACTAAAATTTTTCGAATTACTGTAATTGTATTCAGTTAGGATTAGTTTTTAGTTTCTGAGTCCTCTTTTATGTTGACTGGATGACACTCTATACAAAAAATTACTCAACTATGAGCACGAGTAAAAAAAGATATTTAAGAAAAGAAAAATTCATATTATATATACAGGACTTTATTAAAACCATTTTTATAATTAATTCCCACAATTTACATACATTAATCTAACTTGTAATGACCTTCTGGGATATTAGTACTTGTGCAGCCACACTTGGACCATATTGATGACATCTTCATTGGAAAGAAACTCATTCTGTCAACTCTTCTTTTCATGGCTCAAAAAGTTTGTGATCACTTGATGCAAAAGATGTTATTTATAACGGGTCGAAGGAAAATACTCTTATTCTATATACAGAGTTTTTACAAAGATTATATTTTTATCTTTATAAAGATTAGATTATATTTATTTAATTTCAACTTCTATGTACTTAGTTCAACACTTAATGAGTACTGGATTTGGTCCTAGAAAAAATTTTTGGTTTCTTAGGGAGCCAATCTTTGATCATATTAATGTCCTTATTGGAAAGAAAATTTTGTTCCGTTAACTTATTTTTTTAATGATTTAAAAAGGTGGAAATCATTTGATAATAAGTCGAGGCTATATCGTAGATGATCTGAAAACTTAAAACTTAGATCTTGAGAGTATTGTTTAGCTAATATGGATCAATAATGGTTATACAAGAGATAAAAATGTCTTTTCTAGAATGAAGTCTAGAAGAGCATTAAACGTTGGACTAAGTACATAGAAATTAAAAAAAAATCTGTAGAAAAATGGTAAAATTGATAAAAATCTTGATCCATTGAACATTTTATTTATATTCAATAAATATATATTTAGAGGCAACAAAATAATTGTTTTAGAAATATGACTCAGGAAATAAAAAATGAATATACTTTTCACAAATTAATTCTTTCTTCTTAGATCGAAATTAAATCACGATTAATCATTTTTGATTGTTGCTTGTGCATATTTCAGAGTACCGAGGTACAGAAAAAATCACCTTTTTCAGTCCGATAATGCTCTAAAGATGTTTAGACCGAAAAAATAATTCTGATTTGTGGGATGAGAAGAATAATTCATTCGTGGATGTGAATTTAGTCACAGTGTCAGAACTATATTGCGTTCAGTGTTTATTATAGTTTTGATTGAAAGAAAACGAGTGACTCGAAACAAATCTTCACACTGATTTTTAATTCCTGATGTTCAATATTAAATGAGACTTTTATTTCATTCATTTCTTTATAAAATGATTAATTTAATCTCGAGTTAAATTGAAAAATTGTTAAGATTAACGTCGGAACGATATAAAAAAAATATAAATAAGTTATTAGAGAGAAAACAACGCGAAAAGAAGAAACGATAAGATAAAAAAAATGTGTCTGTGTAAAGGTAGACGGACGGTAGTGTGAGAATCCGTCTCTTCTTACGTCTTTTCCAGACTTTGATGGAGCTAATTTATGAATAATAAATCGTTCCATTTCTGGCATTGACATTGAGCACGAGAATATTGTAGTATCCGTATTCGAAGAACGGATAGAAATTGACGACTTATAAATCATAGGTAGGCGGATGAACGTAAATGAAATAATAATATCGAGATAGTAAACCGTTTTTATTATATTAAATTATTTATTCATGTCATGATAATAAGACAGAATGGACATTTTATATTTTTTACATCTCTTCTAATGTAAAAAAAAAACGTTTTCGATCCGATAATGGACTTTTAATCGAGAAATAGGCAGTTTTTGTTAAAATCGTTTTAATAGTTTTTTTTTAAAAAAAAGAATGAAACACAAACACATAAACGTGCTTATATTTATATAGGCGTGCGAATATAATTCGTGTACAGAAATGATTACATTAACGCCTTCTCACAACACTCTTCGTCCTCCATTGTTGAAATATAAAACTGATTCACGTATTCACAAGTAAAATAAAATTCGCCGATCGCATCAGAAAGTTTGAGACCGACGAGCGCGGTGATTGAATTTGGATATTGTCAACGAGAAATTTCTTCAATTTAGTTGTTTCCCCAGACGCGCAGATGTGATTTTTGATGTCACGGAATTCTTCGTCTAAAAAAAGAACGTTACGAATTTATTTTAAAACGAATTTTTTCGCACTGTACACGAAAATATTATTCGTTTGTGCGGAGCGGTTCGGAATTATACACAAATCATTTTAACCCTTCACGTGCGGCCGACAGTTTCAAGTTTCATAGACAAAAATTGAAATTGAATCATCAGTGGGTCGGTATACGAGGGGCATTCGATAGGAATGGTAAAAGAGCAAGTTTTTTTTTGGTAGAAACGATTTTACTTCTTAACGTAGTCTCCATCGGGGGCTGTGGTGATAGACTTGGTCGACCGAGTCTACAATACACACATTGTAGACGGAGATGACATCCTCATTCGACGAAAATTTCTTCTCATCGAGTCGAATTTTCAAGTTTGAGAAGAGAAAGAAGTAGCACTTAGTCAAATCCGGAGAATAGCGTGGATTAGGATACATTTTCCTAGCGATAGAAGTCAAGATATGACACATCAACAACAAGATTGCTAAGAATACATGACAAAGTCTGGATAAAAGGGATTGAATCGCAAGGCTCGACAACACACGACAAGAATAGTCAATATCAGACAAAAATCCAAAACTATCAAAAAAAAACCTGCTGAAAGAGCACATTATGTTCTCCAATCTTGGCCGTTTCTGTTTCAGCTCTTCTTTCAATCGGTTGAATAATGTTGTACCTAGATAGATAGATAGATAGCTTATGTTTGAGGGGGGAGGTAGCTATCTTGCCTCCCGGCACTTAGACTCGAAGTCCATTATACCTTCCCTCGGCTGATCAAAACTACTACTCAGTCCTCTCTTCGGAGTCGGTACCTTGCCGTAGCTTGGGATTATGTCCCAGGCGGGTGAGGGTGGACGGTGCAATAGCGGTTCCAAAAATTTCGTGCTGGGGACGAGAGCTTTGAAGATGAAGAAGATTGCAGGCGTCCTTCTGCAGTTTATAACGACCGACTGAATGCGCTAGTTGAATCGAACCACGCACAACAATTCGTGAGCCTTTACAAAAAAGTTAAATGTTAGTCATCCAAATTTTTCTCAGTAGTCATCCAAACTCTTCTGGACCACTTATAACAGCTAGAATAGAAATATATATATATATATATATATATATATATATATATATATGGATTTGAAGGTCATAAACCGCAATTATTTTTCTATCAAGCTAATAGAACGATACTTTGATACTGTTTTGGATATTTAAAAATTAATTCGTATAAAAGTCTTAATCGCACCACTAACGAGGAAGTTTAGATGAAGATAAGGTGACAGTTTTGTTGACACACTGAAAATTATCTCTTACACAGAATACAGCAACGAGGCAACATATTATCCACATTGACATGCAATTGTCCTGAATCGGACAATCGTGCATGTATGTATGTATGTGCGGCCACGATCCGTAGAAAGAGGATAAACATTGCGGCTTGACACTGCACCGGATCGTTCGTTTAGAACGGGCGTAGACGGATCGTGACTGACGAGCTCCGATAGTCGGACAGTGTTCGATGAGATTGTGTTTTATTGATTCGTTCGTCGTCGTCGAATGCACAACATTTAGATTCTCTGCATGCTATCATGTCAACAGTTCGAATGCAACTCAGTACATGTCGAAGATTAAACTTGCCAATGTAATTTAATCCGACACATTGTTGTTCTGTAATTTATGTCTCACTGACATACATGCACATAAAGTAGCCATTACTAACACACACACACACACTATATATATATATATATACAACAGTTGCAATTTATTTGTATTATAAAACATTTATCCTTTTTTTTTCAACGCTGCGGATTTCATTTCATTATCATACTTTATAAGAGTTTACTTTTTCCTTTTATTTCTTAACATTAATTAAAGTTTTATCGACTAAAGTACATGTTACGAGAACTGAATCAAAAAACATGACTTTAAATTATTTTATGTCTTAACTAACACCATGTACTAGCTCTACAAATTAATTAGGTGCTTTCTTGGATAGAAAATTACTGTTTTTTTTTTCGGAAAAATGGAATAAATTTCAATCCTTACAATATGCCTTATTAGTTTGTACAGCTTTTCTCAATATGTTTGGTACCTGAAGAATCCTCTTGTCGAAGAAGAGATAAGGGATTTGAGTCAAAGAAATCGTCGCGGCATTTTCTCTTTTTCGATTAGTTTAGTTGATGGTTCCGCTCTTCTAATAATCCCTCTATACATCTGCTTTAATTTGATCGTTCCCGGCGAAGTGTTCTCCCAGATAACCAATCGTTACTTCTATTCTTTTACAATTTGAATTCGACATTTAAACTTCAATTCATTTGCTAGGAAAATTTTCAAAAAACCTAGTACAATTTCTTTACATTATAATATTTTTATTATTTGTTTTCGATACTGAGAATTTCATTTTCTTATCATAGACGGTAAAATTTGATTTTACCTTTTATTTCATCTTTATTTCTTGATAGTTATCCAATGTTTCTTCAAACACATGTTCAAAAAACCGTTACACGAGATATTACTTATTCCAAAAATTATTTCATTTTTTAACTGTCGCCGTGTATATTGAAATTTTAATAAAATTCAATTTTCATAGATTAAAATGAACAGAATCATTTTTTTCTAAAACTGCGAAGTTTTGTAATCAGATTTAAATTCGTAACGATTTATGATAAAAATAGAAAACGTCTCCACGATGGACTCGTGACCAATATATCATAAGCTCGAATCGAAGCCTGTAGTAGCCCCACCTCGTTCGAATCAAGCCGATAGATTGAATATTTAATGAGATTATATTTTGAAAACATGTTCGTGTTTATATTACATTCTTGTCCAAATTTTATCAATGTGTTCATGTCAGTGATGTTCTTACTTCATCTTTATAGAATTTAGTTTCAAAAGAGAAATTTAGTTATTTTTTATTACATAGAAAAAGAAATTTTAATAAAAAAAGTCAGTTCCTATCATTAATTTTCCTGAATCTGGCTGACTTTCTGAATTTTTCAAAAGATATATTTAATGTTCCTTAAATATATTTATATAATATATGAGATTTTTAAATTCTCACTGATAGTTGAAAATATGTTCAGTATTTCAATGTCAATTTTTATTAAAATCGTAATTATTCAAATAAAAAATTATTGCTTATAATTCGTGTCAGTTAATTATTATCGTCACAGCAGCATTTAAACATTAGCTTAAGCCGATTTCGGATTTGTTTCGATAATAAATTGTGTCAATAACAGTCAAGAGTATATAAAATATACGGGAATACTTTTCAAATATTTAAACTGAACAAATATTGTTTTTGATGTTGATACGATTGCTTGTCAGTTAGTGACATGTTATTAGCTTGTCAAACTATTTTTATAAAAGTATCAGCGAGATTATTAACAATATTTTGTTCCGTTTATTTAATCAAAAAGGATAATACCCTCTCTACAATATACAAGTTTAATGAACAATAATTGTATAATAATTTTAATACTGAATTATTTAAATTTTGTGTTATTTATTTAAATATCACATTCATATGAAATATTAGTTTTTCAATTCTAAAATAATATTAAATGAATATCAGATTTATTTAAAATTTTGACAATTTCTAGTAAGAAATATTTTTAACGATTATTTATACATTTTTACATTAAGATACTAATATATTATAATTAATACTAAATATGAATTTTATTTAAAAAAAAAACATTTCATGTTATACTATGACATAGTTATACAGGGGTTTCCAATAAGGACGTATTTTTTTAATTTGAAATAAAACACAGAATTTTTTATGAAATTTCAATTTTATTTATTGTAAATAATAGTTGGGTGTATACCATTTATAAATTGAAAATTGTGTAAGTGACAACCGCGGTTTTTTGTTACAATTTTCAATAACATCCCCATAAAACTGGGGCTCTATCTCACCAATTACTGTTTGGATTTCATCTCTTATGTCAGAAATTACTTTAGGATTATTGATGTATACTTGTCCTTTAACGTGACTGCAAAAAAAATATTACAACTATGTTAAATCGCAGGATCTAGATGACCAATTAATATCTTCAATTCTGGAAATAACGCGACCAGGAAATTTGGTCACAGTAAATCAATTGTTTTACCAGTTGTCTGTTTTTTTTTGCACCATCCTGTTAGAACCATGTGTCCTCCAGATTAATATCATCCAATTTTACTCACAAAAAATTGATTATTATGTTTCAGTATCTTTTTTTATGTTATATTTTGGATATTTGATATATGTTTGTAACATAAATGCTGCAGGTTTGGAATAAAAACAACAAATATTTGCTTACTATTATTGTTTAATACTAATTATTACTACAATGAATTAAACCACACGGGTTCTGTTACTTGACTGACTTATGAGTTCTCAACTACCGTTTATATACTGTCTTCAATGATGAAATTTTATTTTATCTAAGTGTGTGAACACAGTGATCACGACAGGAACGTGACAATACTTTTGTTAAGGATATATAACTTAGATAATGACAGGTCAGTTGAAATTCATTAGTCAGAACGGACATACCGTGCCTCATTTATAAATAAGTACAGTAGTAAGGATGGATACATAACACTTTTATAATCACAGTAATCGCTTGACCCAGTCTGATTCTCAAAAAAGTAAGGACCAATGACTCCACCGGACCAAAGTGAGCATCGAACAGTCACTCTTTCTGCATGCAGTGGCTTCTCAACAACCACCCTCGAATTTTATACGAATCCGTTACTAAAAATGGAAATGTAAAAACTGAATAAATGTCAAAAAATTCAGTTTGACATCTGTAAAACATGTAATCCCTTAAAAAATTGAGTCTCTATTGGAAAACCCTTTACATAGCCTAATAATAAGTCATTGTATTCAATAAAGATTTCTTGAAACAACGAATATAACAGAACAACTTTCAAAAATATTTTCTAAACTGCTTAGAGAAGATTTTGTTATAGTATGTAGAAAAATAAATATGAATATATATATATATATATATATATATATATATATATATATATATATACAAAGACAGTTTATATAAGAGAGTTTATTATGAAAAGTGATATAAATGACAATGAAAAAGTAGTACGATCAAAACCAACCTTTATAAGACCACAAATTGATGTACTGTTCAATTTTTCGTGCAGTTCCCTTTAATATCGTACTGGTTTTAAATAAATGATCATTCAGTTTTTCAACGTCAAAAAAATAATAAGTAATATCAGTTCTGTTGTGAATTATTAACGTTGAATACATTATCCACATTCATATTTAAGGGTGTATAATACATTCGTTCGCAGGATAAAAACTCCATTCGTATAATTAAAAATCTTCTAAATCATTCACGTACTGCTTTCGTTTCATCTTTTATTTTCAGTGATATAAAAGTCATTGTCTAAAAAGCGTGCGGCTAATTAATTGTGTGACATCAATCTTTCGAGTTAATGTCCGTTTCACCTGCACGGCGACACAACAACACGAAACGACTGTCTCCTTATGTAATTTTCTTGCGTTAGAGCGAACATTACTTACCCGCCCGGTACACAGATGTGGGCTACGCTTTTTAAGGGTGAGGACGGCTGAAACACATCAGTCATGCACGAGGGTCCTCTGATGCATGTAGCGCAGTTCGTGATTAATCACATGTTGAAATTAATTTGCAATGTCGTCATTAAAATGATAATAACGCACGACAATGTATGCATGAGGTGCGTACATACATTGTTGAACATGTGTGCGCCATTGAAGTTTAATACGATTCCTGCGCGGGTAATTTCGTGCGAAACAGGATCGGTACGGTCGTGTCTGGTCGTCGATGTAAACGAAAAGTGGGGGAAAAATGTAAAGAACGGATCGGTTCCCCGATTTGTGAAATCAGAAATTGAGAATTCGATTCGAAGATTTTCAGTTTTAATTATTTTTCCATTCTATAGAACACAGAAGTATCTTCTATATTAAAAAAATCTAATCGATAATTTCTATTCTTACTTTTAAATAGCATCATTTTCAGAGTCGGTATCGCCAGAGATATTTAAAAAATCTACGGGTTTTTGGAATGAGAGATAATTCATTTGTAAATGATTTCAGAATATGTTTTGATGAAAAATTCAACACTGTGAACTTCGTTTAAATATTTTCAATTGACAATCATTTATAATTTCTTTTTCGCTCTACAAAATCAGAAAAAATACTTTTTTGATCAAAAAACTTCAATGAATTTATTAATCATTTTTGATGGATGACGATGCCTCAGTGATGGAATTTCAGACCAACTTTACCAATTTTAGAGAACTTGATCTTTTAAAGATGGCATCTTGAAATTTGTCAGAATAAATCTGTGGATTTGTAGGATGAAAATATAATTCATTTGTGAATAAGGTTTGAAGATGTTTTTCTCAAATCGACATGTTTCAGATTAAAGAAAATATAACTAATTACTAATTTTATAAAGAGTCAAAAAAGTTATTAATTTTTCTACAATTTACAAATTAAAACAACAATATTTGTATAATAATTTTAATACTGAATTATTTAACTTGTTTACTATTTACTTAAATAACATCATACATTTATATCGATCAAGTCTCATAAACAAAACCTGATTTTAAATAATCAACGATCATTCATCCAGCTCACATGACTTCTATGCCCGAAATATAAAAAAAAAACAGTTTATAAATTTTAATTTTTTCAAAAAAACTTCTATTTTATTCTTAAATTATGTATCGAGAATAAAACAGATTTCAAATATATTCTTTCGTATTTTCAAACATATTCTTCTTCCTAATAAAAATATCATTTCTCCATTTTTCGATTCCAATTAACTCACAAAATAAACGTTCAGAGTGATTGATTTCCTACTAAAAGTTGAACTGTGTCATAAACTTAAAATTTGGCCACAGACACACACTTTTCCGTCTCGAATGAAAAGTATTTACTTTACTTATTTAAAAGAAAACTGACACAATTCAACCACTTTTAATGCAGTTATTAATGTCTACATCATAAGCGAAACATGCAACCGGTCGACTCTTTCTTAATGTCTGTTTTTCTTGCGGACATGTCTCAATTTTCAATATTTCCAGTCCGATCTGACTATTATGTACAATCACACATATATGTTCAATTGTACATCCATTTGTTGCAATTAATTATTCAGATTCTGTTAAAATATTAATGCGATGAGTGTATAAAGGGAAACAATTCGTATTGAAACAGGTATTAAAAACTGTTTCTCAACATTTACCTGCATTTTAAATGAAATCAATAAATGTATTTTTTCGATGGATTACACTAAAATAATACTCATAGTTATTTCTCATTATCATTATATAAATTTGTATATATATATATATATATATATATATATATATATATGTATATGTATGTATATGCATTTGTGTGTGTGTTTGCATGTATGACTCGTAAGAGTGAATCATGTTTTGCGTCGCCGGTGCACGAGAGTCAGCTCTCCGTCGGGGTCGTCGTCGGTAATATAGAATCCGTATAAATCAAAGGTGTTATCTATTTGTTCCGTTCCTTGTTTGTTCCGGAAAGGTTTCGAGAAATCAGCTTGGGATCAAATTAAACCGAATCAACGGAACGTTTTCGAGTAATGCGCAGATAAGGCAGGTATCAAGTTTTGAGACAACGACGAAATTTATGGCGACAGTGTGGGCGGATTTATTGGTCTCGATTGAAATTATGATTTGTCAAACGTTTTCGATTCGTGAACCGCACACAATTCGTAACCGAATTCATTAGGTCTCTACGATATAATAATACGAGCGTTAAATGGTGATAAAGTGAAAGAGACTATTGACGATTTCGTTTGAAACAGTGTTCGTCGAATTATGTTCTGCGAAACGCTCGAGTTTCGCGAATCAAAGTCGAAGTTCGAGAGAAATTTTAAAAAATTAAGGATAGGTTTTAGAAAACAAAATCCGCAATTATTTTATCCTACTAACCTAATACATTCGATAATTGAAACTAAAAAGTGTTGGAATTGTATAGAGAGTATTTTAATGTTCAAATAATTAATTAAAAAATTTCACAAACGAATCATTCCTCAACAATCACACAGAATTTTTGTAAAAATATTTAATTCTTTTAATTGTATGTTTTTATATCTGCAGATCCCTTAATACGTTGCCCTGCTAGCCTTCGTCTTTTTGAATCAATTTAGTAGTGAACAGCTGATTCAAAAGGGCGAATATTAACTAAGAGAAAACCCGGAAAAGATAAAAATTCAAAGTTAATTAATTCATAATAATTTCTTTTATTTCTACAAATATCTATGATTATACAGTAAAACTTTATTTATGAGTACACATTACGACCCCGCTCAATCGGATGTAAATAATAAAATTTGGTCATGTAAGAGGGGTGATTTTCAAAAATTGTGGGGAACGCCTCTTGAGTCATCTGGGGATGGTAGTAGTTCTGTGGTTTAACCCGAAAATTCAAGATTAAGGTGAGAAAAAGTTGTAAGTAATAACTTGAAAATATATTTTGCATCAAAATTGAAACGTCAATTTTTTTTGCTGTTTCAAAACTTATTTTAAAAACTTATCGGATGGGCCAATATATATATATATATATATATATATATATATATATATATATATGGCTCTATGAAATAAAAAAAACAACAATCAAATCAAACAGCACCGATTTTCATTAGTGAAAAACACCGGTGTCTACATGAAAAAAAGTTCACTTATTCCCTGAGCACTGGCTGTATAATTCCACCATCAACACGCACAAAAAAAATTATCAATACATCATCGAACTGCTGTACTTTCCATCATAGTTAATCAATGATCGGCGTTGAATCCATTGAGGCAACCCTTGAAATTCCTGAGTCATCATCCATTCGTGATATGACGAGCCGATTCATCAGTCGACAGGTGACACGCACACGCACGCACGCACGTTCATACACAATCGTACAAAGTTTGTACAGAACGATATACACACAAATACAAGCTCCGTTCGGTCGTGTGATATAAAGAGAGCGTATAAAAAATTCAGCCCGATATCTGAAAATAAGGTTTTATTATGGGTTATTCGATTATTATTCGAAAACAATGTCGTCGACAGTTCAAACATAATGTGCTTGTTTACCGAACGTGATTGATCTATTTTGTACTTTATCATATACAGGATGATTCAATTTAGGCTTCCACGCGGAAGTATGAAAAGGGGGCGCAGGGAGTGAAGAACAAGTCATGTTATTTTCTATTTAGTATCTTAGTTCAATTCAATACTAGAATACAATTTAACTAAAATACTAAATCGGGGATAACATGTTTTTTTTTTAATTTTTGCGTCCTTTTTTTAATACTTTCATAACTGTAATGTATAACGGAATCTATTTCTACAATTGTCTTTATTTTAAATCAACTTTCACGGAACACTTAAGATTGTATATACTTTTTTTGCAGTGATCCATTTTTAATCGCCAGTAACAAATCTGTTCAGGAACGGACCATTTTGCATTCGGCACGGATGAGAAGTGTAAATGTCCATACGTTGTTTTAAATTAAATTCCGATAACTTGTGCGGAACGCACTGACCCAGCATAGAACAAATCATTCAATCAAGTGCCGATGAATAGCTGAATGCGTCGATTTGACCTTTTTTAATTCTTTTATCGCTGGACTAAGATTTTGTTCCACTAGTGTTCGAACGATTTCATCGTCAAACTGTTGAGTACGTCCTGATTTTTCCTCATTTTCAGGGCTGTATTTCCCGGACCTAAATCATTGAAATTATCTTTGTCTTTAGCTAAGACTGATAACATCTGAATCATAAATTTCCCATAATTTATTCACTTTAGTTGTAGCATTGTTACTGTTAGAAACTCCTAAAACAAAATATGCCTAATATGCTCTTGTTACATTTCCACGATAACTATTATTTTTTTATAAATTTGCGTGATCACTGTTAATCTTTCATGATAATACTGAGAAAACTATTCGTAGAATTGAACAGTATATGCATCTGATACGTTATTGCAATAATTGTAAGTATTGCATCATCCATTTTCACCTATATGAAAATATGGCATTATTTATGTGTGATCCAATATATATTTATATATAATATCAAAATTGTCCAAAAACAACTTTATGGAACAGCACGTTGCAAAAAATTATCTATTTGAGAAAATATGTAAATAGACATACTAACATATATTTTGTATATTATGGTATATAATCCATGACGTCAGACTTATTTATTTTGGACGAGGTTTCTATAGTACCTAAATATGTTTATATCTCTCTTCTCTTTCTCAATACATAAAATCAAAATTATCCACAAAAAATAAAAAAGATCCATGACGTCGACTTATTTATTCGAGCCGAGGCTTTTATGATACCCAAATATGTTTATTGTTTCATCCGGTTACATGTAGAGGCTTATAATTGTCAAGTGGGCGAAAGCACCAAGCCCTGGGGTTGAAATGCGTAGCGAGCAGGAGGCGAAGCCCTCTAGTATTTATATAAAATTCGAATTATGCACACAGAAATTCATGACATAGACTTATTATTTTGGACGAGGTTTCTATGGTGCCCAAATATGTTTATATCTCTCTCCTCTCTCTCAATATATAAAATCAAAATTATCCACAAAAAATAAACAATCCATGATGTCGAATTATTTATTTGTGACAAGGCTTCTATGATACCCAAATATGTTTATTGTTTCATGCGGTTACATGTATATGCTTATAATTGACAAGTGGGCGAGCGCAGCGTGCCTGGGGGCTGACGAGCGAAGCAAATAGGGGGCGGAGTCCCTATCATATATATATATATATATATATTAAATTGTCGAACCTTTTATAAAATATCATATTTACAAATATGTCCATCAATACAATAGACCGTCATTCAGCAGACCGAGTAAATCTCGCCGTGACCATCGATAGTGTATAATAACCAAATGGGTGGGTGGAAAACCGTTCCGCAGTTCACATTCTCGGGAGCGTGAATGTTTATACAACAATGCGATTTGCTTACGTTGAATGCATTTCAGTTCAGACCGTCCGTCGTACATAAATCGTGATTTGAACCGACGCCGTTCGGCACTGTAGCTGTTCGTATTCGCCTGTAGGACACATTCTCTTAGGACGTACGCCGTATATTTGCTTTACATAAATGTATTATGGCCGGTGTGTACCTATTGTGTTGACCGCTTACATAGACCAGATTATAGAGCAGATCTGTGTGTATATTTGAATACGGATTCGGATCGTACAATGTATAATTCCCGAACACTGGTTAAACAGTATTTGTAGACACGACCACCGTGCATTTTTCTTTTCATTTTCATGAAAATCGTTTTAAATGAAATATACATTTTATAATTCTAGTGCTGATTTGAGATTAACGTTTACTAAATAGATTTAATTTTCAAACAATGTGTGTAAACTAGTAAAAAAGTCATTCCGGTTTCAAAAATGAGAACAAAATGTTTTACATTTATACACGTACGTTATTTTTGTACAAAAAATTACATTTCAAGAATTTCAAATATAAAACAGTCTCGTCAAACACTCTCATGTTTGGATTTTCTGCGCTGCGAACGATCACAGTGAAACACATTCGGTTTATTGAATGAATGCGCGTCGATTATATTGATTAACATGAGTAAATACGATAATTAAATAGGGATATCGAAAGTGGATTATTATATATTTCGTTTTGAATTTTTCAAGAGTAGTAGAATTGTACAAAACGAATTTATCAGTTTGATTAATATTTACAACACTGTTGATGCGTTCGTCCTTCGTTCTTCATTTCTATATCTAAAATTATTTTTGAACCATATTCCATAAAAATATACAAAGAGTATAAGTAACTAATATGATAACATTCAGATTTTTTTTATTTTAGAATATGACAGAGCACCCATCTGTTAATCAATGTAGAAAATGTTATTCAATTATGTTAATATGAAATGTTTTCTTATAAATTGAACTGGAAAATAACACAGTTTTGTGAAAATATAATTATATATCATTTTTATCTAATAATTTATATTAAATTCATATATGTACATATATATATATATATATATATATATATATATATATATATATATATATATATACTGAATACATTAATTTTAAATGTATGATTTTAATTTCTAAGAAAAAATATTCATTTTATTTGAATATCATTTATTTGAATATCATAAACTTCCATGTAGTATTTATTTTTCAAGTTGTTCTACTTTCAACTACTATCAATTGACTTAATTTTTTTTATTAAAAACAGAATACGTATTAACTTATAATATTTTTTTGTTTTCCTAAAAAAATGCATCTCTACTGGAAAACCTTTTATTAAGATTTTCAACACGAGTTTCTTAAATATGTTATTTCATCATTGATTGAATGATTTGTTCTTTGTTTTTTGTTTTTTGACACCAGTTCTTGTGATCATATACACAGGTGTCCCACTTAACACACGGTTTTCACCGCTGATTTTGACTATACAAAAAAGTTGTTAATTGTGATCATCTTTAATTTTTGCGTAGAATTAGAATCTCTACGAAATTTAGCAAGCTACGGATTGGACTTCAAATTAAGTTCATTTTTAATTGTTTTTCAGATATTCGTGCTAGAAAATGAAGAAAAGAGCTTTTTACTATTTATTAAAATTTGTGAATTTGTCAATTTTCAAAAATTCTTATCTTCACGGATATTTAATTGATTTTGCTGTTCCTGCTCTCATTTTTCATGGGAAAAAATCTAGATTATTGATATGAAATCGAAAATAAAGGTTCCCATAGCATCAAAGTAAAACCTTCTATTAATTTTTGCTAGATATCGTATCGATTAGAAATTATATTCGAATATCTGATCAGATTAATCTAACAACAAACGTTCAAGTACCATTTTCATTTAACTTAAAAATTCATAATTTAAAATACAGTAAATCAAACAGAGTTCCTAGAAATTTTAACGTGTTCTCTTTTGAATTAAAAAATAGATCTGAAAGAAATAAAACATGTTTATGTTAAAATTTATTAATTTGGCAATTTTCAAACATTCTTATCTCCGCAGCTATTTAATTGATTTTGCTGTTCCTGCTCTCATTTTTCATGGAAAAAAATCTAAATTATTTTTATGAAATCGAAAAAAGGTTCCCATAACATAGAAGTAAAACCTTGGATTAATTTTATTAAATTTATTTAATAAAGTAAATAAAACAATATAATAAGTTTTAAACCTAAAAAAAAAACAATAAATAATTTAAAAAAAAGGTAAAAAACTCTTTCAAACTAAATACATTAATATGTCATATCGATAACGAGGTAAAGTACCTCGAACCTAAATAAAAATAACGCTAATTATTTTTGTTAATTTAATATGAAAATAAAAGAAAAGACATTAGCATCTATAACAATTAAAACAAGTAATATTGTTATAGATAAAATTCTTGAATACTCAGCTAAAAAAATTAAAGCAAATCCTCATCTTCTATACTCGACATTAAAACCTGAAACTAATTCAGATTCACCTTCTGGAAAATCAAATGGCGTCCGATTTGTTTCAACCATACAAGAAACTAATCAAATTAAAGCTAAAGGTAAATAAATTATTAAAAACCAAATAAATTTTTGATATTTAATAAATTTTATTCAAGAAAACCCTGAAATTAATAAAATAAAAGATATTAATACTGAAGCTAATCTCACTTCATAGGAAATTGCTTGGGAAACTGCCCGTAAAACTCCTCATAAAGCATAATTTGAAGACCACTCAGTAATTATAATTGTGTATGCCCCTATACTTAAACAACATAGAAAAATAAAATACCTAAATTAAAAGATCATATACCCCATTCCATTGGAAACGCTATTCAAGTTATTAACACTAAAAACAAACTAATAATTGGAGAAAAATAATATATTAAATAATTTGATATAACAGGATAAGTTTGTTCCTTAGTAAACAATTTAACAGATTCACAAAAAGGATGAGGAATACCTCAAAAACTTACCTTATTTGGACCCTTAACAATTTGAATATACCCTAAAACGTTTCGTTCTAATAATGTTAAAAAAGCAACACCAATCATAACAAAAATAATCAATAATAAACCTCTTAAATGTCTTATTAAATAATCTAAAGTATACAGATATTACTCGTATAATATACATACATGAATTCTAAATTCATGGCACTGATTTGCCAAAGTAATAATATTAATGGTTGATATAAAAAAGTTAATGTCTATGTCAAGGTGATTTCGACAAAAATTCGAATGAGAGATTTTAATTCTGCTCAAAAATTAAGCGGGATCACAATTAACAATTTTTTTGTATAGTCAAAATCGAAGGTGGAAACCGGGTGTTAAGTGACATTTTTTTTTTTGATTAGTTTGATTATTTGTTCGGCACATCTGATTTACTAGGTAGAACTTCTTCATGAGTTTGGTCGTTCCTGGGGAATGGATATTCCCAGGTTACCATCTTTTTCCTTGTATTATTATTTTCTTGAATTACTTTCACTTATCTATGTTAAATGGCTGGGAAAAGGTTAAGTGGAACATTCTGTATATATATATATATATATATATATATATATATATATATATATATGTGTGTGTGTGTGTGTGTGTGTGTGTGTAATGTATATGTGCTCCCATGTATGCGAACATGCACGTGTTTGCGCACCCAACTATTCGAAGTCGTCTGAAAATTACGCGGTGGAATATTAATTCTCATAAAACTATAACGTAAACTTCATTCAAGATAATACATTTCATGAGACCGCAGAGAGTGTGTGTGTGCGTGTAGTTCGGTTCCAACTTGTAAGTCTTCGGCGTCTGTGTGTGTCGGTGCGTGCTACCTTACCAGAGAGGCGAGTGTTTGCCCGCAGCTGCTTATCGCTTCGCACCGCCAGCAGGACGCCATGTTTGATGGGATCAAGCCGATTCCTGTACAGACACTTCCTGCTTTTCCCACAGGGATAATACCGTCACGTGTGCGTCCCGCACACATGTGCAGGTTCGAATACGTACACAAAACAAACACGTGCTCGTCTTATTTTACAAACTGTTTGGCAGTGTGTATGTGTGTGGGTGTGTACATAGAGAGAGAGAGAGAGAGAGTACGTCCGGTCGCGTCAATGGAAATGTTCGAAGACAGTTCGGTATGCGAACTGGACATTGAGTTATTCTATACTTGTTATCGATTATTGATTAATCAAATGTCGATTTTATGCGAACAAAACAATCTCCAATTTGATAAAATAGGGAAGCGGAAAATCAAAATTTACTATACAATCACCGTTTAGATTCTTTTTTAACGACCGATTTTGCTGTAGCTTTTCTTGAAATAATAAATTATACTTAGCGTGGTTACCGTTCCGGGAGTCATGAGAGACCCGATAATGTGTGCCTTCAGAATAATGTTGTTGTCCTTAAATAAGAATTAATGTTAATCTTGGCGTTTGATCTTACCTGCGAAAAATTGTAAGAAAACCCAGATGTCTTCGCAAGAACCCCCACCACCACAAAAAAATAAAAATGGTAGGTAAGGGAAAGATAGAAGGTGGACAGGAAAGGAATTAAAAGCAACGGTCGTCAGTCGGTCCGAGGATTGTCTTCATCGTCATTTTTTAATTGCGCAATATTCTCATGTAAAATAGTACAGTCGCACGAATCAGTTTTTCAGGCCTGTGTTTGCCCATCCGGTTTGTGATGGGAATGTATTTTGGATGGCGGAGCCACTCAATGAGATGCTTACCGAGCGGCCTATGCTTATAAAGTCAGGCTCAGTTTCAATTGTTTAGATATTTCGTTGCATTTAAGTATGATTTTCTATTGATATGCAACTGTTTTCTGTATCTGAAAATGAGTTTAGCTCTCTCTCTCTCTCTCTCCTCTCTCTCTCTCTCTCTCTATATATATATATATATAGATATTGTAATTTCCTAATCAGTTATTCTATTCATTATTACAAATTCAAGTTTTTTATGAATCTTCTCAATTCATTTTTCTTATTCTAGATTAAACCACTTAATACGAGATCATTACTTAACCTCTTCTTATATAATTATGTAATGTTAAAATGGCTAGTGTACAAGTTTGAGTTGGCGCAGAAAACATATGCAGACCTTCTGTAATGTCAAAACTGCACGCACTTATTAATATAATAATAAGTGTACTTTATTTTAGTAATGATCAGTGCAGATCCGATTCTGAATTGTGCTGTGTTGTATTGTGGACCGGACTCAAATTTCAAATTCAACTGCTTTTGTTGATAGCACGAAAAAGACTCATCAAAACCCGTGTCTATAACACTAGCCTGCTATAACAATGCAATATGCCTTCGTAGGCACCGGCCAGGCTGTCTACTGCTTTTAATTGTTCAATACAAACTTCTGACGCCAATCACTCACATTCGGATCATAAGAGCTAGAATTGTAAAAAAGAAAACTTACATCAAGATATGATTAATTTAGAAAATGAATAAGAAATTTTAAAAGTGATTGATGAGTATATATTTTTCTACTCTTCTGTATTTAAAAGTATAAACTTTAACTATATATATATATATATACATCAAAAATGTGAGATATCAAGATATTATGAGAAGAAATGTTATCCAATCCTTTGCAATACAACTACTTTCTAAAACTTACTTTTAGAAAATGGTTCAACAATTACTTATTTTTCATTTTTATTTGACAAACGATCATTTCAATAACGACGCTATAAACATTTCTATATAACAGTATAAGTTGGTACAGTTGTACGGATCAACACCATGAAGTTGATACATAGACTGTAGCTTCATTTCCATTTTAAATTTACTAGCAATTTTAAACTCAATTATAAACTAACAACTCAAAAATAATAATTACATTTAAAGTGCAGGGATGAATTTCTGATCCTCTTGGTTCTATTATTCTTTACACAACTGTGTGTGTATGAATATATATACATGTATATATATATATATATATATATATATATACATAGTGAATTTCTCAAGAGTGTTTTTATTATAACCATATATCTGTATCACTGTGTTTGGAATATAAACAAAACGAAATAAAAATATTTTATTTGGAAAAAATTCAACATTTATGGGCGTCTTCCTGTTCCTCTCTCTCTCTCTCTCTCTCTATATATATATATACATACATATGTTTGTGTGAATGTCTTACCTTTAAAATGAGTTTCTGGGAAGAGGTCATGTTCTTGATAGATGTTTACTTATTCGTACATGCAAACTACTGAATTGTCCCATTTCAATAAATTTGTAATAACGTATTTCTGTGCGGGCATACAAAAAAATAGTATCTGAGATATAGGAATGTTGCAAATAGTAACATAGGCGTTCACGTTCAATATTTGAATTTATAGTATTGGTTCTCTAGATTGGAATATTTCGGTATGAGAAAAACTTAGACAGAATAACAAACAGATGTGTTAATTGTATTAAAAGTGTAGAAAAGTCTTTTAATTATCTATTATTTCTCTCTCTCTCTCTCTCTCTCTCTCTATATATATATATATATATATATATATATATATATATATAGATAGATATTGTAATTTCCCAATCAGTTATTCTATTCATTATTACAAATTCAAGTTTTTCATGATTTTTCTCAATTCACTTTTCGTATTCTTTGTTATTGTATTTATGAAGACATATCCGGTATTTTTATAAAAACGTGACGTTGAAAATCAGAATTGAATACAGTGTTCCATAATATACGTATAGATATTGTATTTAATTCGTTTCGTGTTCGACTGATTTAATTGTTATTATTCGTTTGTATTTTAATATAGGAATTTGAAACATTTCTCTACATAAATAGACAAACACAATTGCAATTAAATGCGAATCTCATGTTCATATTTCATGTACTGGGCTTACGAATTAATTCCGTGCCTTTCTTTCCATAAAAAATGAATGTTCATTTATGGAAAAATGGAACACAGTTCAGTTCTCAGAACGTCTCTCTTTTGTATAATTTTCCTCCATCCGCTTGATAATTGACGAATCCCTTGCCGAAAAAAACACGCCGATTTCGAATCGATGAAGTAGTCAGTGCGTTTTCACTGTAATTTTCAAATACTATATTTGATAGAGAATATAAAGCACAAAAATTGCATTTTCGACAGAATATTTTTAAATCGAAAAAATACTTTGTGAATAAATTGAATTGAATCATAAATCTCGTGAGTGGAATTTAATGATATCATTTGGTTTATTTATCGTCACAAAAATCAATCATCGTTCGCAGACGTAATTTGTTTGTTGTCGAAGTTAATGACTTATCAATTGATTATGAAAAGAAACGATTTGAGTTAATGACGATCGATTAGTGTAACTTTATAAATAAATAACATTTTACCTTGAATCAGTTATATGTAAATTTCGAATTACAAGAAACGTTGGATTTATGATAAACTAATTACTCTATTAGCTAGATACCGCGTCGATTTGAATTCGTATCGATTAGAAATTATATTCGAATATCTGATCAGATTAATCTAACAACAAACGTTCAAGTACCATTTTCATTTAACTTAAAAATTAATAATTTAAAAGACAGTAAATCAAACAGAGTTCCTAGAAATTTTAACGTGCGCTCTTTCGAATTAAGAAATAGATCTGATAGAAATAAAACATGTTTGTGTTAAAATTTATTAATTTTGCAATTTTCAAACATTCTTATCTCCGCGGATATTTAACTGATTTTGCTGTTCCTGCTCTCATTTTTCATGGGAAAAAATCTAGATTATTGATATGAAATCGAAAATAAAGGTTCCCATAACAAAGAAGTAAAATCTTGTATTAATTTTACTAAATTTATTTAATAAACTAAACAAAGCAATATAATGAGTTTTAAACCTAAAAAAAAACAATAAATAATTTAAAGAAAGTGGTAAAAAACTCTTTCAAGCTAAATATATTAATATGTCATCTCGATAACGAGGTAAAGTACCTCGAACCCAAATAAAAACAAAGCTAATTATTGTTAATTTAATATAAAAAATAAAAGAAAATACATCAGCACCTATAAAAATTAAAACAAGTAATATTGTTATAAATAAAATTCTTGAATACTCAGCTAAAAAAATTAAAGCAAATCCTCATCTCTCAGGTAGGAAAGCTCTTAAAAAAGAAATAGATCTGAAAGTAATAAAACATGTTTGTGCTTTGAGCATGCTCATCCCATTAGTTTTAGAAAATTGTCATAATATATAAATTGAATAATTTCGGATCGAAACTAATCTTAATTGAATTGAGCTTTTTTAATACGAAACGAGTTTCAAAAATATGTTATTGGACGTTTAATATAATTGAAGACATTTTATTTCTAGATGTACGGGATGTAATTAATCGCCTTGCACTTACTATAATTTAAATTTGTTGCTGTTAGATTTACATTTGTTTACATTTATGAAAGAAGCTTCTTTCTGCAAACTTTTTACAAATAATAGTTATTGCATTAAGAATATTTTATATACACGGAGTAATTCAGCTTTAGGTCAAGTAATTTATAAATGTTAAATATTATATTAATTTATGATTTCTTATTTTTTCCTTATCAACTTTTGAATATTAAAAAATATATTTATTGAATATTAAATATTTAGAAGTAGTTAAATATTTAGTAGTTTTCAACAATTTGAGAGTATTTGTTACATAGAATGTTTGAAATACGAATTTTTAAGTAAATGTCAGACGAATTTCAACTATTACATTAAAATGTAGAATGATGTGTCACTAGTTCAAAATTGAACTTGTTAGGTATGTCATTTTTCAATAAGAAACCTACTGCTCTGATTTTGACAACGTTTTAAAATAATGTAACATGCATTTAATTATTATATTTTTTGGTTTTTGAATAAGTCTAAATAAATAAAACATTTCTATAGTTGGTCAATAAATACACGAATATATATAATATGTATATATATATATATATATATATATATATATATATATATATATATATATATATATGTATGTAGGGATGATTTTTGGTTAAAATTTTAAATAAATTTATATAGTTTTTTGGTGAACTCGGTATTATTCTATGTGTAAACTGTTCGTTTGTTTTTATTGGATAGACAGCATACCATATTCTGATATCTTGTAATAAAAAAGTTATTATTTGTTTATGATTATATATATATATATATATATATATATATATATATATATACAAAGAGAGAGAGAGAGAGAGAAATTGAAACATGTACAGCATTGTCTTGATAACATATTTATACATGCATATAATCCAAATAAGACGTTAGTGTAGAATTGGTGCTTACATCAGCTACCAACAGATGGGAACAATGGTAGCGCCGCCGAACATGGAGGTACACCATATAACGGACCAGATGGCGTTACCGAACAACGTCGCGACTGGGAAATTAATTTCCAAAACCACACGTGTACCGCCTCGAGGATCAAGGAGGCCGTGACCATACACTGCGGCTTACCTCTTCTTCTTCTTCTTCATCTTCTTCACCGTTGTCGTTCTCCACTAACCATTGTTCCCGTACGTTCTGATGCTGTCAACACTAACGTTACACCAATGCATGAATATGAATATATATATATATATATATATATATATATATATATATATATGTATGTATGTATGTATGTATATGCGTTATGAATATCTCTTGCACGTCGAGTCGACGTCTGTTGAACTCGAGAGTGAAACGCGTCGAGCGACTCACCACCACCCCGTCGCTCGACACAATCGACGCTAAAGTGTTAAAATCGACGTCAATATACGAATGGGTGTAACGAATGTGAGGTTATGTTTTAATAAGTCGACAGTAAGTGATTCTGACGTGGGTTGTGTTTGGAGTGTTGCGGTTCGAACGGAGGTCTATACTAACGAGATTAATTTTATGTTCGGCTAAGAAATTGAACTTTGAACGACGTCGGGTGCACTTAAGTCATACACACGTCACATTATTTATGGTTTGTGCGTTGAAAATTTAACGAACCTGTTGAGCGACGGTGCGGATAATGATTTTTATTTATAGCGCTCGAAAGAAATAAAATCATATATATATATATATATATATATATATATATATATAAATTTATCGTTTTTAAACATATTTTTAGATTGTCTGACTCTGCTTTTATAAATAAAATAATCAAAGAAACATTTCCTTATTAAATTGTAAAAATATCTTTAATCAAAGCAAGAAAACATTTGCTCTTATGAAAAACAAAAAAAAAACAATGAAAATCGATAAAGAGGAATATTTTGAAAGAGATAAATTACTATATACATATTTTTCACAAGTGATTTCTTTTCTTCACACTATAGTACACACTTATAAAATGGGGCGGCGCAGCTAAAAGGTTAATAATTTAACAATTCCAGAAAATGAAAAAATATCTTAGAACTGACTTTTTTTATCATATGTTATTAGAATTTTTATCAATCCACTAATTATGATACATGGAATTGGAATTAAATCATAATGAAACATTAATACCTTAAACAAACCACAAATCTTTTCCTTGATCAAATCTGTTCTGATTTCATTCACTAGTGACACTCTCAAGACTGTTAAGACAAAGATTTACGATCCCCAATCTCTATTCGATCAATTATCATGTTCGATTATGAACTGTAACCGATTGATTATCAAATTTCTATTCAATTTAATATTGAAACTGTTTTATTGAATTCTTTTTTCACGCCGCAAACAGTAAAAACTTTTCTAATCAGAAATATTCAATGGATGATTATTGATTTTTTTTGTTGGTCATTGGTTATATGTGTTTAGGTGACGATTGATCATCTGCAGAACGTTAAAGTACAGAAAAATCCACAATACAGATACGTTTTGTATGTTCGAAACATATGAAATCACTTTTAAATAATTATAACTTTGTAGTAAAGCATTTAAATATTCTTTTTTGTATGTTAACGGTTAATAAAGCTGCCACTTGTTTTTTTACTTGGTAGCATAGATAAAGACTAGGTTGTTAGGGTTGCTAGTAACTATGGTTATTTTGCTAAGATAAAAATAAGATAAACAGTTGTGCAGATGTCTCGCATCAGTGAGGTATTCTCTCGATCTGTTCTCTGTTATGTAGTTGCTAAATATTTAATAAATTGTTCATATTAACGAATTTTTTCAGTTTATTTATACGCCTGTAATTCATCAACAAATTTTTCTGTACCTTGACGGTCTGAAGATGATGGCATCGTCATAAAAATATCGATTTATTGAACATTTTTGATCAGCAATCTTTCTTGTTTATGGAGTGAGCATAGAATTTATTTGTGAAAATATCTTCTAATTCACAATCACGATTTGTTTTTATTAAAAGAATATTGTTTATAATTCATGTCGGTTAATGATTGTCATGGATTGGGCCACAGGATCTAAACGGTATTGTGATATAATCACAAATATTTGTTATTTATGAATAATATGACAAAGGACACGATTACAATCATCAGTTTTAATCCTATTATCGGAGTAATATTTAATCGAATTCGTTTCTTACATCCCTCCTTCATATCTATAAATAAATAAAATGCATAGTATCGTGAAAATAATAAATCAAAATTATAGAAAAATGACGAATACGTACACAAAAGCATACGAAATAAAATAAATGCGTGTGAGTTATTACGACCACTAACCGCACATCTAATATTTCTTCATACAGTTTAATTGTACAAAACCGTGCGCCTCTGTTCTCGTATAGACCACAAATCAAACATGCGAAGAGAAATGTGGATAAAAAAGTTCGACAGCGATTTTTTTAAAAGTTCACACGGAAAAGCTCCGATAAATATTCAGTAGGGTGGAAAATGATTCCAAGTTCAATTTGTTATGCATTAACAGTGACACGTTTCGAGTCCTCAGACATTCTTTTTGATTACGGTAGATTATTGGAGGAGATTCGAGGAAATATTTTAAAGATCGTTCTCTTCTTTTTTTCCTTCTTCTCAGATCAATATTTCACATATTGTCTCGTCGTTGCGTTGTTCATAATCACCGGTTAAATCTGTTCGTTTCAGTTTTGAAGAGGAGCAGATTCGTTTTTTTTTTGTGATAGCTACTTTGAGGGGAACTTTTAAAAGTTTTTAAAAAGGATAAAATTTAATATCGACAGAGTCTATGGGAGTAGTTTTCATTATTTATTTAGCAATAATATTCAGTCCCATTATTATATAAACTTACTGAATCTTTTATGCAAAAAAGTAATATATTTCGAATCGAGTGTAATTAATTTTCTTATTCTACGAAATAAGAAATTAGTCCTTGGCACGAAAATGTTTTCATTAAAATACTTTGTACAACTTTTCAATGCTCGATAAATTAACTAGTTGATTTCTTGAAGTTTTCAGATACCTTGAAAGAATCAATTTGTATCAAAGGTAGTTAATATAGTATTAAGTAAAGTTTCCTTTTTCTGTCAGTAATTTGTTAGATTTTTATCACTATATTTTCATTATAAAAAAATCTCAATCCTTGTAAATGACATTCAATAATATATCATGATAATTTTTATGATATATCTATAAATCTCTCTCTTTCTTTCTCTTTATATATATATATATATATATATATATATATATATAATTGATTAACCTGTTAACTGTGTATGACGAGTATACTCGGCATGAAGAAGAATTTAAGTAATAAAATTATTGATTTTACAAAAAAATCAAATGCCATTTCCATAGAAATTAATTCAATTTATAGCAGATGCATGCACTCTGTTTGACGAGTATACTCGCCAATTCTTCATTTTTGGGTGACAATGTAGTTACATACTTTTTAAATGAGGCGACACAGCTAACAGGTTAATAATTTAACAATTCCAGAAAATGAAAAAAATATCTAGAACGGACTTTTTTTAATCTTATGTTTTATTCATTCAATAATTATGATACATGGAATTTGAATTAAATCATAATGAAACATTAATGCCTTATCAAAATCCACTATTCTGTTTAAAATAATTTAAAAAAAATCATAAACATACAGCGTAACGAAAATATTACTGTTCGAATCGTTAAGTGTTAAATTTAAAGCTTCTTTTTGTTGTCAAATAGAATCTGGTTCATTTTTATTAATTGATAATTATTAAGATTGTGGAATCGTGATACTAAATAACATGCAGGTCTTGATCAAAAATATTGATGCGAGATTCCAAAAAAAATAATCCATCAATTTGCTTTCGATTTTCATTCTAACGAACAATGGTTCTTAGTTTAAAAGAGATAAATCCTTCTAGACAATTTCAAACAGTAGTTCAATTATTTTAGTGTCTAAGTAGAGAATCTACTTATTTGTATTCATGCTGAAAATTCAGTGAATTTATTAATTAAAAAAACATGAATACTAAGAAGTTATAAGAATAATATATTATTTAAACTCTATATCTATATATATTTATTACTCTAAATAATTTATCATAAATTAATTTTAAATAAATAATGTTTCATTTCCAACATTTCTAGCATATCCATAGTCTGAACTTTGGCTGGTGAAATATTTACATATTTGATTTTATCTCGAGAAAATTTATATTATATTGAATTAAATTAAAGAAAACAAATTACATTATTAATCATATATATATATATATAATAAAAGTATGTGTATGTAAGATAATAAAAATTGTCAAGAAACGTTTTATGTCATACGTAAAGCATATTTTTTTTATTGTACTTTATGTATTTCATTTTATACTGAAATGAAATTCATGTATTAATAAGATTTCTGCGAAGAAAAAAATAGAATTTCATGTATTTCATTCTTGATGTAACATCTGTTCGTTTATTTTTAAATTTAAAATTGTATATATCATTTTATTACGTCCGTTGTCACTGAACTTAATATATAAAACGTGTATTATTGTTTATTTCGTTCTGTTCGCATTCAAGATCCTTTAAAAATATGTATACATAAAAGTGTCACCGTCTTTGTCTGTTCATGAAAAGAAGTGAAAACGTGTGCGCGCTTTCATATTCTATTTACATTCTATCCTCTAGTAGATATTCTGTATATATTTATTAAATATAGTACATTATACATGCATAAAATATGGTTAATCCGGTCTTCTTTTCTGCACAGAGAAGTCTGAAATGAAGTAACGATGATTTATAATATAATAATACGGTATTGACATGATGCAGTTCTGACAGACATTTTATTGAGAATTAATCTTTCTCACTCACTCTATCTGTATGTGTGTGTGTGTGTGTATGTGTGTACATATATGTACAGGATGGTTTGAATGAACTTTTTTCTTTTATCGCCATTTTTGTTTGTTGTATAGCAGTCAGTTGTAATTTTACAGTGATATAACTCGGACACAGGCGATTTATTGTGGAGAGTTTAACGCTGTCGAAAATAGTGTAACAAGGTGTCGCAGCTGAATATTGACGACCCCATTTTTTTTTTGAAAATTTAATTACGAGCGACGAATCTCATTTCGACATGCGTCGACGTGTAAACAGAAACAGAACATCCGTTATTGGGGATCGGAAAACCCTAGATAGATCCATGAGCGACCACTTCGACCTCGTAGAGTGACTGTTTGGTGTGCAATTTGGTCTCGTGGCATCATTGGATGATTTTTTTCCTTAATATGTTAATAGAAATGTTGTTACTGTTACTGATGAACGATATCGTCCGATGTTGCAAGACTCCTTCGTGCCTGAAATTAATGAACAATGTCTATAGCACATATGGTTTTAACAGGATGATGCCATATTGGACACAGATCGCGCTACGATGCAAATTTTACACGATGGATTTCCTGACTGAAGAAGTTCAAAATCGATTGGGCAACTCGTTCATCTGATTCGACTTCGACAGATTTTTTTTTCTTTGAGGCTACTTAAAGGGAAGCGTCTACTCAAATAATCCAGTAATAATTCAACAGCTTAATAACAACATTTAACAAGAAATCGTTCAAATAATCTCAGAAATATGCGAAAAAGTAATGAAAAATGTGATTGAAAGAGTCCGTATATGCAGGGAGGCTATTTAGGTGATATCATTTTTCATAGTCAACGCCACAAGTTAAATAAACGACTCATAAAAAATAACTAAAACTGTTTTATTTAAAAATTATTAAAAAAAAAACAACAAATCTCCAGAAGATCATTCAGACATTTCGTACAATTAAACATATCTTATTTTCAAATTAGTATCTTTTCAAGTTAGTAATCTAATTTCATAATCCATTCACAGGATAAAAAAATCAAAACTTGTTCGAGTTTTTTGTTCATTTCAGTGTTATTTATCAAATAGACGAGAAGTTCGTGAAGTCCGTCCGAACATCCTGTACAAATAGAAAAATATATGACTGTATAAAACGTCAAAATGACTGACAATAACAGTAATAAACAATTCAATAAGAGCGAGTGCTTTTTCTTCTCCGTGAGATCACTGTTCTTTGTTTTTGATTCCCCATCGGATGAAGAAACGGAAACAAAGAACATCGACTTTAAGGAAAAGAAAAATAAGTCTAATCCAGGTACACTGAACGAATTACAAACAATAAGAACAGGTTGCGAATCATAAGTATTTATTTTTAAATGTTTTAAGTTGCTTATTCGACCGACTTCACTTATTTGTAACAGTAATTTAATCTGAATATAAATCACATTTTTTCAAACATACTTTAAAACCATACACCAGTCAACTATGAAATATAAGATTGAATATATCATGTCGGAAAATTAAATCGTTGCAAAGAAAAACGAAAACTGAAAGTTATAGAGATACAAGATCAGTAAAGTTTATATTATTTATGTTCCCGAGCTGTTTCTAGTTCAGCAGCATGCATTTAAACATGAATACAAGCGAATATGAAAAACCATCATGCATATTCGAGTCAGCGATAACTCAACAGCCAACACGCTATAAAACATTTTATGGTTAAATATTTAAATATCATAAAAATAAGTTAAAAAGTATACATCTCATATCGTATTTACATATATGAACGAATTAATTAATACAATTTTTCAATTCTTCTACCGAACGACACGAGAACGTACGGCAGAGAAGAAAAAATGGAAAATATATAGAATCCGCAGCAGGAACGTTATTTATTTGTGCACCGCGACAATTTTGTATATTCCGCCATAATGGCACTGTTTAGAGCACCCGACGCGCTTTAAATATTATGATCATTTCAGTATGTGATAATATAACATTTTATTACGTTTCACATGCAATAAAATATTTCAATGTGTGCTCTACTGCTATTCAAAATCCATTTGATAAAAATACAGCATGCTCTATTGATACAATTCCATAAAGTTTTATGGAAACGTATTGTTTCACTTCACTTTATTACAGAAAATGTCATGCCGGCAATTCTTGTGCCGTTTTGTTTGGTTAAATTTTATTTCTTGAAACTAAGACATGTATATATATATATATATATATATACACGTCCATATTATTTCTTCACATCAAATTTGTAAAGTATCAGGTATTCAATAAAAGACAAAAATTTACATTGGCTAGATTCATTTTTGAATTCTCTCTTCGATATGCAAACTTAAAAAAGTTTCTGTTCAAAAATGATCAATGAATCATTATTCATCATTTTTTTTAGTGTTACTTAAAACGTTTCTACCATTTTCAAAGCGCCGAGATACCGAAAAATCTATTTATCTAGAGTTTTGTGTACACTTTGGGGCACTGAAGATGATGTCCGTGCAATAAAAATTCGCATAACCGAAAATAAAAGATAAACAGTGATGATTTATTGAATTTATTCTCGACTAGAAACATTTTTGTCGTTTGTATGAAAAGTAATTTGTTAAACTATATTCTTGACTAGGACAAATCTCTCTAATTAATCAAAATATGAATTTACTATTCAAAGGTTTTTTTTAAGTTAGGTTCATTGTATCTGAATTGATTGAAAATGGTAGAAGCACGTTTTGTTGTAAATTACAAAATCAGTTGAAATGGTGCTAACGATGGCTTTATCCATCATGACTTGTATTCCTCTTGAAATATTTTATAATGTCTTTAGATATGTCGGATTTCAATGATCTCACTCGTCCGTGCAGTCTGAGAAAAAGAGAAACTTCCATCATTATTTAAAGCTTCTTGTACTTTTCCGTTCTGAGGATAATGGCATCGCCATTGAAATGCACGGAAGTACCAATAAAGAATGATTTTTTTTGAAAATTTTTCGCCAGTCGTTTTTGGTGCCAATGATCTAAGTAGTTGAAGATAAGTTGAAAAAATCCAAATATAATTCCGATCTGACACTGTGTCCAAATTCAATTTTACAAATGAATTTTAATTTGTTCGACAAACCGAAATAAAATGAATGATCAATAAATCATTGTTAATCATTTTTGATTGTTCTTCATGCATATTTCAATTGTGTTCCCATCATCTTTACAAAGCTTAGATACAGAAACATCTTGTTTTTTTGCGGATATTGATGTGTGTCTGGCGATATCCTGTTATAATCACTGTTTCAGGTGAAGGAAAGGGAGGCTTTATCCATCATAACTCGTATTTCTCTTAAAATGTTTTATAATATGTTAAGATATGTCGGATTTCGATGATCTCACTCATCCATGCAGTCTGAAGAAAAGAGAAACATCCATCACTATTTAAAGCTTCTTGTACTTTTCCGTTTTGAGGATAATGGCATCGCCATTGAAACGTACGGAACTAACAATAAAGAATGTTTTTTTTTTTGAAAATTTTTCGCCAGGCGTTTTTTTTTTGTGGTTTGTGTAGTGACAAAAGAATTCACTTATGAAGAAGGTAAAGTTAATTTCGAGTATTGGTATAGACATAGATTATCAAAGTAAAATCACCGATTAGTTATATTTGAAAAGTGAGATCAAAAATCTATTCTTAAAATCTTTAAATGGTTTCAAGTGACAAATCTGCAATTTTATTTTTCATATTGTTATCCAAATTTCATAATTAAACCAATTATTGTATTATCAACCTGAATCATTTATTTTGAATATATATATATATATATATATATATGTTTCCATAAACATTTTGACATAATATTATTAAATCGTGTATATATACATAACATCAAATCTATCAAACAATCACAAAACTCGCTCGGGTGTGAGCGATTCCTCGAGGAACGCGTTTAATTCAAATATCAAGAGCAACATTGTAAGAGATTTACTTACGTCAGGGGAGATGGGTGGCGGACGGACGGGGTTTTCGTACTTCGTAAGTTGACATTGTTATTGTTTCACGAGATCCAGTCGAATAGATAGACAGAACTGGTACATCCGACATGTGTGCACATGGCACGTGACTATACAATAGAAGAAAACATGGAAAGGAGACTGGAACACACACACACACACACATACGGAAAATGTTACGAACGACTGAGCTGGCACGTTAATTTGTTACCGACGGTTTTATGAAAACGTCTCGGTGTGTTTTGATAGTTTCGTTTTGTACTATTCGCTCTCGATGCCCGTTATTCTGCATTAGACATTATAAATTTAAATTAGAACATGTATATATATCTTCTTAATATGCATGCACAAATCTACATTCAGCACGCTTAAACCTAGACACGGCAACGTATATACATACAAATATATATATATATATATATATATATATATATATATATATATATATATATATATATATATATATATATATATAAATAAGCAGGCTGCGACAAAAACCACTCCCAGATTTTAAAGGTTGATAAAATAGGCATGTTATCAAATTGTACATGAGTAAGTGTAGTTGCAGTTGCAGCGTCATGGTAACGAGACGTTACTTAGTCACACAAACAAGTGTATCTTTTATTATTAATAAATAAACAGTATCAGTTTTAGTTTGTCACTTGGCATTTTTATTTTGTGTTCTGGAATACATTTACACAATCAGAATACTTTACCCGTTCCTTTTAATAAAACGCATGGTAAATGCTATTCAAAATTTTATTTAATAATCTAAAAGTGCATGGAACACAGTTTATTTTCCATTGGTTTTGAATATGATATCGTCCAGATTGTGGTCTTTTTCATTCGCGATACACATGTGTGGTCGATTTCTGAAGTTTCTCATCACTTGGTGGACCATTTCCGGCTTTATCAATAATTCCGGAACTCTCTTAGCATATAGTTGTCTTCAGTTTGATGTTTGTAGACCTCAACTTTAAGATGGCTCGAAAGAAAAAAGTCACAAGAGGTGAGATCGTGTGAACGCGCATGCCACCCAACGTCACTGCATAACGAGACCAAGTACACTGAAAACAGTTCTCTCAAAACTTCCATTGGTCACCGTGTGAGAAGGCGGCCCCATTTTGTTGAAACTACTTATCCGGATTTTTAATTTCGGTCAGTTTCGATTCCAAGAAGTTCCCTAGCATCTCCACATACTGATAGGAAGTTACTGTAACCGTTTAGCCCCCCTTCTCAAAAAATGAAGCACCATAAACACCAAAATTTGCAACAGTGTACCAAATAGTGACACTTTGGCTGTATAGAGACCTTTCATGAAGCTTGTGAGGACTTATTTCCGTCCAGTAACGAAAATCGATTTGCCCGCCGTGTGAGCGGGTGGCCCCATCGTGTTGAAACCACACATCCGGAATTCCAAGATCGATGAATTTTGGTTTAAAGAAGTTTCATCAGTCTCCCGTGTCCTGTGACAATTCGCACCGGGAGCCGAGAGAACGATCTACCACTTGCATAGATTCTCTTGGTCCAGTCCTTATGTGGGGCCTGGCCTGAGAGTATGGCAACCGTCAATCTTTAGCCACTATTCTGAGTATTCTGACTCGACCCACTCCGAATGGCGCCCTTGGCCCAGCATCACGCTATCCCTGTGAAGGGCTCTGGCCCCTCCACTGCAGATCTGACCCCTAATGAGGCCAGTCTGTCTGCTATTTCGTTCCCCTGTATGCCCGAATGACCCGGCACCCACAGGAGGTGAACCTCGTCCTGGAAAGCCAGTCTACCGAGAGCTATCTTGCATTCCAAAACTAACCTTGAAGTGGTGACACGGGAAGCAAGTGCTCTCAGTGCTGACTGACTATCCGAGCAGATAATGATCCGTCTACCCGTGACTCCGAGTTCTTCTTACCTCTGGACGCATCTCAGAATAGCTGTGACCTCGGAATATTTGGAGTAAGAATTTATTAATTTATTCATTATTAAATCTTTCTCATTATTTTTACTACTTCTCTAGAAGAGAACTGTTTTATAAAAAAATATTTTTGTATTTTTGTAAATTAATTAACTAGAAAGTTTATTTTTCATACAGTAAATAACTCGAAACTGGATGATGAAATCGGATCAGTACTTTAAATTCAATTTATTCAAAAAAACGTGCTTTACAGAACTAGTGCTCTCTAAATTAATAATTAAATATTAATTTATAAATTATAAACGGTCGTTCCCGTTTGATACGAGTTTGTGTACGATCGAATATAAAAGTAAATCGAATTGGGTCAGAAAAAAAAACACCGACATACAAAAAGAGACTCGGTGAGCTAATATGGTTGAAAGCGTTAATTTCGTACGAATATCCAAATTGGTGGCGCGGTAATAAAATGTGTACACGGGTTCGAGACATATCCACGCTCTATCCGATTAGATTATCGGAAGTTATAAGGCGGCGTGTGTGTGTGTGCCGCTGCACAGAACCGGAATTGGATTTTGCCATCCGGCAAGGTTTCGATCAGCGTTCACTCGACTGGAATTGAAATTTATTGAATTTTAAACGCGTTCCCGTCTGTCTGTCTGCGTGTTTTTTTGCTCCACGTATATTGTTTTATGTTCTTGTGTATCGTCGTTCCACCTGCTCACTTTACGCAAATTCGTACATGCACACACGCATATTTTTATACACAAGTAGATGCGTAAAAGATTATGGATTTGAAACGAGACTGTATTTAAGAAGATCACATGTTTATCGAGTCTCGGTTTTAGGAGACTTTTCGTCGTGTAAAATAATCGTTTAATTTCATATCATTTTCTCAACTGGTAAAATTGTTTGAAAATTTTCAATAAAATATTAGCTGTATATTTTAATTCAGTGCCTTGGTTTTACTGAAACCGAATATTCATTCGCGGAAAAATAGAATATATTTCAATCCTTAAATTATTATCTATTATTTTGTACAGCTTCACTCTATCGGTCTGGTAACTGATGAATCACTTGTCGAAAAAATATGCTGGCTTTGAGTCGATGCATTCTTTAGAATGCACTTTCGAACTTTTTACACAATTTTACCAATTTTCACACGCATTATGCGTCTCAATAGTCGAAAAAACCATTCCTGCGACTTCTTCAGTGCTTTTTTCAACTGGCATGTGAAATATATGCATGCCTAATATGCTGCTTTTCAGACGCCATCGTTTTCATTGTTTTGTGAGATTATGCTAACTGCTCGACCAACATATGTAGCGTTTTTAAATGTAAAAGTTGATTTTTCTAAGTGTTAAAACGACGAGACATTCTTTTAATTTGAAACAGAGTCACGATTGATTCAATTTAAAGACCCTGAATTAATTTTTACACCTGATATAAAATTATAATTGTTTGTTTTTGTATCTGTGAACCATTTGATATGTTTTCCTGGTGACCATCGTCGTTTTGAATTAACTGAATGTCTGTTTTTCAGTGACGAACAGACAACTGATTCAAAAGGACGAATATTACCAGGATAACCTATGTATTTTTTAGCACAGAATTATTTTTTGCACCCATTACATTATTCGAGAACAGAATTTAAGTTTACTTACATATATATATATATATATATATATATATATATATATATATATATATATATAAAACGAACAGAAACAGAAAGAAGATTGCATTTACGTTCTGTGGGTAATAGCGTTATTCAGGAAATTACAAAAACGTTACAAACGGGTACTCGTGCACAGATAAATGCATAATAATGACTGTACTGTTCGTATACAAAGGATGTAGATTTTCATTTTAGATTTCGGCACGATATCGACGTTGCACCCGTACAATGAGAAGAAATAATCAGTTAGGAATAGTATGAGAAACAGTTGTTTTTTTATATACTAGAATGTTTCTAAGAGAAAAATATATAATTTTACAAATTATTCACTCACCATACAAATTATAAAAATTGTTTTTTGATAAAAAAAAACGTACAATAAATCATTTTCGATCGTTACTTGTGTCCGTTTCTATAATGACTTCATCATCTTCATAACAGCGGGATAAAAAACGATTTACAGAAAGATCTTCATGTATCAGAGGACTATGAAGATGGTGACATCGACATAGAAATATTGAAATTTTTTTTAGGTTGAAAATTAATTTAGTTAATGTGTCAGGACTGTATTTTTTTTATAAAAAGTAATGAGAAAGCTAGATTAATTTTTTCCTTCTCACAAACCAGTAATTATAACACGATTTTGCCAGATACACCATGACTTACAACATCAATATCCGCAAAAAAATATTGGATGTATCTAAGTTTTCTAAAGATGATGAAACCACGAATAAAATGTGCATAGAGAACAATCGAATGATCAAGTATGAGAAATGAACTGAGAACATTTCTTATTCTTTAATGATTTTCTTCTTAAATATTCAAATCTTAGTAGAAAAACAGGAAGAGAAAATATATTTTAAATCAGAGAGACAATATTAAAATCTAATAATATTTGATAAGTCTGTACGTGTAGGGAACAAGAAGTTTGACGATTCTTGTCACGTTTGTCAACTTTCGAGAAAACTGTAAAGAAAACAAACAACAATGCAAATGTAACACAACGAGCAAAGTATGTTATTAAATACTAATTTCGTTTTATATCTATTTACTTCCGGGCATGATTTTTCAACATGTCCGTGAACTTTTCAAGTACAAGGTAAAGTGGCTTTGTAAGCATTAATGCTCCGGGTAATAATTCAAGTTTTTCCACCGCACGACCGCGTTTGTTGTTGTTGTTGTAATACGACTGCCGCTACTCTTGCTTCTACTCTGCATTTCGTTGTAAAACATCACCGGTTCGTGAGAATATTCAGTGCGTTTCGGGTAACAAGCGTAGTTGAAATCTGTAATTCTCGAGTGTAGGAAAAAATTCATACGGTTTATGAGAGACTATCCAGAGCACGGAATACATTTATTATTAGACGAGGAAAAAAACAAGTCTGGATGGGAAAGGGTGCTCGGGACTGTTAAAAACACGACTGCTTTATATATATATATATATATATATATAAGGGCACGTTTTGAACATTTTCATTTGTCTGCGAAGATTGTAACAATAAAGAATGGGGTCGTTTTCTCCTTTATAAATATACACGACCCTAATGTATATAAGAAAAATCTGTTTCAGAGAAATGATTGAAAATAAAATATTAATCAGGAATTCTTTCAGTAAATATTTAATTTTTTTAGCGGTGATGTTTTCAAGTTACTGTCGAAAACTTTAAAATAGTCGACAAGAAAATCAGAATGACAACTGAGCATATTTTTATATGACTTCAAAGTGATCACATATATAATTTCTGTTGTAACCAACAGTATTTTGTAACATTTTCTCGAATTTATTTCAAATATAGTATTGTCCCTATTGTTAAAAATTGCACAACGTGAAAATATACTACTGTCTTTTAACATAGATTTTGTACAAGTTATTTTCTTGATTTTTGTGTATTTTAGACATTAAAATCAAAAAAAATTCCTAATTAATGTTGTCTAAAATACAAGTTTGAACAGAACTAAGTTTTAAGAAAAACTAACTTTTTCGTCATAGGTTTTTGTTTACTTGTAAAAGAATCTAATGTCAATTTTCTGTTATCAATTTACTTCAGAATGAAAAATATGATTTCACATATAATTTAAAGACAATTACAATTCGGTTTAGCTTTACTGTAGAGTTTTTCTTGTGTACATGTTGATATCTCTCTGTGTTATTTACCTTTCTAAATTATAACGACAATGTGTGAGTTCGTTTTTTGTACGGTCGATTTTCATTTTCATCATTTTTGAATAAATTTTAAACTGCTGAAGATGATCTACCCGAAAGTTAAAACCGACTGAAAAAAACGAATTTATATCTAACATTCATGATTTATACAAAAAAAAAATACGATTTTAAATTCTTTTCGATATTATTAATAACCTAAGAGGTCAGTGGTATGAAAAATCTATTATTTAATTCGTAGGGTTGGTATAGTTCTTCAAACTTTATCTCTAAAAAAATATATTGTCTTGAATAGTGTTTTCGCTTAAATATTTCTGTTAAAACAATTTTCCGGTGTTGGTTATTTTCTTATGATAATTTTAGTCGCGTGCTTATCAAAAAAAAGCATTTAACAACCATTAGAAATTATATATAATTAAGTAATTTTCGATTTTCGGGAAACAAAAATGAAGGGAAAAAAAGAAAGAGGAAGGATATTTAATTGTTGCTCTAATTGAATTTTAATTATCACTCGATAATATTTAATATAATCTAATGCTTTTCTAACAAGGAAATTGTTATGTAAAGCAACCGATCTGACACGCAATCTTTTTTTATAATATATCTAATTTTATTTTTCTCTCTCTCTAGGATATATATATATATGTATATAAATATATGAGTGTATGTGCGCATATATTCATCCTATAATTCGGTTAAAATTCGGTATAGATTTTAAACAATGTAAATTATAATTAAGTTTCAAATAACTTCAACATTAAATTGTGCAGAAGTTTACTCGTATTTACTTATTAATTTGTTAATTATTTGTTAGTTCTGTTATCTTATTACAAGTTAGACAAGATATATAATTAAATTATAAAATAAAATTAAGAATCAGTCTTGCTCTCATCCAATATTAATGCTCGTATATACATCTATATCATCTAACTGGTTTTATGTTCATGTTTGTAATTTTTTTTCCCTCCTTGAAAACTTCTCGAGATAACATATTTCAGTCAATAGAGATATAGAAGAAGAAAAAAGTAAGTTGCGGTGAAAATCAAACGAAGTTCACGTTAAAACGTTATGATTTCTTTTTCTCTTCGCTTATTAAATTCGAAATGTTCGAGTTGAGAGATATAAACACAGGGTAGTCTCAAAGATACAATGCTGTGTGCTCTGTATGGTTTCGTGTACTATACCCTCAGGAATTTTATTCTTCGATTTAACTTCTGTGTTTCTTGTAAAACCCCTAGGCATACATACATATATGTATATATATATATAAACATTTATAGTTCGTACTAAATATAGATTCACCGATTTGATGTTTATTTTTATCCCTGTGTATAAAATTTATACTTTTTTTTATATAACTATAATTTTTTCTATTTATAAATTTGTGTATACAAGGTAACATATGTCTGAACATTTCGTTAGTTGTATATTTTCAAAAAAATTTATTTTTTAACACCATAAAAGAATTAATTTATGAAAAAGTTCACGGTTTCTTTCAAAATCCTTCCTAGATAAGTGATAATCTTTTCATACAAGAGTACTATAAAATATTCATAGATTTATTTATATGAAATATTGTGGAAGAAAAATAATTGCAATTTAATTGGAGAACGAAAATTGAGAAAAGTTGGTATTCGTTTTTAGTTAACTGAAGAATGGATGATTTTTGAAACCAGTTCATTTTATATGAGACACTTAGAGATTTAAAATATAGTTCTGACACTCGATACTAAATTCACTTCTTTGAAGAATTCATTTTTCATCTTGCGATTCATTAGAATTAGTACATAGCTTCAACGTAAAGAGAAAAAATGATTTTCGTGTACTTTGACATTCTGAGAACGATGGGGGGTCGAAATTGAAATACGTTTTGCAGCAATTAAAAATTAGTGAACAGATAAGAACGAATTTGTGGAAATAATATTTATTTTATTGATATATTGAGTTGTATTTTAAATAATAATTGTTATACTGACTGTATTATCAACCTTCCTAGCACATTGAAGACTGTGTCTATTTTTGTTAAAATATAAAATAAAATTCGATTTTATTCAGTAATCAATTTTAACAATAAATTGACTTTGAAAAGAAGTATGATTCATGTAAATGAAACAACATTTTAACGACTCAGAAGAGTTTATATCAAATATCATCACTCAGTATTTTTTGATATTTAGAATGTATATATATATATATATATATATATATATATATATAAGGAGCTTGAATTTTAAAGACATATTTGAAGTAAATTCATTTTTATAAATATGAACATTCCATGCTTTTAGTACAGGAGATTGCGAAATATATAAAAAGTGAAGACTTCATAAAATTATTTTATGAAGTATATGGTTAAATAAATCAAGATATTTTCATAAATGTTTTTCTTTTTCACTCCACGACCGACAAAAATTTCTTCTGGTGTAAAATGTTCAACAAATATTTCGGGTATCATTTTATATTATTATAATCAGTTTGATTTTTGCAAATAAATTCATTTTCACTCCTCAAACCATTATGTTAATTTGGTAACTAATATATTATAATCTCGATTTATCTGACAGGGACTTTCATACTTAGAAATTTCATATAAATATGTTTATATAAATATATTTCCATAAATATAAATATATTTTTTTATATCTTGACGCTCTGAAAGTGACAGTTTTTGAACAGATTTTAAACTTTATCTCTAACAAAATATATTGCCTCAAATAGTGTTTTTGCTTAAATATTTCTATTAAAGCAATTTTCCGGTATTGGTTATTTTCTTATAAGAATTTTAATCCCATGCTTATCAAAAAAAAAACACTTAACAACCATTAGAAATTATATGTAATTAAGTAATTTTCGATCATGGAGATGCACACAAGCAACAATCAGAATTGATCAATTATAGTTTATTGAATATTTTCGGGTAGAAAATTTTTTGTGATTCGTTCTGATGAAACTTTAATTAATTTGTGAAAATCAATTAAGCCACAGTGTTCAGAACAGTATTTTAGATGATAGTTATTATTAAAATCGTACATTATATATAAACTCATTGTATAATTAATATTAATTAACCTAAATGTAAGATGAAAAGTATTACCAAACATTTTCTTGATGCAAAATTCACAATGCATTCAACTAAAAATTTGTTTTTAGGAATATTAAAGTAATATTTTGATATTAATGTCCTTTATTTATAAATCTTTGTCATTATCATGTGTGAAAAGCTAAATATTTCAGATATATATATATATATATAATATTTATATATATTTATTTATATATTTATATATATATATATATATATATATTTATGAATAATTGATATGTTGCTAAAAAATATATCTAGAAAAAACACAACTAAACTTTATACAATTTTCATACAAAACAGAGTCGATATTGTTATTCGGAGAATACTTTAAAATAAACAGCCTCGACAAAAAATTAATATTAATTAATCATGCCATTTCATACAACCTTTGTGAATTAAAATTAACGTGTGTTTTTTCCCCTCACACACGATACATAGACTAAATTTTCATTATATAATAACATTTCATCAGCATACAAACGATCTAATATGGTAAATGAGGTTTTCCATTACAAAGGTACTTTTTATATATAAATATTTTATAGGGACGGGAGACAACGACGCACGCTCTCTTTTTTTCTAGACAAATTTCTGAGGAGATTTTAACGAAAAATGACGTATACAGATGACGTCCTGCTGGTGTATCAACAGAAGCCAAATACCTTTATATGAAATTGTTTTTTTTTTTTTAAGTTTGGTTCCGTGGTTTAAAATTAGATTGTTATGAAAATGTATCACAAGAACGAATTCAGTTCGTATTGTTTTAATTAATTTTGATGTTCTTAAGACTGGAAAAAATAAAAATACAACACTATCTTTTAACATAAATATATACAAATTTTTGTCAGGATGTTCGAGTATAATAAAAAGCAAATTTAATAGCACACCCGTTTCATGTTATCTCAAATACAAGTTGTAACCAAACTAAGTGAAAATAGTAACTTTTTCTCTCAGGTTTTTGTTTGTAAGACAATCTCTTATTAATGTTCTGTTTCGGTTTATTTCAGATACTTTTTTTTTTATAAAATTAGGAAATATCAAAGAATGCAAGAATAAATTTAGTTTCATCGGTTATTTTTTATCGAACATTAATTAAGTTTACACGCTGATTCTTTTTATTACTCACTGATGTGAATAAGTATCTGATTTAGACAGTTTATTTTTTAGAATAATTTAACAATTCTGTCAAAATTGTTACTTTATTAAATCTAAATTAGATACTTATGAATATCAGTGTGTAAACGTTACAAATATTTGATAAAAAAATAATCAAGGAAACTAAGATTATTCTTTCATTCTTTGATATTTCCTAAAATTATAAAAAAAAATATCTGAAATAAACTGAAACAGACCATCAATTAAAGTTTGTTTTATAAAACTGAACCCTGAGAGAAAAAGTTACTATTTTAACTTAGATACTCGGATAGAGCTTGTATTTTAGATGATACGAAATAGCAGTGTTATTAAGTTTGATAAAAAAGGCTTTGTATGCGTAGAATATAAAGCTTTTAAGAAATTGAACAGGATTAATCAGAATTACTTGATATTTTTTTACTAAATAACATTAAAAATTAAAATTGTTTCAATATTCGACATCTCACTAGTGCAGCAATTTTTTTGTTCTTGACTTTGAGCTATTTATTGTTGCTCTATGACCGATTTTCATAAAGATATTTCCTTCAGACATCTTCGTTTATAATTTAGAATATATGAAAATCATTCTGTTTAGACACTTCATAGAAATTTAAATTTTTTTCCATACTATAGTTCTGATACAGTGACACAAATTAATTCTTCATTCACTCCAAAAATCATAAATACTGTTTTGTTAAAAATGTTCAATTTTCTATTCTTCGAGGCTTTGAGAATAGTGTATATAATCGTCATCGAAAAAGACACAAGTAATAATAAAAAAAAGTGTCAATAGTTCTTGAACATTTAAACAAATTGTTTATTGATTAAACACTTTTTTGTGTGATTTGTGTTGTGAAAAAAGAATTTGTTTGTGAAACAGATTACAGATTTGAATAATAATAATAATAGGTGCAAGATTTTCTAATTATTTCTTTTGTATTCAAACTTGATAGCATTTCTCCTCCAATAAGTGGAGAAATAGTAACAGCTCGTTCAAATTTCATCGTTTTCGAAACCAGTGTTTTTTTGTGAAATTTATAAATATAATCTCGTATAAAATCTCACAACATAAAAAAGCATGAATATTTTGATTCTGATAAACAATATCGACCGCAGATATTACTGACTACTGTGATAACACTGATATTCTGATTTGATTAGCTGGCAGATTGATGATATTCAAGGATTTGATTAATTGAAAATATTGACAGAATCAGTATTGATAAGTGTAAATATATTTCAAACGAAGTCAGTACACATTGTGTCAAATCTGTACCAACAACACTTTTTTTCCGAAATAATAACGTATTTAGAAAATCAGTAATTTGTGTAGTGGGTTTATAATGTTTAAGGATGGTTTTTGAAATAGTTTCAATTCTGTTTTCAATGTTGATTCTTTTGTAATGTTTTAGTTGGTTACTAAGTTGTTTTTTTTTGGACAGTTTTATCTGATATTGTCATCAATCTCGGTATTCTTGAGGCGAGTTGTCGAGCCTTGGGATTAAATCCTTTTTATCTAGACTTTAACATGTATTATTAGCAATTTTGCTGTTTTCTGTTCCAAATCTTGATTTTTACGCTAGGAAAATTTTCAAAAAACCTAGTTGAAAACCTGGTTACTACGATTTCTAGTGATATTTTTATTCAGAAATATAATTAAAAAAATACATTCTACACAGAATCGTATTCAGGACATGATGTGATTAATTTTTTAAAAATATTACATTTAAAAATCAGTTCTGTGAATTTAAATTTCAAAGATCATAAATCTGTTTTAAATTAAAATATTTGCACGTCGTTTTAGGATTTTAAAGTGCCAACTTTAACGTTTACAAACTATACATATTGGTTAAGCAGTTATCATAACCTCACAAAACAGTAGTAGCCACAATCGAGTCCGGAAATTATGTCAGCATATTATTACATATTTTATTACATATTTTAGTATTGCTATTTTTTGTACTTCAGTTGAAAAAAATGTTGAAAAATGATTTGTTTAGCTGTTGTGACACATAAAAAAATGTTAGAAGTCAGAGAATGCGACCTCATCGACTCAAATCTGTCATTTTTTTCCGACAAGAGATTCGTCAGTTACCCAAAAAATAGAGCAAAGTTACATACAAAACAATGGGAGATATTTTGAGGATTGAAACATATTCCGTGTTTGCATAAACATTATTTTTTTTTATTAAAAAAGCATCGCATTAATTTGTACACTTAATATATTTGAAAAAACTTGAAAGAAAATTGTGTTATCTTTAAAACAATAAAAAATGATTAATAGAAACAAAAAATACAAGAAAGACACACTAGTGACAAGCTGAAAAAATAATTTTTCTCTTGATGATTATATATACATATATATATATATATATATATATCTATATATATCCATATATAGTTTTTTTCCTATGCTTAAAAGCGTATCAGATTAACAATTAATATTTTTGTTATATATTTATGTATATATATATAGTTTTTTCCTATACTTAAAAGCGTATCAGATTAATAATTAATATTTTTGTTCAGCAGGGTTTTGCACTTGAAAAATCAACTCTGCTAGTTTTCCAAAATAATTTGAAATGAAAATCTCATAATTCTTCCTGCACTCTACTTCAGAAATTATTAGAAATTCGATAGTGTATAATATTCACAATGTAGATTATTTTCAAGATGTGCACATATCTTAAATTCATTTGTAAATCTAATAAAAATTCTCGAATGCTTTTCGACATTGTTTCGATTCTGTACTCGCTATTGATTATTTAGTAAAGTTTTAGTAGTTGTTAGAATTTTTGGTTCATACTTCTATTTAAAACTATAATAGAAAATATATTCTACACTAAGACGACGTATCTTCAGGGCATCTATTCAAGATAAAAAATTTAAGAAGTACATACAGGCTCACAAATTTATAATATTTACTGGATTTCTTATAATAAGTTTAAAATTGAACGTTTTATTCTCATGCTTATTCAATTGGTTACATTCCAAACGGCACATAGAAAGAAGTAAAAAAAATTCTTTACGTTATGACTGATGACATAATATATATATATATATATATATACACGTGTGTGTGTGTGTATCTGAAATGCAAGACGTACGATCCTAAAAATATGTATACGCGCGTCGTAATATTTCTTCGTTTCGCAAATTTCAAGCAGAACGCAAACACATTTCAATGGTATATAGTCGGCGCGTTACTGTTGCTATAAATGTCATTTCAGTTCCATGTTCGAGAAAATGTGTGACATTTTTTGTGTGTATTTTATGGTATCTCGAACGTCACATTTTTTTTTTTTTTTTTTGAGAAGGATCAAGTTCAATTCAGCCAGAATGTTGTTGATCAGATGTAATTCTTTTCAGTTCTGGAGTTTGAAACAGGAAATGATTACACTTCACGCTTTATACATTCACTCATTCGTATTTATTACACACGCACACGCACGCACAGATCTAATCATATGTTTGTAGAAATGCGTATGAGGAACGGTTCTTTATTCAATTGGTGAAAACAACTTAAATCCGAAATCATAATCTTAATATAAGTTTGAGAATAAGTCGGAATTTTCATATCATTTTTTTATTTTGTATGAGCTTGTCTGTTGCTTCATTTTTTATATAATTTATATACATATATATATATATATATATATATACATACATATGTATATACATATATATGAATATATATATATATACATATATATATATATATATATATATATATATATATATATATATATATATATATATATGTATATATATATACATACACGCCAGGTCTTCCAATCAGAATGCATTTTTTTAACACTTTAACGACCGGGCACGCCAATTGGCGTCCTAAATAAAATTAGCGTTATCTACTGGGAACACCAATTGGTGTCCTATATGAAACAATCATATGTCCTTAAATTTTCTTTTTTATATTTGTAATGTATTGTTAAGCTTGAAAGACAGACATTAAATAATTTTTCTATTTTCTAAACTTGAGATTAATTGTTGAATATTTTGAACATTCTTTTTTATATTCTATTATAGAAATGTGTTATAAACATAAAAATTTATGTAATATGTGTGTGTGTATATATATATATATATATAAAATTGTAAGTCCATATTACAGTGCTGACTCCGGCTAAATTCACTTTCACAAATGAATTGCTTTTTATCTCAACTAAAAAAAAATCTGTTTAATCAAAAACGTTCAACAAATCATTATACAAAATTATTTTGGATTATTTATACATTAAACACTGATAAATAAAGATTTATTAAACATTTTCGGCTATAAAAATTTTTGCGGTGCGCAAAGATAAAAAAGAAATAAATTATGAAAGATAATTGAACATTCTTTATTTTTATATAAATGAAAAAAAATCGGAAAGTGTGCTAATAAATGGAGTAGAGATGTGCATAAAACCCGAATAGCCAGTGTACGTATTAATAAAATAGAATAAGGAATAATAATCTGTGGAAATTTGATTTTCATGCGCACATTGTAATAAAATCGTTTGCCAGTAAAAATGCGTAGCGTGCGAGCTAATATATATATATATTTATGTGTATATATATATATATATATATAAAAGAGCCGAAATTTCTTAATAAAACCGGCTTTAATATTTATTAAAAATGCATTTTCTTAATATCGGACGATGAGGAAAAAAATCGTTCGAAACCTAATAGCCAAAGTTCAGTCTCCGAACGTCGTATGAAGCCTTAATACGTATACAAATTATAGTAAAAACGGAACGCAGATGTTGGAGATAAATGAGGGTACCGAGCATAATATGTACGCTTGCGTGGCTCGTAAATGCAACCGCAGAGCGTCGTGCAATCAGAAAGTGAGAGGGAGAGAAAGAACGACGCTTACTGGAACATAAGTCGGCTGGATGCGAACGGCGGCAGTCCGATTTGCGAGCGCGCGTCTTTTAGATTCCTCGCATAACGTTGTCGTTCCGAGAACGCACCCCTCCCCACCCGGCCGCACTAAATGGCCACGGGGATAATGTATTGATTTATGCATGGCCTGATTTCAATTTTACAAGAACAATTTTCGCACGTTTCTAAATAGGAACTAATTTATATTGGCTATTAAGCCTTTTCGATACACAAACGAAACAGGTTTCGATTTGTTACGGTTGTGAATTCCCAATTGGAATTACTTATTGTGCATTTTTCTTCTATTCGTTTTGATGCATGGCATCGATCACCTATTGCCCACGATAATACTCGACAGAAATTCATTTAATAGGCCGGTGCAGGAATAATTGCGGTTTCTACGCATCGAGTATAAGATGCACATATCAGTTAGAAATTATACTCATTTATTGAAACGAACACCATTGGCCTGCGCGCATTTCTCCCAACGGGAATCAAGTTTGTTTATTCCTACAAGGTTGAATTCTGGAGTCCTGGAATTAACGAATTCATCGAAAGCGTTTCGAGCTGATGCTTGATTTTTGAAAAACCTTCTCTCGTAAAAAAAATTTCAAATTAAAAAAAAAATGATAATCTGTCGGAGACAGGTCCGGAGAATAATGTGAGTTAAGATTTTATAACCCAGTTCATTTAATTTTTTTAAAATCATTTGTGAAACTTTTTTGAGATTTTTTTTTTAAATCATTTTTATGGTCGGGCGTTGTCAAGAAGAAGGATCGGTCCTCTTCGCTTGACGAATGCTGGCCATAAACAAAGCAACTCCGCATGCATTTTTTCAATTTTCTGGAAATATTTTTCTGCTGTTATTGTTTCATCAGGATTTAAGAAGTTGTAGTGAATGATGCCCCTTGCCGAACGTCAAACAGTGACCATAATCTTTTTTTCATGTAATTTCGGCTTAAGAAACGGTTTCTGTGCTTCTTCTCGGTCTAGCCACTGTGATGAACGTTTCCGATTGTTATCAACAATCGAATTTGTATCCCAATTGTGACAATGCGATCAAGAAAAATATTATTTTTGTCATGAAAAAGAAGCGCAGAGCAGAATTCGTATCACTGAATTTCTTGATGTTCGTTTAGTTCATAAGGCGCCCAGTTATCCAGCTTTTTGTTTTTACAGTTAGGTTCAGATGTCGAACAACTGTTGAATGATCAACATTAGGTTTTTCTGCCATCTCTCGAGTTGTTTCATGTGGGTCCGCTTCAATAATGGTTCTTAAATCATTATTGTTTATAGTTTATGGACGTTCACGACCCTCCATATTATCAAGCCTGTCGTTTCCATTACGAAATTTTTGGAACAAGTGTTGAGCTGTTCACTAATCGACTTTTCACCAAAAACAAATTTGATATTTTGAACAGTTTCCGTTGCTTCACTTCCCAACTTTGAACTCATACAATAAAATCGCACGATTCGCTTTTTTCTATAACTAATTTAAGAGGTTATATCCAAAAATGCTGAAGCATTAAAACAATAGACATGAGCAGAAATCAGCACTGATAGTTTTATTGTTTAATGATGCATCACGTGACAGTAATAAAAGGTAACGGTGACTAGAAATATCGTTCTGTAATCGACTCTTCGCTAAAAATAAATTTGATATTTCGACCACTTTCTGTTGCTTCACAACTCAATTTAAACTCATACCAAAAAATGTGTGAGTTTACTTTTTTGTCCAAGACCAATTTGGGAGGGTATATCCAACAATACTGAACAATGAAAACAACAGACAAGCTGAAATCAGTAGTGCTAATTTCATTGTTTACAATGATCTACCACATGACTACAACAAAATATAACGGTAACTAGAAAAATCGGAGTTAAACTTGAAACGATAAAAACCGCAATTATTTTTGCACCAACCTAATAAATTGATTTCAAACACTCAATTCGTGATCTTCGAATCAGACGACATTCTATTAAACAAGTCCGCTTAAAAAATTTAATCAATTTCATTTTCCTGAAAATATTTAAACGGCATCGCCCCACACTTTAATCCATCGAAAAGTTTGCACCGAAAACACACTTGTAAAAATCACCAAAAAAAACCTTTTTTTTTACAAAGTTACAAATATGTGCGCACCTTTTTTTTCGAAAAAAAAACAACACTCAAACATGTGTTTCCCGCAAATACTTCAATCGACCCTCCGTTTTTATATTTTTTTTTTTTTTTTGAAAAAATACATGGCATATCATCGAAATGGTTTAATAAATCAATACTCGTTCTATATTTTACGAACATGTGTTGTTTTCTTCTTTTTTTATGTATTATTACACATTTATGTCGTATTCAAAATTCATATTAATATGTCATGTTCATTTAATTGGAAAACAATGTCATATGGACAAGTCTGCTGATAATCCGCATCATCGCTTGAATCTGCGTCAACAGATAAATTTATTTATCACCATTGTACGAGATTAATATAAAATAATTTATATATATATATAAAGTGTTTTCCAATTTTTGAACAGGTTATATTTCACAGATGTCAAACAGCTGTATTTTTTTGACATTTTTTAAGTTTTAACAATGTCATCTTCAGTATAAAACAGAACAATGCATTGAAATAATACAATTGTTTTATGAAAATGGTCGTTATATAAAAAATGCATTCCGTAAATTACTCGATATTCATTCTTGGCATACTCATCCTTCTGAATCAACCAATTATTCGATTAGTGAGCAAATTTGAAGAGACTGGATCGGTTCGACATAAAGAAACGACGACACAAGTTCGTTGGTCCGGTGGAGACATTCGTCCTTACTTTTTTTGAGAATCAGACTGGTAAAGCGATTACTGTGAATGGAAGGAGATACCGAAACATGGTAATTATTTTTTTGTTTTGACAGAAGTGGATGTACTAGTAATTACAAGATTTTCTTTAAGAATTCGATATTCATTTCCTATCAGTGGATCACAAATACATTTCTGCTTCCTATTTCCAGTTTGGAATATGTACATCTATTTGTAAAATTGATTAATGTATTTTAATTTGATATGTTGTTGTATTAGGGTGTAACACAATTGCGGAATTTGTAGGTGAAAAAAAAGCAAATACTATTTCGTTGCAATTTTACAGCAGCTGCAAATATTAGGACGTAATATATGAAATTGCGGAATTTGTAGATGAGAATTAAAACGCAATATTTTTAACAAAACAAAATATATTTAATCAAAATAAGCTCAATCAGCTTCAATGGTCTTTTGTTAACGAGAAATTAGAATGTTTATCCCATTTTTATAAAAATCGACATTTTTAGAGCTTATAAAGTGTTCGAATCCTTGAATCACTTCTGTTTGGTTTCGGATTTTTTTATTTCTTAATGTTCCAAACGGCGAAAAAGATGATAGTCTGTCGGTGAAAGATTTGATTAATAAGAGGGATGCGGTCAAATTTCATAATTTAATGAATTTAGTTTGGAAATGGTGGTTCGAGATGTGTGTAATCGAGCATTGTCTTGCAAGAGTATCGGACCATATCTGTTGAATAGCATTGGCTGTTTTGTTTATAATTTTTCATTCATATTGTCGATTTCGTGACAGTATGAATCAACCGTAATTGCTTCACCCGGCTTTAAAAAAGAATAATGGATTATTCCTTTATTTGTCCACCACACACTAACCATAAGTCTTTTTTGGCGTAATGACTGCTTAGTTGCGTGTACTGGAGCTTCATTTGCATTTAATCATTGTCCAGATCTTTTCCTGTTATCATATAGAATCCACTTTTCATCATTTCGATCTAAAAGTGGCGTCTTATCATTTCGAATCATCAATGAAGAACACACCTCTAAGCGTCTCAGTTTCTGGCCATCTGTCAATTCGTGCGGCACCCATTTATCCAGCTCTTTCACCATTCCTATTGCAGCGAGATGACGGGAAACAGTCATAACACTAACATTTAAATCACACACGAGAGTTCTAACTGTTGTATGTGGATTAGATTCCACTATGGCTCTCAAATGGTCTTCGTTGATTATGATTTTGGGCCTTCCTCGAGGTTCATTGTCGAGATTCATATTTCTCGAAATTTTTTGAACCATAATTGAATTGTTCTCTGGCTAGCTGATCCTTGTCCGAAAGCTCCATTGATATTTCTACCTGCTACATGTGCATTAGTCAATTCCAAATAGATGAACTTGTATGATATGGCACAGAACATCTCTCAATTGCGGTTGACCTCTGACAAACTGAAATTCGGCAACTTAATATGTTACAACCTAATAGTTTTGGGTTTGAAACTGAAAAATGTTAGTCATACAAACATACACATACATATATATATATATATATATATATATATATATATATATATATATATATATATATATATATATATATATTGTGGTATATAGCATACAAACTAATTGTCATAGGTGTCTAAGCAAGCAAATATCAGAGAACAAATAGATTGTTCTAGAACAATCTGGCTCGATGTAAAAAGGATGCTTGTATAGTTATCGACAGCATTTCTTCTAACAATAACAAACTAATAGACGCATAAAATTAGTCGATTGTATTTGTATTTGACAACAAATTAAAAAATTAAATATAATACAAAACTTTTGGACAAAGTATAAATGTACCGTGGTGACAGTGGCTAAAAAATCAATCAAGATCGACCATCAGACATCGAAGCGAATCGTTCTGGCAACCAACGCCCGAGGGATTCGACTATATATATATATATACATACAGATGTGTGTATGTATCTATAATTGAAATGAATACGATTAGTATCGTACAAACGAAGGCATTATTTAAATACATACATGGCGAACCTAGTTTCCATATTAAACAAGATTGAATGGGAGCCGTAATGGGTCCAAGTCATTATCAGACAATGCATGGCACGCTTCCAAAAGCTTGTATCATCTCACCGACGAAACAGTGTGCGTGCTATTTCGACGTCGCCGAACACAGCCATTGGCGTCTCGACGCTGAAATGTGGCTAGTAATGCGGGTAACGTCTACATATTCTGCCAGTGCCAGACGTCGGACAAAAGCCGGCCGATACTGTGACTAGTCACGGTCACTGCTGTTGTATCGAACACGAGCTCCTAACGGCCATTATAACAGGTCATTTACGTGTCAGCGACGGCTTAAGAGGCTCCCGGATTACGATTTATTATTTTATGTTCTCGTTTCGGATAATTTGACGAATTATTCATGCGACGGAATCGATTTTAATTAGATTCAATGCACGGTTTCAATCGTACGTTGCTCGTCCATTCGTCACGAAGCGTTTTAATATCTCTGAGAATTTTCATGTCATTTTTTTTTTGTTTGTTAATATCTAAATTTTCTTTAGAATGTTCCGCTAATTTAACAATTAATTTAAATTAAAAATAAAGCGTTTAGAGAGCAAGTTAACGGATTAAAAATATATATAAATGTGTGTCACAAATATAAACTGGTACTATATTATGATTTTCACAAATGAATTCTTTTTTCATGCTACAAACAGCAGACATGTTTTCCAGTCAAAAATGTTATGAAAATAATTCATTATTTTTATTCTTACATATGCGTTTTTGAATTTCGATGTGTTATGGTAAGGAAATGGTTTTAAGAAATGTGCTTAAATAATAGTTTATTTATTTCTGATTTGTATAAAGGTGTAAAAATCTTTTTGTTAATAAATCACGTACAATAAAATTGGAGACAACTTTCTGCTCAAAAATATTCATTAATTAATTATTTAACCATGTTTGAGTGTTGCTTATTCGCATTTCGATGGTGATGTCATCAACAGAGCGACAAGCTTCATAAAAAAAATGTAAAAATGATTTTAACCACAGTGTCAGAACTGTATTTTGATATAAAATATTGGTAAAACTGATTTTGATAATATTTTATATCAAAATACAGTACTGACACTGATTAAAATCATTTTTACAAATTGTTTTTTTTCATGAAGCTTGTCGCTCTGATGATGACATCACCACCGAAATGCCAATAAGCATCTATCAAACATGGTTTAAATAGTGATCTATTGAACATTTTTGATTAAAATGTTGTCTTTAATTTTGTGTAGTGAGGAAAAAAGTCATTTATGAAACGCATTTATCGTTTATTGAATTCAAACCAGAGCCAACAAATCGAGAAATAAAACTTACAAGTTTGTATGCAGAACGTCGGTACATTGTTATGATTTTAAAGATTGTATAATAAATCTCATTGAAAAAAAATAATTGTCCTTTTCACCACACAAAACATAAAATATTTTTCTGATCAAAAATGTTGAAAAAAAAACATTAATGACCATTTTTGTTATTGTCTATCTGCATTCATATGGGGATGATATCATCTTCAGAGCGACGAAGCACAGAAAAGTCGAACTCTTTTAAAATTAAATCATTTAAACGAATATAAAAGATACAATTTATATGTTTTGTGGTTATTTTCTCGCTGCATCAAGAAAATAAGCACTAAGTAACGGCTAGGGCCCAGAGACCTGTAGTAATATATCAAAAAATATACATACGATTGTAAAAAAAACATTTCTGAAAAGATCTACACTTACTTCATAGCTTCGCAGTTTTTTAAAATAAAATCTTTATTTTTATACATGTATAAAATAATAATAAAGATTCTATTTTTAAGAACTGCGAAGCTATGAAGTAAGTGTAGATTTTTTTCAGAAATATTTTTTTTATAATCGTATCTTTTTTTTATATATTACTAGGGATCTCTGGGCCCTAGTCGCTACGCTTGCTGACCCTGGGGAGCTCCGACCCTGCTCGCGTTGCTCGTATCGCATATATTATGTTAATATCGTTATATATATATATATATATATATGTATGTATGTATTAGTATATCTATATAATCATTCTCTCAGTTATATTGCGACGTTTTGTTCTATAAAGTCTCACATTTCATTGTACTTGTTATAATTGATATGTGATTTTTTTAAAACTTTTCTCAAATATTCCACGAATCAAGTTCATACAATCGTTATTTCTACACTGACAATAAACTAAAAATTCTTGGAAAAAATTCTTCGCGGTTTTTATGATACCAATATCATAATTTTTCTATAACTTCCGGTGTCACCGTTAATAATAACTTAATGCAAAGCCTCCATCCATTTCTTGTACGATATTTTGTCCATCTCTTGACATTTTACAGAACATTTTTATATATGTAGATAGATCACAAATTAGAATTTATAATTCATGTAAAAGTAAATCAACTGGAAATGAAATCAGAAATAATCGAGTGTCCTTTCAGATATTGTAAATTAAATTTCTAGAGTTTATATATATATACATATATATATATATATATATATATATATATATATATATATATATATATATATATATATAAAACAGAACTACGTTTGAAATCATTTTATAATTGACTGAATAATGTAAAGTTGCATTTGCAGTAATAGAGTTATCGTTCTGTACGTGTATTGAGAATAACTTAGTTAAAATTCAACATTATATATATATATATATGTTTGTATGTAGAAAGAGAGTAGACGGCGTCCACGTTTGTAGAGTACAGGGAATCATGTCACTCTTTCTTGCACTTTTGCGGATTTCTGTGCCGAATCGAGCCAGATTGTTACTACTACTTGGTGGATGGAGTAGTAGTATACTGTAATAGCTACACAGGATGACGAACACGGTGCCGCAGTGATTTAATTTCCGATCTGACAGCGATACATTCGCCGTTTCAGTACGCCTTCTACGAACTTGATGGCACATTCTCAATAGACACGCGCGTGTATTTAGTTTAGGGGTTGATTTTATATACATTCACACACACACATATATATATATATATATATAGAGAGAGAGAGAGTTAAATAGAAAGAAAGAGAGAGATACACACACACTTGTGAATGTTAAAAGAAAGAAAATCTTGACGGGTGGGAATCTTATGACGCGATAAATGGATAACGAACTTAAACATTTCTTTACAGGCCGAGAAACAAACTATGAATAAAAACGCACTGAAAGTCACCGGAATAGGGAATCCAAACAAACCAATTCTATCATTTGAATTAAAAACAAATATTGATTTTATTTCCAGCGGTAACGGCGTAGCAATATGTACGAACTTGCAACGTGCTTCACTTCTTTGTATTCAGTGAAGAATAAATGCGTGTTCGCCTATTGTGTAACGAAAATAGATTGTTTAAGTATTTCACTGTTTACAGAGATGTTTTTGAATGGAAATCGGTCATTTGAAGGGATGAATACTTTATATTTTAGTGTCAATTAAACTGTTTTACAATTAGGACATACGCAAGATACACAAAGGTGGTACACAAATAGTTTCTATTGTTCAAAAAAAAATTGAAATAGATTTATTAAATATTTTTTGAGTTATAAAATAGAATATTTAAATATTTTAATAGTTACAGAGATGTTTTATGTGAAAATCAGTCATTTTAAGGGACTAATACTTTACATTTTAGTATCAATTAAACTGTTTTACACTTAGGACAGATATACATATAGTTTCTATTATTCAAAAAAAAAATTAATAAGTGAAATAGATTCATTCATATTTTTTTGGAGCTATAAAATAGAATATTTAAGTTTTTTAATATTTACAGAGACGTTTTATGTGAAAATCAGTCATTTTAAGGGATGAATACTTTATATTTTAGTATCAATTAAACTGTTTTACAATTAGGAGAGAGATACACGTATAGTTTGTATTGTTCCAAAAAAAAGTATAAATAAGTGAAATAGATTGATTCATATTTTTTGAGCTATAAAATAAAGTATGTAAGTATTTTAATATTTACAGAGATCTTTTGATTGGAAATCAGTCATTTTAAGGGATGAACACTTTATATTTTAGTATCAATTAAACTGTTTTACAATCTCACATTAACTGCATAAAAAAGTGAATGTCCTTTTATTAAAAATGAAATAAAATAGCAATAACATAATGTCTGTATTCGTATAATTTGTCATTCCACGAATCAAATGAATACACTGTTTTCGAGTAGATTTAATAAACCCCATTCGACCGATTAACGTCCATTCCAAGTACAACATCAATTACGAACTGTGCCCTGGGAGGATGTTTCTGTAATAAGCTGAGATCGTCCAAAGCCATTATACAAACATGTTTACAACAGAATTTATAGTTACATGGAAATTTATTTTCTAACACTGTTTCGCAAACATTCGATTTTATATTCAAGTTCAACAGTTTGATCAAAACAACAAGATTAAATTCGCCGAGACACGTTTTATGAAAAACAGGTCTCGATTCGACAGAACCGGGCACTGTGCGCTTTTTGTGAAGAGAAAAAATGTATATTTTTATTCTTGTAAATTACTAACATCTTATTAAATCGCTTTTCTTATACATATATATATATATAAATCTCACTCTATATTCTGTAACGGTCAATTCTGAATACAAAGTGGCGGTTTTGTTGTTGGAGCATAGGCGCGAGCGAGCGAGCAAGTGGGATCGAGTGCGGCGCGAAGCGGTCGGTACCAATTCGCAGCTCGGTGTTTTCTCTTTGAAGCGCGGGAAATGTGTTTCGTTTATGCAAATTGAATTATATTTACGAGAGATGGGCTTATAAGTTAGAGCAAAAGGTTTGATGTATATACGCTGTAAAGTTCGCCACTTCCCGTTTGACATATTAAATCATACAATGGAGGCAGACGCTGTGCCGACTTTGTTTCTTTAACTCGATTAATTTATTATTATGCGTTCGCCCGTTCGATAATAAGATGTCCACGTTATTTATTTGATTATATAGTTTTATTTCGGTGTAAGATATTCCACAAGTGCCGGTTTATTAATCTATAGAGGAATCTGTGCTTTGAGAGACTTTCATGTGCGCTGGCACTGTAAAGATGACGGGATAGAATAGAAATGAAGTTCTGTTCGTATCTTACCTATTCATGTCAATAGAGATAAGTTTTGTATGAGATTTGAAATCGAATGAATACTTGTTCATCCCACAAACTTTTAAAAAAAGTTCTTCAATCAGAAATCTTCAGTAAATCATTTTTAGAAGTAGAGGGCGCCAACGTGAGGCACTCGAATGGCTTGAAGGTCGGTGGATTTGTAGGTAGAGACTTGTAGCTTATGTTATCTTACCCTTTTTATGCATTTTTGCTCTGAAAAAGGGAGAAAAAGGAGCTCAAAGTTTCAAGACAACGCATGAGTACCGTTTAATTAGTCTTCATGCAACTACATCAAATCAGCGACTTGTATAATTGGTTAGGTGAGGTCTTAAACTCGATATATATATATATATATATATATATATATATATATATATTAGAGAATTGAAACTTGACTCGAAATGAAACGCTGTAGGTCTCGAGTTCAATTCTCTTTTTCTATTTTTTTTTTGTAATGTAAATGTTATGTTATTATAAGAATTTCTTCTTTCAATGAATTTCTTTTCTGCAACACTGTCCCCTAAAAATGTTTCGACGTTAATTTTATCACTTTTTATTTTTTTATCATTCGAAAACACATGTTAATTTTTATATTCGTGAGAGAACGTTGAAATAAATTGACTGCAGCCAGTGTAGCATCTAGTGAAAAGAAAATCAGTTACATGTCAGATGATTTACATTTAATTTAATTACACGAATATTTATATTTAGTACTAGTTTTTGTTTATTTTGTTTCAGATAAGAATCGACTAATTTAGAGGTGAGTGGATGTTTATTTGTGCATTTAATTAAACTGAAATGGTTCTGTCTATCGACCTGTAACATTTATAAAAATTTAAACTGTGTATTAAATTAGAAAAATAACGAGAAAGACTTAGAGAGAATTTATTTAAATTTTGACTTAAGATTTACATTCCTCTGTCATGTCATATAAAATTTTAAAATTGTCAATAAGCAATGTCTTATATATATATATATATATATAATATATATATATATATATACATATATATACATACATACAAACATACATACATACATACATACATACATACATACATACATACATACATATATATATATATATATATATATATATATATATATATATATATATATATATATATATATTCCATATCTTTGTAAGTAATTAGAGGAAAATAAGTCATCATATATGGTAATAACCATATCGTTCATCATTTGATTTTGTACACTATATCGATCTTTTACATCAATACTCTTCACACTTTTCATTCATCAACTGCTTTCTTTTTCAATACGTTTTTTTTTCAAAGAAAAGAAAATTATATCCATCGATTAGGAAAAATAATGTTAATTGAAGTCTCGGGGAATATAACGAACTGAAAACCCAAACATTTCGAAAAACTGACAGAATATTTTATCTGTAAAATTTGGTTTTCAGTACAGGAACGAAATTTCAACACCGTTTAATTACTTTTTACTATTACGTACCAACTCTAACAGTTAAATCATCTCCATTTTTTACTTCGAATCATAATAAAAAAAAAGTCTAATACATAAATGCGCACTCAATATAGATTTCGCTTTCAAAATATTTATCCGTGTATTTTTCCATGCGTTGTTCTTTTTATAAGTCAGCTGTGCGTTATAAAATTGATGTCCCATCTGTTCTTGACAACTGCGTCGCAGAAAAAAAAAACAACAAAGTTTTAGTCAAGCACAAAGACTTAACGTCGTTCGAGTTTTCGTGCAATAGATTTTCTGCATGCTGGTAAATCTAAACCGGCAGCAAACGACTCAAAGTTTTCACCCGGCATGATGCCAGACTGTACAGCTATTACACATACAGTCTGAAATGGTAAACAATGAGTTTTCTTTAACGTCTTGGTTTCAGTTAAGAGAGAAACAAACGTTATTATTCTTATATTACTTTATATATGTCTTTTTTTTCGTTATTAATTTCGAAGTTACAGACTGAGAAGTTTCTTGTTTGTTTTCATACATAAAATATACATATATAAATGTATTTATAAGTTTGTATATATATATATATATATATATATATATATGCCGGTAATGATGACAGTGGGCTAAGTCATATATTCTTCGTTCTGAGATATTTATTCTTTTGGATTTGTATGTAATAAAAATATTATTCCATTATGTAACGAAATATTTTCCAAAGTGCTTACTGTTATAATGTCAATCTTTTATGTCATTGTGAATTTCTACGAGTATCATGAAAAAATATGTGTTTTTTAATACTTCATATGACTTGGACTATTCTCAGAATTATTCAAACATCTTAAAAATGATTTACAACAAAAATATTTCAGTTTTATTCATAAAAAGGAAGTCATAAACAATAGTATTCGCTTACATTTTGTAATTATAATCATGTTAACTTAATTTAGAATAATGCTAGAGATTTCTTCTTCTTCCTCAATGACGGTACTCGTTTTGTGATGTTTTGAGAGTACAAAAATATTCGTGGAAAACTGATAGAATGTACAGTTATAAAAATTCCGGCTGTAATAAAAATAATACTTTACGATTTAAAAATCGTTTTTTTCTACATTAAAACTTGTTTATATCAAAAATATATAAATAAGTATTACAATTATTACATTCTTTTATAAATATAGATTTGTCTGTTTTGAAAATGTGGACATAAAAAAAAATACAAACGATTGATCCACACAGATTTCTTGAATGTTTTCTATCAGATTTTTTTTTGTGATTTGTGAAGTGAAAAAATAAATAATTTCTAAAAGAGAATTTAGCTATAATGCTAGAATTGTATTGTGATCAAGTCTTAGAACATATTAGAAATTATATTTTTTCTAAAACTTATAAATGTTTATATAAATTTATCCATCTTTTAAATTTTTGAAGATCTGCGAAAACAACTCGTCTAGAGTTACCTATAAACGTTATATAAATGAGTCATTCAATGTTTAATTAAAACTCTTCGATGACTTTTCCTCCCTTGCAGAGAATAACGTGCAGTCTGTCATATTTTTTTTTTATTACATAATTATTCTATCGGCTCGACAGAATTATTAAATTGCTGTGTCAGATCGAATCTGTGACAGATAAAACGTGACACACTCAACGTACTTAAATACCGCCACCTAAACATTAGTTGGTGTTATGACAAAAGGCCGTGATGTTTAATGCTGACAGCGACATGAAAAGCTAAGCCGCGTCACTTTTATAACGTCAGAAGCACTCTTACCGAAATGAATTAATCCTTTCGCTGTCAATGAATTGATGGAATTTTGTTCGAAAATTACGTTTTGTTTCCTTATAACAAATTAAATGAAAACATTTACCTACTATTAATAATACTTGTGTATGTGTATATATATATACACGAGGGAATCTCAACAAATTGTTGAATGAAGAGAAAAGGGGGAAAACAAAACCAGTCATTATTTTTTTCAGTGTATTTTTTCTCTGGACTCTTCAGATTTTTGAATAAGTTTCTTTAAATCCTCATGGACATAATTTTTCTCTTCGACCTAAAATGAGCCGAAATTGCTGTCTTCACCACTTCATCATCCCCGAGTTTTTTTCCACGTGACTCTTTCTAAATTCGAAAACAAACAACAATCGCTAGGGGCTAGATCAGGATTATATGGAGGGTGAGAATGAGGGTTGAAACTCTTTATCAAATTCGGGAACAAATAAAATTGCCAGCGGCTTGATTTGGATTATATGGAGAGAGAGGGCTGTGACACTTATTTTTTTTAATCTGGAAACAAATAGAAATCGTTAGGGGCTAGATCTGGATTATACGGAGGGTGAGGGTGAGGCTTGTAATGCTTTTTCGATTTTGAGAACAAATAAAATCGATGGGCGCTAAATTTGGATCAATGGAGAGTGAGGGTTGTAACACTTATTTTGTTAATTTGGAAACGAATAAAAATCGTTGTAATTTTTTTCAAATTTAGGAACAAATAAATTCGCTAGAGGTAGATCTGGACTATACGGAAAGTGGTTCAGAATTTCGAAACCGCATTCATGGATGGCAGCCATTGCAACATTGCTGTTGTCTTGCAAGAGCAGTACACGTTTTATCAATTTTCCTCTCGTTTTTCCCTTCCCTGCTGTCTTCAGTTGTTCCATTATAGTAGCATAATATTCTCCAGTCATACATACATTGTTAGCTTTGTAATTGATCAACAAGATACCCTCTGTATCTCAAAAAAAAAACAGAGTTTTACAACTTTCCGGCCGACAAAGACACTCTAATCTTTTTAGGAGGTGATGTACTCTTTCTATGTCACTGCTTGGATCCCTGTTTTGATTCAGGCCCATTGTGATGATACCACGTTTCATTTCCAGTAACTGTTCGGGCCAAAATTTCATCGGGATTATCTTTACAGTGGTTCTAAACTTTCCTCGACACTTCAACACCGGGTCGCATTTGAAACGAAGTGAGTATTCTTGGTACTCATCTAGTGCTGACCTTTTTCGTCCCAAGACGATCATGTAAAATGTTCAAAAAGGTTGTAGCTGGTACTCCAACCATTTCTGTGATTTGATTGTACTCTAAACAGGCATCATCCAACATTAATTTCTCTACTTTTTTAAAAAATTTCCGTGGAAGTTGTCTTGACGTGTCTTCATGCAAGTGAATCGCGTTCTGTTAACTCTTTTCCTTGCTTGAAGGGACAGTACCACTTCTAAACCATGATTTTAACACGACAAGAGTCATCGTAAACTGATTCTCTTTCTTCCATAATCATTTGAGGCGTTTTTCATTTATTTTTTTGGGAGAAATTTAATGACTGCGCGGAACTCATCCTCCATTTTGCAGCTTTTTTGATTTGATGTCCATTTTAAGTGATAACATGTACACTTCTACTCAGAATGGCTTAAAATTTGGCATGTCTACTGTTGAAGAAAACTGCTTTCGAACGCGCAAGCGAAATATCCCCCCTACCCCCGCCATCAAGACAATTTCACAAATTATTTAGATCTTCTCACGTGTATATATATATATATATATATATATATATATATGTACTTATATATACTTTTTATTCATGTCTGCAATCATTGGAAAAGAAGTTTTGCTATTTCAAAAATAATCTTTTTAAAATCGGATATTTCTTCGTTACTATTGATTCCCTGTACATTGCACACAATTACAAAAAAGAAAAAATCGTTCTTAAAAAGTAAAAAAAAATTAAAATAGAGATATATAAAATTTCTCATAGAATGAAAACGTACGCAGCGGATTGTCATCCGAATTATCAGAAGAACGAAACCAGTGGCCGGTGAAAAAAATAAATGTGTTCAGTATTCCATACAGGCTTCTTCCGAACTCATAATCGACATTAGAGACGATTATATCTTCAGGTGTGAAAATCTAGAGCGCACGAGATCTATCAAGTATCATTTCTGTTGAGTTTACTCGATGCTTGTGATACTTTAAAATTGAATTAACGAAGGTAATGCTCGTATCAAGTATGGAAACGTGTTAGATATTAATGCTACATAATCTAATTTGTGTATACAATTTGACTTTAGATATACGAAGATCAATATTAATGTGCAACCAGTATCTGAAATATAGACCTCTCAAATTTCGAGTTCGGCGCTTATACTTACATAATAACACTATATATATATATATATATATATATATATATATATATATATATATATATATGTATAAATAATAAATGTTAACTTTAGCGGTGCTAAATTAAGTTAGTAAATTCATATGAAACAAATATGAGTAAGACAGGGAAATGTAGAAGTTGCAGAATAACATTATTGAATAAAATTACTTTCTATCAAATAGTTCATTTATCATAAAACAATTTCCATTTTATTGTGGATATTATTTCAATAATATTAATAATTTATATTCTGTCTGATATTTTTAAACAGGTCCTATTTCCACAAATGAATTCTGTTTCCATCTCACAAACAAGAATTCATTGTATTGAGCAAAAATATTGACATTCAATTTTGTTTTATAAAAATTAATAGACTTCCAATTGTACAGAGAAATATATAAAAGTTAATTACAATAAATTAACTGTAAAATACAGTAGTGGTATTAAGAAAGATGTACTGAGGAATTTGATCAGAAGACTTAGAAACAAATTGTGAATTAAAAGTCTATCGAAAATTTGCAATCATCCTTTTTGATGTAAATGGTATTTTCAGGTTGCTATTTAGGGTAGTGTGTTTTTGACCACTATTTCGAGTTAGTCGTTATATATAGAGATCATTGCTTCACAAGTTTAAAGTGTTTGGTGTACAAAGTAATTCGGTGCTTTTCTTAATAGAAAATGAACGTTTATTTACATTAAAATGGAATATATTTCAATTCTCAAAATATGACCCACTGTTTGCTTTATCTGTCGGGCAACTGATGAATCACTTATCGAAAAAAGATGGAAGTTTAGAGTCGATGAAGCCGTAAGTTCGATGAAGCCGAATTTTAGGACGTCCTACAGTATTCTAGCATTTTTTTTGGCATATTTGTGCACTATAATACCTTTCTTCAAACCTGAACAAAACATTCCAGCAGCTTCGACAGGATTTTTTTTTCTAAATGGAACACGAAAAGTAAAAATACCTAATATAATATGCTGCTCTTCGGACGCCATCTTGTTCCCTACTATTTTGTGAGGTTATGCTAACTGTTTAGTCAAGATATACAGTTTTTAAGAGCTAAGATTCGTATTTCAGAACGTGAAAAAGATTGAAGATAATGTGAGATTTATCTAAATTTATTGATTCTAATTAAGTTATTATTATGACTTGTACAAATTAATTCAGTGCCTATTTTATAGAAAATTAATGTTTATGGAAAGATAGAATACATTTCAATCCTCAAAACAGCCACTATTGTTCTGTTTACTTTCAACCATCATTCGGATAACTCTTGAAAATGATAAGAAAATATTTTGATTTAAAACAGAGTTATGATTGGTTCAGCTCGAAGGCACTGAACTAATTTTCACACCTAATAATTATAATTCGAATAAAGTAGTCAGAGAATCAGTCAATAGTTGAAAAAAAGTCAGTGTTCGGTTGAAAATAATTCAAAAGTAAACAATCGTAATAGAATCAGAATAATTTTCAAATAGCTATCTTTCCATAACAACTGATAATTAATCAAAACTGTTTTTATTTGTTTTTTATTTCACTTGTAATTCATCTTAATTAAAGTATTTACCAACCTATTGTTCACTGATTATAAGCATATTTTTAATGAATGCAAAACCATTCTTTTAATCATTCAAAATTAAAACAGTATCGATGACAGAATCAATTTTCTTATCCGAATATGTAAGTTTTCTTTTGTATTTTGTGTAATAAACTTTTCTATTACATATAATATTTATTTCTCACAAAGCAAGTTTCAGTTCCTAGTGCTAAACCACAGACCTTTTTTACTATCAGTGCATAATAGAGGACAGGAACGGTAAATTTAAGATGTCACTTTCAGTATGACAAAGGACTGAAAAGGGTTAGTAATATATTGTATATACACACAAACGCATCCAGAAGCGTACACATTCTTGCACACACACACACTATATATATATATATATATATATATATATATATGTATATGTATGTATATATAAATATATAGTTGATTACACTTCTAGCTATTTGTATAATAAGTGCAAGCGTTCATTATATGAATTATCTGTCATTTATTGTAAGTTCTGTCGACTACAGGGCGTATGTACAACATCGGTGTTGTACGATCGTATGACAATAGTTTTCAATCAAATGCAGTCGCATATGAATCGTTGTATTGTTGATGTATGAATTCATTAGTTTGACATAAATGCAAAATGTAGTAGCATCAGTCACTGCAAAACTATGTTCGTCGTGTGTGTGTATAGCATGTAAGGCATTGATAAAATGTTTGTTTTTTGTTGTGGTGTTCGCTTTTAAAAGAATGAATGTGTGTGTGCAGATTTTGCTTGATTTCAATGCATTTATTATTTTTAATGTTTGCAGACGTTCTGCAATACAGTAATCTCGATGTTTGTTTGTGTAACGTGCACTGTTTGACTGTGATTAAGTTGATGGAATATTAAAATGATCCGCAAGTTCGAATTCATTTTTATAAATTAACTCTTTTTGAGTCTACGAATTACAAAAAAAATTGATATCAAATTTTACAAATCTCTATACCACAACGTTTGGAAAATGATGGAATTGTCATCGAAATATTAGCTGTACGAATTAATTCTGTCTCTTTTTTTATAGAAAATCATTGTTGACAGAAAAGTGGAACAGATTTCAATCTTGAAATTATCCGTCATTATTTTACATGCGTTTTCTACATCTGTCGGGTAACTGACGAGTCTTGTCGAAGAAAAGGTGACGGATTTAAGTCGATGGAGAAGTCAGTGCCTTTCTCGGACTTCTTACACTGTTTAGGCATTTTTTTTGCATGTGTTATGTGTCGAACGCCTTCCCACAAAGCTGAACAACTCGTCTCGGTAGAGTTTTTTTTTTCAACTGGAATGCGAAAAGTGTGCAATACCTAATTTGATGCTCTTTGGACGTCATCCTGTTCACTACTGTTTTGTGCGGTTATATCAAATCAATGGCAGATACTCTATGGCATGGTTTTTAAATGTTAAGGTTGGCACTTCAAAATTTCAAAACGAAGAGAGAATATTTTAATTTAAGACAGAGTTATGATCGATTCAATTTAAATGTACTGAATTAATTCTTACACCGACTATAGGCGACAATCTGGCTGTTCTTTTACATCTCTAACACAATTATATAATTCACACATTCAGTATGAAAAACGATTAATTATTTTTATAATTGTGTTCTTGTATGAATATATTAGAGAACAATAATAAAACCTCGTTATAAACACATACTTTCCGTGATTAACGACGTCGACAATTAATTATTATAATTAATCTTTTGTACTGAAACTATTATATTTTTATTGTTATATTATTAAAAGCAGAAGATATACTATCAATAACGATTTTTTACTGATTTACTATGCAATGTCTAATTTGATGCTCTTTGGACGTCATCGTGTTCACTACTGTTTTGTAAGGTTATGTCAAATCCATGGCATATATATCATTATCATCTTCAGCCTCTGTTAATCCACTGCTGGATAAAGGCCTCTTCCATGATTTTCCATTTTGTGCGATTCAGTGCCTCTCTTTTCCACAGATCTCCAAGAAAGTTTTTAATATCCTTATCCCATCTGTTTATTGGTCTCTTTCTTGGTCTTTTTATATTCCTTGGCTCCCTGTCAATAATTTATCTTGTCCATCGGTTGTCTTCTCTTCTTGCGATATGTCCCGCCCATTTCCATTTCAGACTCTTTACTCTTCTTATTATATCTGTGACTCCTGTTTGTTTTTGTATCCATTCTATTCTCTTTCTATCCCTTCTTGTTATTCCCAACATGCATCTTTCCATACTTCGTTGTGTTGTTTGAAGTCTTTGAACTATTTTGGCGCTAAGCACCCGTGTTTCGCTGCCGTAGGTAAGGACCGGTAGTACACACTGATCAAATACTTTTTTCTTTAGACACAGTGGGATTGTTGATTTAAATATCGAGGCATTTCGTCCAAAAGAGCTCCATCCTATTTTTATTCTCCTATTTACTTCTTCTGTGAATGATCCATCTCTGTTGATAAGCTGGGTTATATATATATATATATATATATATATATATATATATATATATATATATAGTGGTTTTTAAATGTTAAGGTTGGGGCTTCAAAATCTTAAAACGACGAGAAAATATTTTAATTTAAGACAGAGTTATGATTGATTCAATTCGAAAGTACTACTGAATTAATTTTTAAAGCGTTTACTTGTGAGTGGGTGTAAATAAGCTCACACGACTGTATTTAAATTTTGATTAGATTTTGCCATTTGAAACTTTAATGTTTGTTTTTATGGCAATGTATGAAATTAATAATTTTATCTTATTTTCGTAAAATCAGCAATTTATTTCTCTGTCTCTGTATATATATATATATATATATATATATATATATATATATATATATATATATATATATATATATATATATATATATATATATATATATTATATATATATATATATATATTATATATATATATATACACTTATATGTGTTTGTAATGAACATTGAGATATAAAAACTTATTTTGCGCTTGTTATTTGCAACAAATACGATCGTATTAGCTAAACTATGCACAGGATATTGATGTTATGGCGCAATGTAGCAGATATTGCGGTTTGCCGAGATAATTACATAGCGCTGCTTCACAATATAATGCCGATGCACAGGTATCATGTGAAACAGTACACTGCACTCGCGACTAATGATATCCGAAACCGTAGTCGTGATTATAATAGAGATGCATTTTCGAAATTATACAGCGAGTCTTTTATGAACGCGCTCGGAAAGACTCCGTATCTATTATTAAACGGGATTGAAATTTTTTAATTGGATAAATGAGAACTCTTTTAAGACCACGTTGCGTTTGCGTTTAGATTTCTGTACAGGGTGTGTTCGAATAACGAGACATTCCTTTAATTTGAAACACAGAATTTGCGTTGGGGTTTCCACAAATGAATTCTTTCTGTTTTCATCCCACAAACAACAATTCACTATATTCACCAAAAATATTCACGTTCAATTCAGTTTTATATAAATTAACTTATAATTATACAGAGAAAAATAATAAAAATTAATTATAATAAAGTACAGTGCGATAAAGAACATGTACTGATAAATTTGATTAGAAAACATAGAAACAAATTGAGAATTAAAAATCCTGAGAAAATATAATCATCCTTTTGGTGTAAATGATAATTTTGGGTTACTATTTAGGGTAGTGTGTTTTTGATCACTATTTCGAGTTTGTCGTTATATCTAGAGATCATTGCTTCACGAGTCTAAAGTCTTAGGTGTACAAATTAATTCGGTGCTTTTTTATAAAAAAAAGTTTATTTACATTAAAATGGAATATATTTCAATTTTGAAAACATGTCCTACTATTTTGTATAGATTTGCTTCATCTGTCGGGCAACTGATGAATCACTTGTTGAAAAAAGATGGCGGTTTAGAGTCCATGAAGGCGTAACGAATTTTAGGACCTCCTTCAGCGTTTTAGCATTTTTTTTGCATGTTTGTGCGCTATAATACCTTCCTTCAAACCTGAACAAAACATTCCAGCAGCTTCGATAGGATTTTTTGTTCTAAATGGAACATGAAAAGTATAAAATACCTAATATAATATGCTGCTCTTCGGATGCCATCTTGTTCGCTACTGTTTTGTGAAGTTATGCTAACTGTGTTTAGTCAAGATATACAGTTTTTAAGAGCTAAAATATTGGTATTTCAAAACGTGAAAAAGATTGAAGATAATGTGAGATTTATCTAAATTTATTGATTCTAATTAAATTATTATTATTACTTGTACAAATTAATTCAGTGTCTATTTTATTGAAAATGAATGTTATGGAAAAATGGAGTTCATTTCAATCTCCAAAACGTCCCCTATTATTTTGTTTAATTTTGATCCATGATTCGGATAACTCTTAAAATGATTAGATAATATTTTGATTTAAAACAGAGTTTTGATTGGTTCAGCTCGAAGGCACTGAACTAATAAACTAAAATACAGAATTTGCATTGGAATTTCAGTTTTATTTATTGGAAATAATAGTTATGAGTATGCCGTTTATAAATGATAAATAATATCGTGTAAATGACCGCCGTGTGATTTCTTATAAGTAACCATTATTTTGTTAAAATTTTCAATAACATCCCCACACAACTGTGGCTCTATCTCACCAATTTCTCATCGGATTTCTTCATTTAGTTCGGAGATTGTTTTAGGATTATTGGCGTACACCTGTCCTTTAACGTGACCCCAAAGAAAGTAGTTTAAGAGTATTAAATCGAACGATCTTGGCAGACAAGTAATGTGTCCATTTTTGGAAATAACGCGGCCAGGAAATTTCGTCCTCAATAAATTAATTGTTTCGTCACTTGTGTGGCTTGTTGCATTGTCTTGCCGGAACTACATGTCCTCCAGATCAATATCATCCACTTCTGTCCACAAAAAAATAATTATCATGTTTCGGTATCTTGTTTCATTCACAGTAATCGCTTTACGAATCTGATTCTCAAAAAAAGTAAGGACGAATGACTCCACTGGACCAACGAACGCGTGTCGTTGTTTCTTTATCTCGAACCGATCCAGTGTCTTCAAATTTACTCACTACTCGAAGAATTGTTGATTCAGAAGGATGAGTATGTCAAGAATAAATATCGAGTAATTTATCGGTCCCAAAGAAAGTAGTCCAATTGTGTCTAATAGCAGGATCTCTGTGGCTTCCATATGTTGTCATAATGCGATCAGGAAATTTCATCCTTATAAATCGATTGTTTTAACCAGCCGTGTGATTTGTTGCACTGTCTTGCTGGAACCACATGTCATACAAATCAATAACATCTAATTATCTGTTATCATATTTCGGTATCTTTCTCCAATCACAATAATCACTTTATCTCTTCTGAACACAAGTAAGGACCACTGACTCAACTCTACCAAAGTGGACACCAAACAGTCAATCTCACCCTCACCCTCACTAATCTATGAATTGTCGATTCAGATGAATAAATATCGTGTAATTTACAAAATGTATTTTTCATAAGAAAATTGCATTATTTCAATACAGTCTCTTGTCGTGCAAGAAACCATATAACTAAAAATATCAATATTTAAACTCAACAAGCGTCAGAAAATACAGCTGTCGGTTTGAAATACGTGAAATATGACCTGTTAAAAAATGCGTCCCTATTGAAAAACCCTTCGTTTAATTATGCATCGTCGATCTAAAACAATCATCACCGAAGAAAAGTGATATTTTCTCAATGTCGCCGCCGTTAAAAATATAACAATTACTGTGTCAGCATGATTGAACGTTAACATGAGGTTAAATCGTGAACTAATCACCTTTTCTCCGTGGGCCATTAAGGCGGCGACAGTCTGTGACCGAAGTCAGTACTCGACCGTTGATTGTTAGGAAAAATGAACGAGCTGCTTCACATTTTTCGGTCGAGTTCAGTTTTTGTTAACGTACCGTCAAGCATTTTTCATATCTTGTACAGGTTTTTTTTCTGATTATATAGTAATTTTTGTAATCAATTAATCGACTTTTTAATATTATTATTAATCAGGTCAGGACTTGCAAGGCTCGGTCCTATTTGTCTATTAATAATTGTTCTGTTTAGATAATGATATATTTTTTTATAAATTGTAGTGCTTGATGAAGATATTTATGTAAATATCTGATTTAATATATAATTTGTATCTAGATCAAACTTCTAATAAAATTTATTAGTTCTCTTTTATAAATATTTAGCTTGTTATAAAGAGGATTTTATTTTAATATTTTTCTGTTATGAGTGTTATTTTATTCTGTGCTATTTAGGGCACTTCTGTTTTTTAAGTCATTTGTGATGAACAACATAAGCTCTCTAGACCTTAATAGTTCCTTAACCTTAGAATTTCTTGAACAGTGTGTCACTCTGCTTTACTACATTTTTCTCATTGAGAACATTCGAAGAAAACATCTTCCAACTCTCTTACATATTCCGTGTTCCAGATTTTCCATTCTAGTGTCATTATTAATTTCGTATACGATTTTTTCGTTTATTAAAATTTAATTTTGAATCATCTGAGTCGAGAATCTGTTCTTTTAAATTTTTGATCAGTGAGTTGTTTAACTGTAAATCACATTCCACTTCGCAATTATTTTAAATTCTTTCTACGTTTTTGAATAAGTTTGATTATAATTTCAAGCCTTTCGATATATTTCAATTGTTTGTTCTTTGTGTTAATTTGGTAGAAAAATATTTACGGCTTTCGAGTTTTAAATTCATGTACGTTTTTCTCTTTTTTGATTTTCCTGGCCGTTTTATGTGGTCCAGAACTTTTGGATGACTGACGCCTAACTTTTGTGCAAGCTCTCGAATTGTGTTGTGCATGATTCTGATTCAACTAGCGCTTCCAGTAGTTTGTTATGAACTGAAGAATGATTTCCGCAACCTTTTTCGTCTTCAATGATTTCGTCCCTAAAATTTTTGGAACCATCATTGCACCTTACATGTTCCTTAAAAGTACCCACTCTGAAAGTATTGTTTAGTTCACGAGCAGTTTCTGCTGCTTCATTCACCAGACGTTTTGAACTCATGCAGAAAATTGCTCTTATTTGCTTCTTTTCAATCTTTAATTCTCGATTTGATGCAAAGTTAATAATAAAACCAAAGTCGATGCTACCAAAATACAGAACGAAAGTACACCTTAAAATGATATTAAAATGAATGAAATGAAATTACATTTTCTTTGAAAATAATTAAGATTAGATAAGATTAAGACTTAGAATTCAGAAAACGAACCCGCAATTATTTCCCTACCAACCAACATATATCAACCATACAAGTTGTGCCAGTGAAACTGAAAATTTGCAGTACGCAATACGTAAGTGAATTTTTATTTTCATGTAATTAAGAGTTTTAAGTCTTTCGATATGATATAACTGTTTATTCTTTGTATCAAGTTGGTAGAAAAAAAATTGCGGTCGATGACCAGTACGTCTGTACGGTCTTAAATGGACATGTCGTGATATTCAGGACCGTAGAGGTACAGAAAAGTATCCTGACATTTTTCTGTGAGAAAGGTGACATCTTCATCGCACAAGCTGCAATCGAAACTGATCAATAACGATTTATTGTACGTTTTTAATTAGGATTTTCGTTGTGGTTTGTGGAATAAAAATTGAATTCATTTTTGATAAGAAAAACGTTCAAGTTATCGTTTTGATTATCGATTTTTTCATCATCTCCTTGTATCATTTAATTTTTTTTCTGCAATTTAGAAATCTTGTTGTATGTGAAATTCCAACATTAAATATTCTTCGGTTTTCGCATGAGCTAAAAAGGTACAGGCCGTCGATAACTTTCTCAGACTATTGACTGAGATACGCTTTCTTGTACATCGTTTCACTATAATTGATTATAAACAGACTTTATTATAACAAATATTGCAACAGTTCAAAAGAAATATGACAGAAAAATGTACAGATATATCTAAAACCTATACATTGATAAATATTTGACTTTTTTTCGAGTTTAGTGAAATGAAGTCGAGCATACTGTAATATCACTTAAATTCTAGCGTGCGGTAATTGATCACTCAATCTTAACATTCATCTCTATTCGTCGATTCTTCATATAAGGTCGAATAAACGTTGTGGAGCCTTTTAAGACTTTTTAATCTTTAATGTAACCAGAATTTATTTACATATATATATATATATATATATATATATGTGTGTGTGTGCGTTGTCGACATTAGCGAACGAGAGAAAAAAAAACGGAACGAAAAAAGAGTACAGAAAATAGAACGTTTCCATTATTACGAATCATTTAACGTGAAACTTTTATTACAAATATGAATTTTTATTTAGAAGATTCATTTCCTTTATTCGTCGATTCATGGAAAAGTTGTTTCATGAAAGGAAAACGCGGAGATGCATTGAAGATGTTGGATTTATTGTCCCATTATCATAATTTTTTATTTTTCAATTATATATATATATATATATATATATATATATAGAGAGAGAGAGAAATAGAGAGAGAATATATGATATACGATCTTTTAAGTTAATTGGACTTTTATAAAAATTGAATATTTTTATTATGAGAAATATGAATTAAATGTGTGTTTTTTTTAATAAGTTCTGCACAATGAAGTTTTATATTTTATTGAACCGGGCCCGAATGTGAGTTCTTATTCTAGATAAAGGCTAATCCGTGCTCGTATAGTATTTTTTTAAATATGATATTCTTTTTAATGAAATCTGTATCGTTCGACAAGTAGTGAAAATAATAAGTTTGTTTTAAAAGTCTGGACAAAATATGATTTATAGTCAGCTTAAATATATTTTTTTATCCGCGAGGAAAAATATGTTGTATTGTAATTTAAAATCGCGCATATTTTGATATTTGTAAATCTTTGAAAATTGATTATATATCATTGATGAAAATAACACTTAAAAATATTTGTATAGTAGATGCACAGATTAATTCGGTGTCTTTTTTTTATAGAGAATCAATGCGTTCATTTACGGAAAAATGGAATAGATTTCAATCCTCAAAATATCACTCATTATTTTCTATAACTTTGCTTTATCTGTTGCGGAACTGGCGAATCCCTTGTCGGAAAAAAGATGGCGTCTTTGAGACGATGAAGTCGTAATAGATTTTCAAACCATTCGGACTGTTTTAGCATTTTCTTGTATGTTTTCTGTATTAAAATACCATCCGCTAAATTTAAACAAATCATTCTGGCGGCTTCGGCAGCAGTTTTTTTAACTGGAGTCCGAAAAGTATGCAATGTCTAATTTTTCTCACGCCATCCTTTTCAATACTGTTTTGTGAGATTATACCAACTGCTTAAATATATAATGTTTTTAAAAGATAAAATTGCTACTTTAGAATCATAAAACGTCAAGAAAATATTTTAATTTGAAACAGTATTAGGATTGATTCAATTTAAAGGCACGAAATTAATTTTTACACCTAATTGTATTTCCATAAATGTATTCTTCCTTCATCCCACAAACTATAAAACCTTCTCTGAGAAAAAGAGACATATATGAATACTTAGAAGAGTATTTATGTGACATAAATTATATTCCGATCTTTTATCAACATGGCGATCGGTTTTAGATTAAAAAATGACAGTTTTATACTAATGAGTAAGTCACAATACAGTTCTGACATTGTGATTGAATTCATTCACACAATTCAATTCTCTGTTTATCTCATAAAGTCTCAGAAAAATCTATCTGTCCAATAAATTACTCTTGATTTTTTTCTTCGAATGCGATGCCATCATCTACATAACTCTAAGATACAGAAGAATCTCAACCTCGGAAGAAACTGTAGAAAAATCTGTACCTTTTATTTTTATATAACTTGGTACGCTGTAGATGATTGAATCTCCATCGAACTAACATCAATCAACACTTATTTGTGGTTTGTGTAAAAAAATCATTTGTGAATATATATATTGTCTACATCTCTCTCGCTCTCTCTCTCTCTCTCTCTCTCTCTCTATATATATATATATATATATATATATCAAACTTTGAACTGTATTTAAAAGAAAAGTAATTCAAAACAACTACAATAAATACACAGCGAGTATAGGCACTATAAAACTCCAAAGAATAATTAATGAACAACTTTGGAATAAATAACTTTCCATGTCATTAAGATGTTCAAACTTGTTGTTATTAAATTTTTATTTGAAACGAACAACTTTTTTGTTCTTTGTATCAAAGTTATAAAAAAAAGTACGAAAATGAAAACAGAATCCTAACATTGAAATACATTTCTATGAAATATCTTACATACGGAATGTATTCAATGAATTTTGCGTTCTATTATATTAAACTTTATTCCTGTATCTGTATAAAACTGTGTTTATTGTTCGACATGGAACTAAATAATTCATTTTCTGTACAAAACTTCACGTCGGTATTATTCGATCGCACGTCACTGCTTTTTTCTTTTATAGTCAGTACGAATCGCATGCTTTATATGACAGTGTTTTCGTTTTTGGTTAGTTAACATTTTTTTTACGCTGATAAAAATCTAATTGAAAACAGAACTGAGGAAAAAAAATAATAAAAAATACATACATTTCAAAGTGAACGTATTGAAGTTATTGGGAATATTGCTGTTGCTTATAAAACAGTTTTTTCATATATTGAAAAAAAAATCAGATACGTTTTTCAGAGAGATACTTCAAAACGATATGTTTTCAAAAAAAAAATCAGTAATTTGATTTATTTGTTCGTTGAAATTCGAATTTATGTGAAACAAAATATGCACGAATATTTATTATTCTACTGTTTTATGCCCTGAATAAGATTTCATCTTCAATTTAATAATCATGCGACATTTACAGGACTAGTTTAACTATTAAATTAACTATTTTAAAACTACACTTAATAAAAAATGAAATTTACATTCGTATGGAATAATGTCAAGACATAAAATTAATGCGAGTTTCGTCGGAAAACGTCCATCGAGTTATATTGTAAGAGACTTCATTAATTATTTAATTAAAAATATAAGTTTTTATAGAAATTTCAAAAAAGATAAATTATTTATAACATTTTAACCTACTAATACTTTTAGTTTTTATAGTCGTCCCCATAAAACATACTAAGAATAATGATAAAAAGTGAAATGAATTGTGAAAATTAATTTAGTCAATGTCAGAACTGTATTGTGACTTTGTCATTACTTTAAAATTGTCATTTTTTAATCTGAAAACGATTGCATTGTTAATGGAAGAGCTAAAAGCTATATATATATATTATTTATATATATATATATATATATATAATATATATATATATATTATTTATATATATATATATTATATATATATATAATTTTCTGAAATTCACTTCTCTCTTTCTTCTTCTTTCTCTCTCTCTCTCTCTTTCTATATATATATATATATATATATTTCATTGTCATTATCATCATTAGCCTCTTTTGATTCATTTCTGGATTTTATATATATATATGTATATCAAAGAAATAATCTTCAAATTCACTTTTTTTTCTCCGCCTGTCTCTTTCTCTCTCTTTCTCTCTCTCTCTCTATATATATATTAAATAAATAATCTTTTGAAATTCACTTCTCTCTTTCTTCTTCTTTCTCTCTCCGTCACTCCGCCTCTCTCTCTCTCTCTCTCTCTCTCTATATATATATATATATATATGTATTATTAGTATCTATATATATATATATATATATATATATATATATATATATATATATATATATATATATATATATTTTATTATTATTATCACCATCAGCCTTTTTTGATTCATTTCTGGATTTTATAGAAACGGAACAAAATTACTTCATTTCGGAATATATATATATATATATATATATATATATATATATATATATATATATATATATATCTGAATAGTATAACGAAAATTTCATCTAAAAAGTTTGTATTATAAACAGGATTCATATTTTGAAATATAAGACAATGAATGTCTGATTTCAGTAATTATTGTAAGTTTCATCTAAGTTTTATATAAATTCACAGACATTTTTCTTAAGGTTAGAATAAATTTCTTCGAGAAAACCTTTAAGGAATTAAAAAAATAACTAACGAACGTACATTCCAATTTGGAACGGACAATTAAAGTTTCAAACATTTAATTGAACCTAATTAAAAAAAAAACGTTGCCAGGGACCACTTCGAGCCAAGATATATTAAGAAGAAGAAGAAATATTATATTAATATTTTTTTTAGTGAGATTTAAATTTAATTTATATGAGTAATAAAAGGTGAGTAAAAAGCTATTAAGAGAAATGCTATTTCGTTAATGTTCCGTTTAAGCCACTTAGTAAGCATACCCGTCGTGATGAAACCTTATATATATATATATATATATATATATATATATATATATATATATATTATAATGTTCTTCATAAACGGTTTTTGATTTATTTGGCCGGTACGCCCACGTCATGCTCTCCTATCCATAACGCGTTATTATTCACGCTTGTTAATGTAAAAATTTTAATCTACTGACTCTGTACGTCCTCTATTCTCTACGGTGAATATTTTATGTAAGAGTCATTTATTCATAAACTAAAAGTCAGCCTATATGTACATACATATATACTTGCACACACACACATATATATATATATATATACACCCACACAAACACATACTGAAATGTATAAAGAGTTTGAAAACCCTTTTTTAATACCAAATTTAATCAAAATGATTACAATAGATATATTGCTTATTCTTTGAAGTTAGTTCTTCTATTTTTACGTTGTAAAAGAAACTCTTTATGTAATTTATTTGATGAATAAAAATTTACTTTCAGATTTATTTAAATGTGTTTTTGTTCTGAAGGAAAGTAAATCACTTTTTTTTCTAAAAAAAACCTCTGTCTTCAGTAAACTGAAACGTTATATTATTGTTTTAGACACCAGTTCGTGTAAATGTGGAAATGTTAGGTTGTTAGGAAAATAATTGCGGTGTTTGTTTTATGAATTCTAACTTTTTTCATGAAAGTGTAATTAAAATTTTTTTTCTAATGAGAGTGTCATTTCGTCATGTGTTCATGTTAATATCACTTTAAAGTGCATTTTTCGGTCTGCGTTTTGGTAACATTGGGAAAATCGATTTTGGGAAAACATTTGATACACATTTGACACGGATTTGAGAAAACATTCGTTTGAGATTTTGTGGAATGTTGTACAGATTTGTGATAGCAAACATTATACTAAACGAAGCACTGAAAAAAGAAACAGAACAGTTCCGACGCTGTCCAAAACAAGTCATAAAAAATCATCTGCTCTAAAAACGTACAATAACTGTTAATCATTTGTCATTATTGGTTGTCGTACCACATATCGGGAGCAACTAGGTTTTTTGAAATTTTTCCCAGTCATTGAATTGAAGTTATCGCATAACGAGTTTTAGTTTAGCTGACAGTGTCTGAAATCTCTGTAAACCTGTAGTTGTTCTGTCGTTCCTGGGGATTAGCTCACTTTCAAAACTAGTCTGTAACGTGTCTTATCTAACAACGTGTAGTACTGTCATATGTCATAATCTTGACTTTGTTTCCTAGGAAAATTTAAAAAAAAACCTAGTTGGCCTTATTCGACGGCAATAAAGATCTCACCCACCCTCTACCCGCCAAAGTTTTTACATAAATTGAAGTCAATATTTAAATAGATGTCAGGTGCAGGTGTTCAGGGCATAAAAAACCGAGGAACTGCCGTTACAGAATAGCCGTCTGGTATATTGAACTGAATATCAGAAATTCCAAACAGATAAACTAACCTAAAAGAAGAAAATCTTATTATTGGTTAACCAAAATCATAACAATGTTAAACGAGCAACAGTCAATAATTCATTGAACATTTTTTTTGATCAGACATTTTTTATTGTTCATACGTTGAAACAAAAATTAATTTTTGAAAACAATGCATGTCATGGTATTGGCTACTGTTCTTTGAGGTTATGCCAACTGCTTGGATAGGATATATATATATATATATATATATATATATATATATATATATACTGTTTTTAAATGATAAGGTTGGCATTTCGAACTCTTCAAAGAACGAGGAAATATTTTAATTTAAAACAGAATTATGATTGATTCAATGTAAAGGTACAGAATTATTTTTCACACATAACATTTTTTTTAATTCAAGATTCTAATATTGTTTTAAACAATTTATAGTAGAATATTCTTTCTTTCTTTTTCTCTCTCTTTCTCTCTTTCTTTTCTCTCTCTCTCTTTCTTTCACCCTCTCTTTATTTTCCTCGCTCTCTTTCTTTCTTTCTCTCTTTCTCCCCCGTCTTTTTTATATATATATATATAAATATATATATATAAAAGACGATTATTATTACCACGAGAGCCCTTTTTTATATCGCCCAGTTGTTCTCCCGATAACATTTCCAAGATGGATTTTTATCTCCGATGATCCTGTCAAAATTAAATTCTGTCATTCCGAATTATAAAGGGAGTCAGAGCACTTCCTGAACGCTCATTATAACATTGAATAGACGTTTCTTTTTTCCACCTCCGTCCGTTCTAATAACGCTCCTATAATCATCTCGAATAACATTATAATATTTCCTCGCTCGAACGCGACGAGATCGAATCTGTCAAATTTTCATTATAATTCTTTTAGCATTTTCATTGAATGCGTCCCGTCCCGATTTCAATATTTATTCGAAAGTGTATGAAATTCAGTTTCTAACGCCCGTTTTTATGAATACATAATGCCTGTGTGTGCGTACGTGCACGCATCGACCGTGTTTATATTGAAATATATATATATATATATATATATATATATATATATATATATATATATATATATATATATATATTTGTTCTGGAGAATTTATCATTATAACAATATTAAATATTTAACTTTAATTGATAGCACCGCAGGGTTTACTGAACGTACTGAATCCACACACCAGCACGAGAATGCGGAAACGAGAAAGTTCTCTAACTTTTAGATTATATTTGTGCTTGCGAGGATTGTGTATTGGGCGAATACACGTTGAATAGTATTTTATAAATTTGTTTGGGTTTTAATCAGAAATATATATATATATATATATAAATTGTTATTATTATTATTAAATATGTTATTGTGTATCGAATATCTTTTCAAACATATTTATTTATTAGTTAATAATGTGATGATTAGAACTATTTTTTTACAACACAGTTTTTACACAGTGTCTTCACTTTAACGAATGCATTCTGTATTAACCTCACAAAAATTTCCAATAAATCATTATTGATCATTTGTGATTATTACTTTGATAATAGTGAACAAGAAACAATCAACAATGATTTATTGAACATTCTTAACTAGATTTTTCTGTCGACTTGTGGAATGGAGAAGAGATTCATTTGTAAGAACAATTTTATTATTATCAATCTTTACTTTTTATAAATACATTCTTTAACAATAATCCTCATTCAGTCATTGTTGAGGTTAGATTTTTCAACACTTCAGCACTCTTGAGTTGAAGAATAAACAAAATAAGATATGAGAATGAACGAAAGTCGAAAATGATCAACTACCATCATCTTCAGTGTTTTCCTTGCTCCTGCAGAGATTCCCCTGCATCTTAGAGCCTTGTTGATGATTGCATCGTATGCGAATAAACAGAAATAGAAAATAATTTAATCAGAGTGTTTTTTTATGATTTGTAAACTAGAAAGAGAATTCATTCGTGAATTGAGTCACAGAATCAGAATTGTACTGTGACACATTTTTAAAAGATCAAATCCGATAGAAGCTGTTCCAATAAAGAACACAATTGTAACTCGTTTATCTGTTGATCTTTTTTAATCTATTATTAAAAACTTTCTTTAACAATAAAAAGAGAATCTATAACATTTTCTTAGTTATCAGTCAAATTAAACTCTAATTTACTGCCACTACTTTGTTTTAACTTACAGATAAATGAAAAATATACAACTATAACTGAAACAAAAAATGAAATATCCTTGAATATTATATATATATATATATATATATATATATATATATATATATATGTATACAAAGAGAGAGAGAGATTTGATTCTAGACTTTTGCTGTATATAATATCATTTCGATCGATTATACCGCACGAATAAATAAATAGCAATAGAATTATATATCCATGAAAATCGAATCAATCGTAACATGGACACACACACACAACATCACATCCTTTTCACGCGTCACCGGTTCCACGTATCGAAACGGTTTCTCGGACATTTGAAATTCGCGCTCGACGTGCGCAACGACACGGCACGGTACGCGACACGAACCAGCGAGTGAGCTAAAATGGCCGCATTCACATGATTTATATCGTAGATTGGCTGCGCGTGTACGTTACCGTGATTACGGCCATATGACAAATTACCTGCGCCTCGAGGAAATTACATTCACGGCGAGGACATTTCCACAAAAATCTCTACAGGCTTGCAGAGTATCAACATAGTTTCAGTGCATGTACGATGATGGGATATTTTTTAACGGGGGGAGTTTAATCTGTATCTTGTTATGATATTGTGCGTTAGTTATTTTCAGGAATATGTTTTTTAACAGGAAGATTTTGGTATGGAAGCGAGCTAGTTTGTCGGATCCATTATAGCATGAATAATCCATACCACCGATTTACAGAACGATTTGTATTTCAATAATAAAATTGTTCTTACAAATTAATCTCTTCTCCATTTCACAAATAAACAAAAAAATCTAGTCAAGAATGTTCAATAAATCATTATTGATTGTTCCTTGTTTACTATTATCAAAGTAATAATCACAAATGATCAATAATGATTTATTGGACATTTTTGTGAGGTTAAAAATAAATAATTAACAAAACACTATTGATGTTTCAAATGAAAAATCAACAACCATTCATTTTAAGTAGCGTACACATTAGCAGTTAAAACTGACAGTCTAAGAGCGACGATTTACTGAACAGTCATTTAAGAGTGCACAATATAATTTTAAGACTGTCCTATAATGCTCTGTTGTCTTTCTAACAATCAATAAAGTCTGTAAATATGGATTTTTCAACTTCAATTTTTCATTTTTCAAGCAAAAATATAAAAACACACCTTATTTTTTAAAATTTTAACATGAAAAGACCTATAAACTGCTTTTTTACTCGGACCTTACTTGTTGAAATCACACAACTAAATGATGACTGGCAGAGACTGCGCTCATATAATCAGTTACTGACTGATAGTTTTAATGTAAATGCCAGTCCACATTCAAAATTTTTGAGTCGCTTCGGTTGGACTGACAGTCAGCCATTTCGACGCATACATTATCATTTTAACTGTCATTTACCCTCTGGCTGTCAGTTTTAATTGATGATTTGTACCCTATTTTGGACATCAACAAACAATCGTTTATTGAATATATGGTCTGGACATTTTTTTTAGTTTGCGAATAAAAAAAGAATTTGTAAAACAATACCGGCGTTTTCACTATTATCAATTGTTATTATAATCAAAGGTTTGTTTGTCGTTTAAATTAGAATTTGTGTTAATTATGAATAAACATACAAATATATACAATCTTTTTGTTATTATATCTCTCTCTCACTAACACACACACATATATATATATACATGTAAACATATATATATATATATATATATATATATATATATATATATATATATATATATATATATTGGGTGTTGGAATTAATTCGCAGCGTGTTTTTCATGAAAAAAGATCGTTTATTTTAAATGAAATTGAAAAAACATATCATTTAAAGTATTGTCATCATCGTTAGCCACTACTTTTTTCCATCTTTCGGGCAGGAGACGAATACCACGTCGGAAGAACGCCTCGTCTTTTGATGCAATCCACGAATCGGCCCATTTTTTGCAATCTTCATAAGAAGTGAGCTTCTGCCCAGGCAGGCCATGACTCATCGATCGAAACAAGTGGTAATCAGAAGGAGCAATATCTGGAGAATACGACGGGTGGGATAGGACTTCCCATTTGAGCGTTTCCAAGTATGTTTCGACCGGTTTTGCGCCGTGCGGACGAGCATTGTCGTGCTGCAAAATCACTTTGTCGTGTCTTTCAAAGTATTCCGGCCGTTTTTCCTTCAATGCACGGCTCGAGCGCATCAATTGTAGTCGGTGGCGATCCCCAGTGATGGTTTCATTCGGTTTGAGCAGCTCATAGTAGATCACACCCTTATGATTCCACCAAATACAGAGCATGAGCTTGGATCCATGGATATTTGGCTTCGCCGCTGGTGTCGATGTTTGGCCGGGATTAACCCATGACTTTCTGCGCTTGGGATTGTCGTAATTAATCCACTTTTCATCGCCCGTGACAATTCGATGCAAGAATCTCTACCTTTTCTCCCGTTAAAGCAGCAGTTCACAGGTAGAAAAACGCCTTTCAACGTCCCTCGGTTTCATTTCGTATGGGACCCGATTTTCTTGCTTTTGGATCATTCCCATGGATTTAAGGCGTTTTCCTACCGTTGACAAGTCAACTCCCGACGAGTCAGACAATTCTTGAAGTGTTTGACACGGGTATTCATTAAGCAATACCTCCAATTCTTCATCGTCGAACTTTTTCAGCTGTCCGGGTCGTTCTCTGTCTTCCAAGTCGAAATCGCCACCTTTAAAACGTGCAAACCACTTCCGACACGTTTGCTCAGCTAGAGCATGGTCACCAAAAACTTCCACTGAAATACAAGGGCTTTCGGGAGCACTTTTTTTCATGTTAAAGTAATGAAGTAAAACTCTCCGCAAAAACAATTTATCCGGCACGAAATTCGACATATTCGATAAAGTACAAAGTGTTGTTATTCACGCTTCAACCAAATGACAAATACTGAAACTGACGCCTAAACACAGCTGTTTTACGGTGAATACTTGGTTAAAGGGAACAATGGAAGAATGTACTACCTACGCCGTCTCTTGTAAAACGATACAAATTATTTCCAACACCTAATATATATATATATATATATATATATATATATATATATATATATATGTATATAGTGGTATACGATATACAAACGGACTGTCATAGCTGTCTAAGCAAACAAATATCATAGAATAAATAGATTATTCTAGAACAATCCAGCTCGATACAAAAAGGTTGCTTAGATAATTATCGACAGCATTTTGTTCAAACAGCAACAAACTAATAGACGCATAAAACTAGTCGATAGTATTTGTCAACAAAACTAATATACGTTTAAAATTAGTCTACTGACTTTGTTCAAACAACAAACTATATTCATGTGCATAAAATTAATCAATTGTATTTGTATTTGACAATAAATTAGAAGATTAAATGTAATACAAAACTTTTGGACAAAGTATAAATGTACCGTGGTGACAGCGGCTAAAAAATCAATGAAGATCGACCATCGGGCAGCGAGGGGAACCCCGTTCTGGCAACCAACGCCCGAGGGATACGTCTATATATATATATATATATATATATATATATATATGTATCTAAAACTATTACAATTTCCATATAAATATGCCTTCCTTATCAGAAAAAATTGATCAATCCACTTCGATCGATCTCGTTCTAAACGTTCCCATTGACAGTGTGCATGAATCGTTAAAGAAACATCAATACGTATTAAAACGCCATTATTATTATCACTGTTAGTCCGTACATTAGACATCTGAAATCAAATAACATTATTTCATAGAGAAAACGAATCACGGACGACATAATGGGCGGTAATGACAAAGGTAGTTAATGTTAGTTAAAAATAGACATTTCCGAGTCTAACGAAATAATGTGACGTCAAATAAAAATGTGTTTAGAACAGATAAGAAGTTTTTTTGTCTCCTCCGCCGACGTAGAAGAAAGAAAAATGGTCCGACAGTTGTTGATGAAACTAATTGTGTCGCGTGCGTTTGAAAAACATTGTCATGTCGTTATAGGAAAAACGGAAGAATGTTTATATATATATATATATATATATATATATATATATTTATTATATATAGCTTTTATCGGAACGAAATTTGTTTTATCGGTTTTCAACTTATATGAAGTATCACTTTTTTTTAAACATATTTGTAGTATTTCTTAAGTTATGTTTAACTTTTAAACAGTTTAAAACATTTTCTGTTATCATGCTGAAAAACTAACAATATATTTTTCGTGATCGAAAACTAATTAATTAAAGTTTTATTTTTTAAACTAACAAGCATTCTGTAATAAACTATTTATAAACTTACAACAACAATATTTACAGTGAAAGGACATAGGACTACTGGAAATTTTATTGGATTAAAATCTATAAGAGTGATAGGATATCATACTGATTTATATATAAAGTATCAGATAAGAAATAAATTACTGTCGAGTATTTTTATACCAAACTGTAAATTCTATAGAATGAAAATCTTAATTGTATCGTTTCTAAACGTATTTCAAACTATAATAATTAGAGTTATATAAATTTAGTACAGGACGACTGATTTTATCGTTTGGATAAAATAATATTTTCATAGAGCTTGTCCGAAGCTATTTCGAAAATTAACATTTTTTTTTAATTTTTCATCCGTGTGCATGAAACATTACAATGAAGACAAAACGTTTCGTATGAAAATACGATGCATTCTTATCATCCTATTCTCTTGGTTATTATTTATGTAGCATGTTTGAAATACGCGGTATGTTGAAACGTGTTGGGGTGTCACTAGGGACTGCCGGGCTCAAAGCTCGTTAAACCAACCATCATGTGTAGCAGACATGACCGGAGTTCAGAAGATGCACTTGCAGCTCAGTAGTTGTTTTTATCTCTCTATTTTCGGATACACTCGAATATTAAGTATGAAAAAAACTATACGAGAACTTAATGTCTGCAAGATTTCTCTTTTTGCGACCGTTCATGTCTGTCAAGATTTAAAGAAAGTCTTTTACATTTGTAGTTATGAATACGAATATTTTGATGCAACTAATTGTTTTTTTTTTCATGCAAGTGTTCAATCAGACATGCTAGTCAGTTTTTTAAAAAATGAAAATTATGTTTTTAAAAAATTAGATCAATCGGAATGCGTCCCGTTTTGATATTTGGAAAAGATTTACGTTTTTCGGTCAGGGTTTTTGAAATGTAACGCATTCCAATCGATTCAGTTTTAAAAAGCGAACGATGAAATTGGTGAGATTAAAAAAATATGCTAGTGATTTCAACATTTGTATTGTATAATAGTGTAACCTCATAAAAGACATTTTTAAACAAATAAAAAAGTTATTAACTGTTTCATCTGCAGCGTGAGTTTTGTGCCATCTCTGTATGTACGTATATATACATATATATACATATATATATATATATATATATATATATATGTGTACATATATATATATATATATATATATATATATATATATGTATATATATATACATATATATGTATATATACATACAATTTATTATATATTGTATATGAGTATATATATATATATATACTCATATACAATAGAGAGAGAGAAGGTGAGGTGTAAAAAGAGCGAAAGGATTTAAAATATTATTTTTTTCTTGTTTTTCAATATTTTTATCTTCTTTCACTTTCCAAAATATAGTATAAGGATGAGAAATTTTTCTTGATTAGACACAAAAAATGATATCTTTTGAGTGATGCGCATTTTCGGTTTCACAAAGTCAAGCTCTTTCTAAGGCATTCTCCATCACTTCCCAAAGGATTTCTAAGTTCATAATTTTTGTTCTGGTATCTACTGTAACGTGTAAATAAAACTTCTTACGATTTACAAGTGCTGGCTGTTTTTGTTGTAATGTATCATATACTTGTCGGAGTTGTTCACTATAAATGTTTGCCGTGAGGGATTGACCCACCCGTGGATATTCATGGTGAGTAATTCCTTTTGAAGTCCACCAAACACTGAGAAGAAGTTTTCGTGGTGTTAACTTTTCTTTAGTACTTTGTGGGAACAGGATCACCTAATGAAGTACAGTGATGAGTACGTATGTAGTTGGAATAAATAATTAATTTTTCATCAGTGGTCAACATTTGATCCAAAAAGTTCTCTGATTTTGGTTGAGAAATAAGAGATGTACAGATTGTAAGACCCTGTAATTTGTTATTGGGAGTTAATTCGCGTGGTACCCATTTACTTAATTTCCACTTCTTTCCTATTTTGTGTAAATGCTTCCGTATTGTTTCGTCACTTATTTTGAACAATTCTGCAAGCTGTTGACACGTTAAACTGGAATTTGTTTCAATCATTGTCTCCGATTCGTCGATATTTAAATTTGATGGTTTGCCTGATCTGATCTCGTCTTTAATGGATTCATCCCCGGCAGAAATTTTTCCAAACCATCTCTAGGCTGTTCTTGATGTAATTGTCTTTTCTCCAAACGGAGCACAATTTTTTTGCAGTTTCTGTAGCGTTAGTCCCAAGTTTAAATTCATAAAGCAAACACGCACGTATACACTATTTTTCACAGACATTTTTAAGGGTGAGAATTATTTTTTAAATTAACCAGTTCGAGATTCATTCAACAATTAACAGTAAACCACATGCTAATATAACTGATAAACAATTCTTGGAATTTCATCTGATAAAAAGCGATCTGGTCTCGTCTTCAACGGATTCATCCCCGGCAGAAATTTTTTTAAACCATCTCTGGCCTGTTATTGATGTAACTGTCTTTTCTTCAAACGCAGTACACATTTTTTTTCAGTTTCTCTAGCGTTAGTCCCAAGTTTAAATTTATAAAGCAAACTAGTACGTATTACAATATTTTTCACATACATTTTTAAGGGTTAGAATTATTTTTTAAATTAACCAGTTCGAGATTCATTCAACAATTAACAGTAAAACACATGCTAATATAACTGAAAAACAATTATTGGAATTTTTCCGATAACAGGTGTAAACAATTCTTGGAATATAATTATAACAACGACAGTACTTTCTTGGCTCCCAAATATATATATATATATATATATATATGTGTGTGTGTGTGTATTTATATATGTATATATATAATATAATCATTTAAAAAGAAAACAAAACTTGATTGACTGAATTCTAATCGATTCTCGATTCGAGGCCAACGGTCAATATCCGCAGTGACGTCACGCTGATAAATGGACAACATTTTGCCGGCTTTTGGCGAACGGAAACCGTACGAAAAGAAGTGGGTAAAAAGGAGATATCTAAACGATGAGAGTGTCACGAGCAGCCGCTGACTGACGTTATCGTGTTTTCAGTTTTTACACTGGAAAGATCGATGAAATCCTTCAGCGCTGCATATTACTCGCATGTTACCGCTAACAACATACACATACATAACGCACACACACACACACGCACACACGTACGCTCATAGTACTTCTTACAGCCACATCTTGACGGACGTATTGTCGTTAAGAGGTTCGTATCTCGCTCGTATCGGACGTCTACGGTGTTTTTTCCGATACTATAATTCCGTCCGTTTGAATTGTTTTACGTCGTCGCCGGTTATTAGCTCGTTTTTTTTCTTCTCCTTTTTCCGTCTCGTTCTCCCGTCTCGAAAATATAAGAAAATGGTAATGAGAAGAAAAACGACCGGATTTGTTACACGATATCGCCCGATCTCGATGATCGAAATCCTTATATTGGCTGTATAATACAAGTGCGGCCGTTATGCTCGTAATTCGTGTTTAGTTGCGAAACAGTGAACTTTATGCTATCTGAAAGTCGTTACCGTTCGCTTTCGGCGGCACGGCTCTGTTTAGAATCACACTTTGTTGTAATGTACACCGTCCGTAGATAAAAAAAAAGTTTATTGTTTCCCTCGGGGAATGTGGATGCAGATTTTTCAACGAGACCAGTCGGATGTAATCTGCTGTTACAGGAACTTCCATTACATGCAGACGGGCGCGGTATGGAAAAATTAGCGATTCATATACCGAGCGGACAAATTTGACTCTATCGGAATCATAAAACAAAAATGTAGTTCAAGTCGAAACAGCTCCTCTATTAGGCTGTAACATGTCAAGTTGCCGAATTTCAGTCAGTCAGAGGTCGACCGCGGTTGAAAACGGTGCTGGCAATGTAAAAAATGTCTCGTCGCCTTGCACATTTCACATTGTTTTGAAGTTTATCACCTGCACAAAATCATTAATAAAGAGCTTCAATACGCTGCTAATATTGTCTCCACTTATTAACATAGTGCGAGTGAACGCATTTTATTACATGTAATTTATTTAAAATTTTTATAGAAACGATTTCAAGTAACAGAGCGCTTCGAATCGCTTTGGACGGATTCGTCACGGGCATCGATTAATTAACATCCAGCGCAAGATGTCAAGAAGATTTATCTCTATTTTCATCATTAATAATTAACAATGATTTGACCCCTTCCGAGAGTGACAAAAACACTCTTTTTCACCGGTAAATTCCGAACCATTCACAAACAAGGATCAGATGTTACCGAAAGTCTGTGAATTAGATCTTCGTGTTTTATTAATTCGTGGTTGTTTTCGTGTATGATGCTCGCTGAAATTTTTACAGACTTTATTTCGGCCTTCTTCAGAAAGCGTGTTTTTTGATGAGACTATTTTCCTTCTCTTACACGTGGAACTGTATTCGGGAAAACTTTACGTGATCTTCCAGTAATAGTGGATTTCTGATGGTAAAATCCAGTAATAATAGATTTTGTTGGTGGTAAAATAAATTATTTCTCGAGGCGTTCCGCATTCCTCTTCTCAAAAATATCTTTCGTTCGATTTACTTCCATTTCTTTGATACTCTGTTCTTAAACTATGTTCTTGATACTCTGTTCTCTGTTATTATGAAAATATTATATATATATATATATATATATATATATATATATAAGTATTGTTTTTCCTAAATCAGGATTATTCTTGGTATTTTTTTTATTTTTCTTTTCATAATTTTAAACATGTTACTTATTTCAGTATTCATTAAATACAATGAGGTTAAATAAACATAGATTGAGTTAATCGTTATGTAGGAAGTAGTGATATTTATAACATTATATATATATATATATATATATATGTGTGTGTGTATCTCACAATTAATGTATAGATACAAATGAATGCTAGTAAAGGTGATTAATAGGATTTTTGAAAGTCTGCTCCAACAAATCTTGACATATGGCCTTGGGATCTGGAACCCGTACGGAATCGATAAAAAATTAAATTATTATAAAGTTAATTTTTTTAAAAAGTGTATTGGGAATAGATAGAGGAGTGATGAATAATGTTGTGCTACTTGAAATAGCGAGTTTACCTACAGATTCTAACATAAAAAAGCGTCATATAACATATTTTTTAAATTGAAAAATGAATGTAAACAAGTACAGTACAAGTGTCTGTTAAGTCAGTTAAAGAGCGAGAATCGAAGCAATTGGGCAAATTTAATATTCGATGTACTGATCAATGTTGATTTATCAGAATACTGAATGAGTGATGCGAATTCAAATTATTAATATATATATATATATATATATATATATATATATATATATATATACTTTTTCAAAAATTACTGATATTTTTATAATCAGTAATTATTTAATAAATATTTGACAATCAAACCGAAACGGTTTTCCAAATCTTCTGTGGTCATCCGATGCACACATGTCTTTACCGTTCCCGACCGACCACCATTCGAAAATCCATCCAAACTGTTCACGACGTCTCACGGGTGGGGTAGGGGGGGGGTTGTGTAACAATGTCGTTGGCGAGACTAGCGCAAAATTCGAATCGACTTATGAGGGATCAAGAGACAATCCCGAACAACATTTTTCTTCTAGATAAAAATAATTACTTATCTTTCTGTGTATAAAAAGTGATTGCGTCGTAAAATTTCCATAACACAAATTTTTATTTATTTTTCGTGCAGAACATCTCCTCGCAACTACGCTCGCCTGAGGCACTCTACAAGTAGCGCGTTTAATCATTTCCATTCTCGATCATCAATGATTGGTTGGATATCGCGTGATCTCTGTTCTGATTGGTTGACATCAATCACATGTATGTAACTCTCCCACGGCGTACAATAGGAGAGAGTATAGACTTTTGAGTGTAAAACTGATAGGAAAGCTTCAGAGTGAAGCTTTAGAGTAAAAAAGTGTTACACATTTTAACATTGCATTTTTTTATGTCATCTCCTATAAACTTTTCTGATAAAAATATTCATACTGACATTTTACACGAATTTATGTAATAATTAGTTTATTTCTGTTAATTGTTAGGGAAGATCGTCTCTCACGGTGTACAACGAATGAGGTTTATAGGATTTCAGTATAGAACTGATAAGAAATTTATTCAAAACATTACACTCACTGAATCTTGAGAGTAAAAAAATTTTTACAGATTTTAACATTTCATTTTGTTATGTTTTTTTTATAAATTTTTCCAATAAAAATTGAACGCCTCACATTTTATACAGATTATTTGTGCGTACGATTTGTTAATTTCTGTTATTTGTTAGGGGGGAGAGAGAGTGAGAGTGTCAGTGAGAGGGGGTCGAATCCTTCCAAAGGTGAACGAGCGCATCGAGCAGGAAGCATAACCCCCTATCGAAACAAAAAATAGTTTGTTTTTTCTCTGATAGAGGAAAAAATGTTATTATTTTAAATAAAAGCTCGTTTCAAATCTGTAAAATTTCTATCGTTTTCTATGAACTAGTTTTAATTTTTTTTGTCATAAACTTGTTGATTAAGTTAAAGAAAGTTTTTTTTTTTAAAAAAAAAAAAGAAAAAGATGAAACTTTGGAATACAATTAATTTAATGGAATCTGTCTGATTTGTGAAAATGAATCGGAGTCAACTGCAATAAATAACAAAAAAAAATGTATAAGAGAATTTACGTTTCTTTTTTTTTAAAAAAAAGCTTCGCAATAAACTTAACGCCGTAGTTCATAAATTCGAGCAAACAGTGTTACGCGCCCGGTGTTTAAATTACAAAGTCGTGTAATAAATAACGCGAGCAATTAAAGAGGTGCGACGTCGTTCTCTTCTCGGCGGCGAAGAAGACAAAAAAAAAATCGTTTCGGAAGTGCTCGTCCGTACGTGTGATTGCGTTCATCCCGGCGCCGTCGTCGCGGATAGGGGTTGGGAGCAGTTAAATAAATTTCGTCGCGCTCCGATAAAAATAATAGTAAAGTTTTATCGTTTTGCACGTTGCGATAATGACACAGATAGTCGAAACACAGCGGCCAGTAGTTATGAGTTTCCGTTACAGCTGTAGTCTCTGTGATTGTTGAAAGTTCGAACCGCAGTCGATAATGGAACACGATCGACCTGCAGTATAAAACGAAGTTTTCCGCCGAGCTGTTTTCCGTTTTAATAGTCCTATTTTTGGGTACGTAACGCTCAACGTGTAGCCGTTCATTGCACTATTATAGACGTTATTTTATATTCAAACCCCGCATTGATGTACAAACACTTCAGTGTGCACACACACATACACATAATACCACGGTATTCACACACACAGGCATTATATATATATATATATATATATATATATATATCCCAAATACTGTTGAAGACCTGAAAAGAGAATTGAAGTATTAGACAATGCCAATCGAAAGATAGGTCAACTTGAATCAAAACAAATCAAAATTGATCTTTAATGTGTTTGTTCTTTTGAAGAAAATATTAGGTCGGTAGAGAAATAATTGCGTTTTTGTTCGATTATTGATTTATAAAACATTTCAATATTGATTGATTTTTAAATAACTTTGTAAGCAAATCAGTCATAGATATTCGTATATACTTTTTTTTAAAAAAATGGGAAAAATAGAATTTATTACTCTTCTCTTAGATTCTTTTTTATTATATCAGATTGTAAAGAAATAATTGCGTTTTTTGTTCGATTATCGATTAATAAACCATACATGTATTTAAAGACTATTCCAGAATTGAATAAACGTTTAATTGGTTTCAATATTGATAGATTTTTAAATGATTTCATAATCAAATCAGTCATAGATGTTCGGATAATTTTTTTTTTAAATGGGAAGAATAGAAATTTTTACTGTTCTGTTAGATTCTTTTTTATTATATCAGATTGTAGAAAAAAAATTGCGGTTTTTGGTTTTCTGAATTCCAACCTTGATTTTCGGTCAATGAATGTGTCATTCCATCGTGTCCATGTTAATATCATTTTAAAGTGCATTTTTCGGTCTGTGTTGTGGTAAAATGGACTTTAGTTCTATTAACAATTTTGCTCTAAATTGGACTATTGAATTAAAAATCGAAAAGAAGTGAAGAAGAGAATTTTTTTACGGGTTGAAAATGGGTAGTAAATCGTCAGAAACTGCTCGTAAAGTAAACGATGATTTTGGTGTGGGTGTTGTTAAGGAACGTACGGTACAATGGTGGTTCCAAAAATTGCGTGTTGAGGACGAGTTGCTTGAAGACGAAGAAGGGCGCGTGCGTTCTTCTTCATTCCATAACGACCAACTGAATTCATTAGTTGAATCACAGCCCCACTCACAGTAATTCGAGAGCTTGCATAAAAGTTAAGCATCCAACAGTTCTGGACCACTTAAAATATCAGCTAGGAAAATCAGAAAAGCTCAAAGTGTATATGATTATGAATTTGATCATAAACCGCAATTATTTTTCTATCAACCTAATAGTATTCACTAATTAAAAAAGATCTAATTTTATTATAGAAGCAAGGTGTTAATTCTTATAAAATGCTTGTGCACGGTGTAAAACGGAAGCGGTATATAAAATTTCAATGTGAAAATGATGAGATTTATTCAAAATATTGTGTTCACTGAAGCTTTAGAGTAAAAAAAATTCTTACACATTTTAACAATATATTTTGCTTTGTAAATCTTTATAAATTTTTACAATAAAAATTTTACTACTTTGTATTTCACACGGATTACTTTATGTTGATAATTTGTTAATTTCTGTTATTTGTTAAGGGGGAAGCGAGCTGTGTCGAAGATCTCTCGAGAGCAGCGGGTGGGAGGGAGGAGAGAAGACTATTAGTTATTCATAGACATTACCCTCCTTCAATTTCCTCAGTCACAAGTCATAGTAATATATATATATATATATATATATATATATATATATATATATATATGCGGTTTATAGAGTCTGTCGACGTTTTCCGCTCTTCAACTTTTTCCTCCATTTTTTTCTATCTTGGCACAGCTGTTCGTCCAATTCTCTCTCCCTGATCGATTTACGGATTCCTTCGCTCCAAGATCCCCGTGGGCGACCTCGTTTCCGTCGTTCCAGAGGTAAATACTCCATCGCTTGCTTAGGCAGTCTTGTATCGGTCATCCTCTTGACATGACCCTACCAGGTGAATTGTTTCCGCTCAATATCTTCAATGATGCTGTCTTCTACGCCCATTAATAGCTTGATCCTTTCGTTTCTAATTCGACCTCTTCTTAATATTCGACAGGATCTTCTTAGGGCATCCATTTCCATGGCCGCAATTCGTCTTTTATCCTCCTCTGTTGCTGACCATGCCTCCGCTCCATATAAGACTATACTTTTTACCACTGTTTGGTAAATCTGCCATTTCCGTTGTTTCGATATTGTGGGGCTCCACTAAATACTGTTCAATTTCCTAATAGCTCTTCTACCTTGTGTAAATTTTCCTCGAATTTTCATTGAGTCTTTGCCTTCCCTATTAAGTTTCACTCCCAAGTAGTTGTATACCTCACAGACTGATATTTTTTCATCATTGTCCGATTCTAATTCCGTAGTTGCAGTTTCCCTTACGCATAAATATTTGGTTTTACCGATATTCATTTTTAGCCTTCCTTTCTCATATTGTTGTTTGAGCTTCTTGGCCATGTATTTGAGGTTTTCCTTATCTTGCGCTATAAGAACCTGCTCGTCCGCAAACTGCAAGGCATATATTGTCATAATAAGTCATAGTAAATAAATAAGTCATAGTAATACATACATAATTTGATTTTAAAAATGTAATTATATTGAAAATCCTGACTGAAACCAATTTACAGTACAATTACTTTTAAAGAGCATGAAAAAGGTTATCGGGAAGCGTTATTTGCAATAAGCAGTTATGGAAAACACATAAGAGCTTATGACTCAATACCGGAGAGTTATCTCTTATCGACTGAATGTTATGAAAACTGTATTTCACGATGCACATAACGTCCGACTTATTTTCGCACCGCACTGATTATGAAAAGTGTGTGCAAACAGCTCTGTGGCAATTATTTTTATACTGACGATACGCTGCAGTCCATTTACATTAACGTTATGAACGTTTCAGAAATTATTCACATTGAAAAACTGCACGGGGTTATCTGTTTAACTGTCGGTCGGCCGTATGCGGAGCATTACCGGCTGAGCAATCAAGATAGTGCCAGCGTAAACGGTCACCTTTTCATCGGGCGCGCGCGCCCCGTTTAACGGCCGTTACGTCAACATATTAACGGGGGCGCTATCTGTGACCGGCTCCGACACGTGACAAAACTGCACGGCCACACGATTGGTCGCGGGCGTTTTTAATACAGTAATTCAATTTGCGCCGTTGATAATTTCACTTGTTTACACGTGTTTCACATTGAAACGTTTGCGCATTAAAAAAACAACATTGACGATATTTATCGACGCGCGCGCGTTAATATTATTTCGATGGTTTCGCTTATTAACGGGCTAAAACCGGAGTATTTGCATATTTTAAAATTTCATTTTACCTATTCCGCTTGAACTGCGTTTTTTTTTTGAACGAAACGTAATTCATTTACTCGAAACAGGTACAGTATTGAAAAAAGTAGGTTTTTTTTAACGAATATTTATTTTTGAATCATCAGAACATTATATATATATATATATATATATATATATATAAATTATCAAACTCTGTAAATCCACTGCTGGGTAAATGCGTCTTTCATGATTTTTCATGTTGTACGATTGAATGCCTTTCTTGGGCAATATTTTACAAGTTCAGCTATTTGGTTAAGGTTAGAATTCAGAAAAAAAACCGTTATTAATTTTCTACCAATCTGACACATTTATACGGTTTTCTCTTAAATATGAAATTTAAACGCTGTACCATTTGAAGTATTCTATAACATTTTTAGTGAAATGAGAATAAATCGTAACACAGTGATATGAATGAAACTATTTTATTTGAAACCGAATGATAACTAGACAATATATATATATATATATATATATATATATATATATATATATATATATATATATATATATATATATATATTAGTATACAAAGTATGGAAAGATGCCTGCTAGGAATAACAAGAAATGATAGGAAACGAATAGAATGGATACAAAAGAGAGAAGAATCACAGATGTAATAAGAAAAGTGAAGACTCTGAAATGGAAATGGACGGAGCACGTTGCAAGAAGAGAGGACAACCGACGGACAACAGAAATTATTAATCAAGAATCGAGGAATATAAAATGACCAAGAATGAGTCCAATGATTCGGTGGGATAAGGATGGATGAGTATTGTAAGATATTGTTCGAATATCTTACGATATTTGAATAATAAAAGTGTTATGATTTAGTTTGATGCGCATTAATAAACCGGTCGGTCGTTTTCCTATGAGAGAATATTTTTTTCATCTTCCGAATCTTTCCAGAATATTATGTAATTGAGTTTAACGACGAAAGTGTATAGAAAAAACATACAAAAACAAATTACTTTTTATGATCTCATTTATGAACATAATATAAATATTGGTTTTCTTCTGTATCTTAATTTAACGCTTCAACAGGAAATTTTATTATACTCATACATACAGTATCTGTATACACACACACATGTGTATATATATATATATATATATATATATATGTAAATTAGTATGTATGCGTGTTTGTGTTCCAATGCTTGTATGGAAACTTTTGAATATTGAATAAAAATAAATATTGGAGCAGGGTTAAAATTCCGCGTAACGAAAACAGAGCATCCGAAAATACGATTCTCTGCGAAGTGGCGCATATATTTACTTCTGTTACGTTCCGAAGACGGAGCGCGTCGGCTCACCTCTCGACGAAGAGACACGCAACGTTTATTCCCGGAGGCGTGCGACGGATCGCATAAAACTCTCGAGTCTCAAGTTTGTTCGCTCGTTTCGAGCCGTTCGTCGCAACGACAATCGGTACCAGAAGGTCGCGCTCAGACGAGACGGAGAGAGAAAAAAAAACGCGCGCGGGATACGAGAACCCTGCATGTTTGATACAGATGCGAAAGTGAGATGAAGATGATGTTTTCTTGTCACCAGTTTTCACTTGTGCGTTTCACGATGTGTGTGAGTGTATGTATATATATATATATATATATACTATATATATATATACACACACAGTCCCACACAAATATTTGTGTATATAAACAATCGAAAATATTCCAGTGATTTAAGTTAAATGATTGTTTTTTTCTGTGCATGAATTTTATATACATATTTCTCAACGTGCCATTCCTCGTGTGTTTTCATATACATTTTGTATTGTTTCAAGTTGAATATGTGCAAATATTTACTGTCACATACATGTAACTACACATATACGAGAGAGGGTGTATAAATAAATCTGTGTATTTTGCATATCGTCAGTACCTTTCAATCCATTATTTGATGGAGACATCCGTATGGTTCTTTAACTGGTTTGTTGTTCTGAATTGTACTGTTCTTTTTTAACTAGCGACTTTGTTGATTTTATTTAATTCGGTGGTACATATTCGATCTGTTCTTGATGTGGAGTTGAATTATAATAAAAATCAGCAATCAGTTCATTTTATTTTTTCTATAAAAATGTTTAGTGTTAAATTCTTCTTACATATTCAATTGAAATAATATAAGATTTATTATGAAAATCAGTAAGCTCCGTTATTTCAATCAGCTAATCAGCTATTTCTTAAAAACTATTCCAATAAATCGTGTTGAAAACCGAGACTAAATTTAAGAGAAAGTTAAAATAAATTACCTAAGCATATAAGCATATAAATTGAAGTAAAAACAATCATTATATTGGGTGTTGAAATTAATTTGCAGCGTTTTCTTCGTGAAAAAAGATCATTTATTTTAAAGGAAATTGAAAAAAACATATCATTCAAAGTACTGTCCATCGTTAGCCACTACTTTTTCCCATCTTTCGGCCAGGAGACGAATACCACGTCGGAAGAACGCCTCGTCTTTAGATGCAATATCCACGAATCGACCCATTTTTTGCAATCTTCATAAGAAGTGAGCTTCTGCCCGGACAGGCCGTGACTCATCGATCGAAACGGGTGGTCATCAGAAGGAGCAATATCTTGAGAATACGGCGGGTGGGGTAGGACTTTCCATTCGAATGTCTCCAAGTATTTTTTGACCGGTTTTCGACGTGCGGACGAGCATTTCGTGCTGCAAAATCACTTTGTCGTGTCTTTCAAAGTATTCCGGCCGTTTTTCCTTCAATGCACGGCTCGAGCGCATCAATTGTAGCCGGTGGCGATCCTCAGTGATGGTTTCATTCGGTTCGAGCTGCTCATAGTAGATCACACCCTTATGATTCCACCAAATACAGAGCATGAGCTTGGATCCATGGATATTTGGCTTCGCCGCTGGTGTCGATGGTTATCCGGGCTGAACCCATGACTTTCTGCGCTTGGGATTGTCGTAATTGATCCACTTTTCATCGCCCGTGACAATTCGATGCAAAAATCTCTTTCTTTTCTCTCTTTGAAGCACCAGTTCACAGGCAGAAAAACGCCTTTCAACGTCCCTCGGTTTCAATTCGTACGGGACCCGATTTCCTTGCTTTTGGAATATTCCCATGACTTTAAGGCGTTTTTCTACCGTTGACAAGTCAACTCCCAACATTCAGACAATTCTTGAAGTGTTCGACATGGGTCTTCATTAAGCAATGCCTCCGATTCTTCATCGTCGAACTCTTCGGCTGTCCAGGTCGTTCCTTGTCTTCCGAGTCGAAATCACCACTTTTAAAACGTGCAAACCACTTCCAACACGTTTGCTTAGCTAGAGCATGGTCACCATAAACTTCCACTAAAATACGATGACTTTCGGCAGCACTTTTTTTCATGTTAAAGTAATGAAGTAAAACTCCCCGCAAAAACAATTTATCCGGCACGAAATTCGACATATTCGATAAAGTACAAAGTGTTGTTATTCACGCTTCAACCAAATGACAAATACTGAAACTGACGCCTAAGGACAGCTGTTTTACGAGGAATATTTGGTTAAAGGGAACAATGGAAGAATGTACTACCTACGTCATCTCTTGTAAAACGCTACGAATTAATTGCAACACCTAATATTATCTGTATCATTGAGCGCACATATCTCCTACATTTTTTAATTCTAATTCGATTGAATGATGAATGGGATATCTTGTGCCGAAAATCATCACTGATTCGGTTTTTGTTTCATTCATTCAACGAAAGAGCGACTCAATCATGGTACTTATCTGATACCAATTCTCAAGAGATATCTAATTCGTCTTGAGAACTGGTACCATGAGTTGCTGGTTCCCCATAGAAAAAAAAGCTTGGAGTGAAAAGTGTTAACTTTTAAATCAAATTTCAATGAAAGTAATAATAACTATAACATATATTTGATTATTCTAAGTAAGTAATCTTAATTAAAAATAATAGTGTTTTCTCTCTCTCTATCTATCTATCTATATATATTTATATATATATATATATATATATATATATATATATATATATATAATATAAAAACAGTGATAATGTGATTATAATTTTTTATCAGTTTATTTTAAATCATACTAATTTCAACGACTAAAATAAATAATATAATGTCTTTCATTAAATCTACAAATATATCTTTATTTCCTCAATTAGGTACAATTTTAACGATTCTAATTATTCGAAATGAATTAACAGTTGAAATGTGTGTCTCTCTCTTGTGTTTTTCCCTTCTCTCTCTCTCTCTGTATGTGTATACACACACATGTAAGAGTCATTTAATTTCACACGTGTATACAAAGTGAAAAAGCAAATAAATTATTTGTTTAATGTGTTCAGCAGTTTTCACAGACTCGCTCCAGTGCATATATTTCTATTTAAAAGCACCATAACGAGTTTTTTCAATTTCACATAACTGTAAACTAAATTAAATAATGTAAACACAGGAGATTAGCGTTGACGGTACACGCGTCGACCTGTTACCGTTTTGTTCTCGCCGACGAACTATTCCATTTCATTAAAATATAGCTAGGATGTAATAAAGAGAACTCTTAACGCAAACAACACACCCGGCGAGCTCTCTCTACATTGCAATTGTGTGTGTGAGATCGTGCCAACTGTATGTTATATATGTGCATTTACAACTTGCAATGACACTAAAGAATGTTTGAAAATTGGTCCGTGGCTGTGTTTGCAAAGTTTGTTATGTACGTTAATGGAGACTATACATGATTTCACCGAGACATTATTTCCGTTTACACGAGGCGTTTTTGTAATCAGCTCTTATCTAAAAAGAAATACGAGTCTTTAATGAGATTCTTCTTTGACCACTCTCTCTCTCCTCTCTCTCTCTGTATATATATATATATATAAGGTGTACAAATTAATCCGATGCCTTTTTTATAGAAAATGATTGTTTATGGAAAAATATATCCGCCAATATTTTGTATAAATCCGCTCTATCTATCTGGCCAACTGACTGAATCACTTCTCGAAACAAAGACGGCAGCTTTGATCCAATGAGGTCGTCAATCCATTTTCCGACTACCTCCACTGTTTTTCTTTTTGCATGTTTTGTGCATCTCAACAGCTGAACAAATCATTCCCGCTGCTTCGGCAGCATTTCCATTCAACCGGAATGCGAAACGTATGCAGCGTCCAATATACTGCATTTCGGATACCATCGTGTTCACTAATACTTTGTGAGGTTATGCCAACTGCTTGGGCAATATATGTAGTGTTTTTTTTTGCAAAAAAAGATTGGCACTTGTGAAAATTCTAAGACGACAAGAGAACAATTTAATTTAAAACAGAGTTATGACTGTTTCAATTTAAACGCACTGGATGTATTTTCACATCTAATAATTGTACTTCCATAAATGTATTCTTTCTTCAACACACAAACTTTAAAATCTTTTTTGATAAAGAGAGACGAATGAGTATTTAGAAGATTGTTTATTTGTTATAAATTATTTTTTGATCTTCCATTAACATAGTGGAACGGTTTCAGATTACAATTTTAAATTAATCAGTAAATTAGATCACAGTTCTGACATTGTGATTAAATTACTTTACAGTTCAATTCTCTCTTTATCCCCTAAACACAGGAAAAAATATCTTGTACACAGTAAAAATAATTAAAAAACTGCAACAAAAATAAATAAGTATACAGCACTTGATATGCTGGCCTAATTTTTGGACGCCATCGGATTCTTCACTGTTTTGTGAGGTTATGTCAACTGCCTGACCAATATGTATGATGTTTTCGAATGTTAAAGTTGCAACTTCCTATTCCTAAAACGACCAGAAAATATTTTAATTTAAAACAGTTATGATTGATTCAATTTGAACGTACAGAATTATTTTTTATATTGTGTATATATATGTGTATATATATATATATATATATATATATATATATATATACAAAGTATAAAAACATGTTTATATACTTTAGGTTTGTGGAAACATTTGTCTGTACTTTCAGGTAAAAAAAAATCATTTCTGAAAATTATTCAATTATTTATGAAGTTTTTAAAAGCTAATTGATATAATTTATTTTAAGAACGTTTCATAATAAATAATATTAAAAAAATGAAATAAATTACATGTACGATATTTGAAGGATAATTCAAATCTTAACCTATTAAAAGAATATGAATGAATTTTCTGAATTCTGATTTTCTTTCGAAGTGTCAGTGGCGCGTTATCCTATTGGCAAAACGGGCAATAACCTGGCACCCGCATCACCAAGCGGGCCCCAAATCAATCTTTTATAAACTCATTAGTACAGTATAACACTGTACATAGAGCTCTCTAATTCAAATTTTCCTGGGCCCCATGAAGCTAGCTATAACGAGCCACTTCGAAGCATATGCACTTTTTAAATGAAGCACACAATTAAAATTCGATATTTGTGCTCTGTATTTTTTATGCTCCTTAAAAATAAGAAAAATCATATATATATATATATGTATATATATATATATATATATATATATATATATATATATATATATATATATATATATATATATATATATACGTATACAAGGTATAAAAACATGTTTATATATCTTGGGTTTGTGGAAACATTTTATCTGTACTTTCAGGTAAAGAAAAAACATTTCTGAAAATTATTCAATTATTTATGAAGTTTTTAAAAGCTAATTGATATAATTTATTTTAAGAATGTTTCATAATAAGCAATATTAAAAAAATGAAATAAATTACATTTATGATATTTGAAGGTTAATTCAAATCTTAAGCTAATAAAGCAATATGAATGAATTTTTTGAATTCTTTTGTTTCGAAGCGTCAGTGGCCCGTTATCGTATAGGCAAAAAGGTCAATTGACTGGGGCTCCCATCAACAGGAGGGGAAACCAGTCTTTTATGAATTCATTACTCTAGTTCAACACTGTACGTTGGGCCCACTAATTGAAATTTTCCTGCACCCCATGAAGCTATAACGCGCCACTGTGAAGCGTATACACTTTTTAAAAGATTAAAATTCGCTATTTCTGCTCTATATTTTTTATGTTTCTTAAAAATAAGAAAAATCGTATATATATATATATATATATATATATATATATATATATAATTAACGTAATAGAGGTCTCCTTGGAAAGACGTTTGAGAATCGAAAAAATGGCATATTTGCGTGTGTTGTTCGACTAAGCAACAATTAATGCCAAAATTACAAATGATTGACATGTATTACATTGGTTAGCATTTAACAAACGCATCGTGTTTTCTGTCTTATCGTTCCCGAACATTTTCGCATACCTACGTACGCGCGCACGTCCCTTATTTCCAACTGCCTATCAATCAATCAGTCGAGTGCTGTTCCCTGTTTTACCCTCATCACAATATATTCACCGCTTTCACGAACACACACGAGTCTTATCGAATTCAATCGAAGAATATAATTAGTCAAAGTGCCTAACATTGTGACCTCACTTCATCTCACATATCAGACACTGTATGATCCGTTTATAATTTATCGACTGGGCATATTCGGTACGACGAGGGGACGGGAACGTACGGACTCGATAACATGTCGATTGAATTATTAATTTATCAACTGTTCGAGCGGACCGTCGCTCATCATGCGTGGATTTTGTAATGCGTGGAAGGAAAGAATAATGTATACGAGGACGAGTCGAGAAGTAGAGAGATATTTAAGAAATGAAAATCTGTTTCTCTATACACGCGGATTTTTTTATTTTTTTAACATCATCAAGTTCCGAAACTCACCGAAATTTGAACCTGTTGTCTCTTCGCTGCCGATTGTTGTAAATGTTCAATAATAATAAATAATTTAAAAGTATTCCGAATAAGTACTTCTATTGTGTTCGAGGAATTGTATGAACAAATTCGTATAATTAAATATTATGTAAACTTGAACATATTTTGTATTTTTTTTTTAAAACAAATAGTTAAAAGTTTATATAGAGTAATTCTAATATAATATTGGGTGTTGGAATTAATTCGTAGCGTTCTCTTCATGAAAAAAGATCGTTTATTTTAAATGAAGTTGAAAAAACATATCTTTCAAAGTTTTGTATTGTCCATCCAAGTATTGTCCATCGTTAGCCACTACTTTTTCCCATCTTTCGGGCAGGAGACGAATACCACGTATATATGTATGTGTGTATAAATATATATATATATATATATATATATGTATGTATATATGTATGTATGTATGCATATATGTATGGAAACGTATATAACCAAGGTATTTCTAAATATTTTTCCATTAAATTAAAACTAAGAGCCGGCGTTTTTCTAATTTTTCCTGGAGAATTTTATATAGAGCAAATACTCTTTATTATATCATGTTATTATATTTTTACAAAGTGTAAAACACATTAACTTCTACAAATATATATATATATATATATACATATATATATATATATATATATATATATATATATATATATGTACATATGTATGCATGTATATATGTATGAAAACGTATATAACCAAGATATTTCTAGATATTTTTCCATTAAATTAAAAGTAAGTGTCGGCGTTTTTCTAATTTTTCCTGGAGAATTTTATATAGAGCAAAGGCTCGTTATTATATCTTGTTATTATATTTTTGCAAAGTGTTAAACACATTAACTTCTACAAATATATATATATATACAGAACACTTTTGTATATTTTAACGGAAAGTTTAGTTAAAAGCTTTAACTGTTTGAAATGAAAATATCTGCAGCGCTAAGAACGTACGGTAGTAGAACAAAAGTTCTGCATCTTTTACCAGTTCATTTTAATATAAACAGTGTTCTAATTTGTAAATATACAATGTAAGTTCAACAACACTATCTGACCCATTCAGGAGAATTAATACAACGTAAGCACGAGCCTTTACAAACAATACCGAAGTTCGGCTGGTTGTGTAGCGATAGCGCTGTCGGTAAGGGCGAAAGTCCGACTTGTGAGTTTGTCTAGCACTCGTGAGTTTGAATATTGTATTAAAATAACGGTAAAGTTCTTCAATTAAAATCTTCTGTTTGACAGAAAAATTGGTTTTTGATGTATCTGGGTACGTGTTCGGGCGCGAATGGTGTAAGGAATAATTTTAATAAAACGTTCGAATTATATAAACGGGCGTTAAATATATTCTGTATTCAAAATAAAATGAAAAATTTAACGGACTTGATACTTGAATCGAATACAAATATCCGATTGTATTTCAGTTCCATCGAATATAATAAAAATAAGTGTTGTGGAGGTGTTATAGAACTAAATAATGAAACTGAGCAGTATAACAAAATAAATATTTTGCTATAATAATCTACATAATGTTTTTGTTCCGAGGTGGTGCTCTGTAGATATCTCAATATTTATATTATTAAGTAATATATTATATAACGTTTGTACATGTATTATAACCTCAATTCCAAATCGAATTTCAGTTAAAATAATTATCGATTAGGATCTCAAAAATGAAATTCTATGATTCATCAGATGAACCTGCTCTATGTTATTGAAGAAAAAGGCCACGACCTACCTGCTACACTTCAGATGAGAGTACATTAGAGAATGAATCTAATATTAATATACTGTAAGAAATAATTTCCTAAATAGAACCCTAATACAGTTCCATCTAATTTTCTTTAATTTTATCTACTCGAATTGTTTGAAAAAAAAATTTAAAAAAATTTTATTCGGTCAGATATGACACTGAAATCGGTTTTTATATTTTAAGTATAAATCTGTATAAATCTTCTATATCCTAAAAAATATATAACTATATCGAATTTCCTGCAGAAGGGTTTGTATTGAATTATTTTGTCGTTAGCGATGATAGATATTTTCACATTAAATTTTGTATTTCACTCTCTGGTTCATAATGTTGGAATCGTATCCTATCAACGTTACCTGAACGAGTCAAAAACAAATTCAAGTTCAGTTTATTAACAAGGTGTAATAATTAACTGCACAAGATACTAAAAAAAATATATCTAAAAGCTCATTAAGCGCATGGGTATTAAAGGTGATGATGTAAAAAAAATGACCTATAAAAATATGCACATAGAAAAACAGTTTTCTACCTCTTAAATACATCTTTATTTTTCGATTCTCTCTCTCATATATATATATATATATATATATATATGTGTGTGTGTGTGTGTATATCTTCTCTGAAATGTATATAAATAAATAAAAAGGAAGTTAATATTATATTTTGAGGAAAAAAGTTAGACATCATTTATTTAATATTTATAGAATAATATAAACGCATTAATAAGTTATTATTATCTCTCTTGAAGTTCGTCCATGCATAATTTCATCGGGTTTAGGACTTTAGCATAGATTAAAACAAATTTGATCAATAAATTTATACATAATTGAAATTGTGGATAGACATCAATGGAGAGAGTGCTTCTAATGAAAACGTTTCCTTGTTCCAATATTTAATAAACGTTTGCCTCTTTCACATAAATGGTGAAATGTTTAAATTGTCTATTGATTTTTGTATATTTCATACACACACACACACATATATATATATATATATATATATGTGTGTATTTTTTTGTATATGTATATAGATATACATAATAGACTTCGAACGTACTCTCTTAAATTCTGTTGAATAAAAAGGTGTAGTGTAAGGACTTCATCCACTCTTTTACTTATCAACAATATTACAAGCACGATATGAAACACAAGGGAAGCGGGACTCTTATAGATACCACTTTACAGTATTTTTTTTCATGTTACCGTAGACGTCATTTCTTTTTGTCAAGTTTGTGATTTCATTCATTTGTCAGCGCCCTCACACCCTCGCAGCCGATATCCGACTGGAGAGACTATGAAAAAAAAATCATGTTACTTCCACGCTTTTGTCCCTGTTCTATACACACACACTCTTTCATACACAATCACAATCAATTTCAAAGCTCGGTCCTTTTGTTTTTAACTGTCAGAAATTTTCTATATTACATTCTCTTTCATCCGCGACGATTTTTGCCTCTTTTTGAATGTCGATCTGACCCAATTTGTCTTCAAAGAACACGATATGTGAATAATATTGATGGATGCATGTACGTTTGATAAATGGATATTCTTCAATCATTCTACCTGTTTTTCTTTCGTTTAAAGTTTTATTGATTTTGTCGGTCGTTTACACCGAACGGTTTTCATTCTTTTCAATCGAAAAAAGTAGTTTTTATCTCACTAAACTCGCGTACAATTTAGATTATTTGTGTTAAATAACACTATTTGTCACAATATAGTTCTGACTGTGTGGATGGGTTACTTTCACAAATGAATTCTTCTTTCATCGCATGTCAAAAATGTTCAATACATTATTATTGATCTTTTTTGAGATAGTCTTTGTAGCTACAGAAAAAATTAGTTTTTTAAAATCGAATTTTCCCGTATACATCACTACTTGTTATATTTAAATGTTTCCTTAAGGAATATCCAACACTTCTCTCTTTTTTATGATTAAAACGTTCCTTTATTAGTAATTATTGTTGTGATCCTAATATAATCCAAACAATAATACATTTTTCTAAACAAAAATGTTCAATAAATTATTATTGATCATTTTTGATTGCTGATTATGTGTGTTTAGATGACATTACCATCATTTTCGGATCTTCAAAGTACACAACAATCATATTTTTCAGATTTGTCTGCTATTTTGATTGTTCAGAACTGTTCTTTGAAAAGATGGTTTGTCTTTAAATAAGTTTAATATCTTTTTAGTCTTGCACAACACACTAGAAGTGCACTTTTATAGAAAAAATAACACTTTTTTATTCTAATCAAAGTTTGTATTGTGCTTGCTCGCATCACTGAATTGAAAAGACTGCAGTACTGGAATTTATTAATGTGCTAAATTTTTTTGTCAAAAGTTTTATTGTTCGAAATAAAAATAAGTTATTATTTATCACTTTTGATTGCTGATTGTGTGTTTAAATGACATTACTGTCATTTTTAGATCATCACAGTACAGAACAATCATATATTTCAGATTTGTCTGCTATTTCGATTGTTCAGAACTGTTCTTTGAAAAGATGGTTTATCTTTAAATAAGTTTAATATCTTTTTAGTCTTGCACAACACACTAGAAGTGCACTTGTATAGAAAAACTAAAACTGTTTTGTTCTAATCAAAGTTTGTATTGTGTTTGCTCGCATCACTGAATTGAAAAGACTGCAGTACTGGGATTTATGAATGTACTAAATTTTTTTGTCAGACGTTTCATTGTCCAAAATAAAAGGCTGTTGAATTAAGTGCTTGAAGTATATTGAATTTGGTACACTTCTATTACATTTTTATTTCTATACGTGCTAAAGATATTCAGTTCTAACATGTCCCGTCTTCTTTCATAATAATCAGCTTCACCCAAAATGTCTACTGCATTTTTCTTAACTGCTTTTAGACAGCAGCAGTTCTTGATAATGATATGTTTTTATTTTTAAACATTCTACTTCTAAATATGTTTATTACAATGATTTAATTATTTATCTGTACCATATAAAATATTTTCACAAGTAGATTCTTATTTATCACCCGACAAACATTTTTTAGGTAAGAAATGTTCAATAAATCTCGATTGTTGCTTAAGTTGGATTTCAATAGCGATGCCTTCACCTTTGGACTGTAGGATAAAAAAAATTGAATATTATTGACAAGAAAACATTTTTATAGTTTGTGGGTTGAAGAGAATATTCACTTGTGAAAAATTTCTATTTAAAATTAATTAAAAATATTAAAATTTTCTATAACAATATAGACAGATAAATATTTGACTAATAATTCAGTGACTAAATAGGTTCAAGTTTTATTGCTTAATAGCATTTTAATGAAACTCATCAATTTATTTTGTTTTGATAGGAAAACAATTTCGATTAATTTACATTATATCAGCAATTTATTTCAAATTATAATATTTATTTTAAGAATCATCTCTATATACAATAATTGTTAATATTGAGAATGAGTGTGTGTGATATTCAACTGAATTTTTATATATTTTATACATTATATTACATCAGAAATTTCTTTTAACTTATAATTATTTTGTGAATTAAATCTATAGACAATAATTGTTAATTTTGTTAATGAGTTATAAGGTTTATGATATTCAACTGCATTTTTTATTTTAAAAAAATAACGAGTTTAGGAGTGAATAAGGAAAAACTAGAATGAAGGAAATGTTATTTCCAGCAGTAAAACTTAACGTTTTTTTTTTAATAAGATATAGCAGTTTTTTCAACTGATTAATGGTTTATAGTGTCAGAAATTGATGTAAATTCTTAAGAGAATATTGTAATTAGTAACGACGCAGGCAATTTGTCATTTTAATCTACTCGGGATTAATTTTTTATTAAAAAACATATTTATTAATAATTAATGGATTAAGAATTGATAAATTTTAGTGTTTATATATATAAATATTTTTTAATTGAATGTTTTACAACTCTAGTTATATTCATAGGTATGGAAAAAGGATTGTATTCTTGAAATCATAATATAAATATAAATTTCGTAAACGTGTGTATATATTTTAATAAAAAAAGTATTTAAATATGAAATAATATAATTTTTATAAAATGAAATATCGTTTATATAAAACTTAAATATCATTTTTATGAAATGAGATTACAAGGTAATTAATGAAATGATTTTCAGATAAAAGTGTCCTTGTTTTATATCGATTTTTAAAGCATATATATATATATATATATATATATATATATATATATATATATATATTGTTTCAGAATTAAATAAACGTTTAATTAGTTTCAATATTAATAGATTTTTAAATAATTTTGTAAACAAATCAGTAATAGATATTCGTATTATTATTTTTTTTTGAAAAGAACCGGAACAATAGAAATTTGTTAGATTTCTTTTATTATATTAGATCGGTAAGAAAATAATCGTGGTTTTTATTTACTGAATTCTAATTTTATTTTTTTTCAGTGAAAGTGTCATTTCATTGTGTTCATGTTAATATCATTTTAAAGTGGATTTTTCGGTCTGTATTTGGGTAATATCGACTTTGGTTTTATTATTAATTTTGCTTCGAATTGTGCGATTGAATTAAAGATAGAAAAGAAGAAAATAAGATTTTTGCATGGGTTTAAAACAGGTGGTAAAGCAGTAGAAACTGCTCGTAAACTAAATGATGCTTTTATTGTTTGTATTATTAAGGAATGTACGGTTCAACGGTGGTTCTAAAAATTTTGTGCCGGGAACTAGAGCCTTAAAGACGAAGAAGGTCTCGGGCGTCCTTCTTCAGTCCATAACGACCAGCTGAATGCGTTAATAGAATCAGAACCATGCACAACGATTCGAGAGCTTGCACAAAAGTTAGACGTTAGTCATCCAATAGTTCTGGAGTACTTAAAACAGCTAGGAAAATCAAAAAAACTGGGAAAATGTACATGAGTTAGGTGATACACCGCAATTATTTTTCTACCAACCTGGTATTCACTGATAAAATCTGATAAGTTCAATTTAAAACATTTGAAACAATATTTTATTTTCATATGCAATAAAAAAATATAAAACTGTATTAACAGACATGCCTTTGACTAATGTTCTTTTTTGTTTTTCAGGTGAGATCCTTGTACATTTTCTGATTTGGTAAGAATTTAAACATATTTTTAATATCAATTTACTCTATTAAGACCTTTTATCGAATAATTTTGATTATGCAGTAGATGTTTTTTGTTTTTTTTTTTTTTTTAACTAATATTTAAGTCAGTTTAAATTTAAATTCTAATTGTACAAGACAAATAGTCTTAACACCGTGGCTAGTTTCATTTTCACGGATGAGTTATTTTTTCTTTTCATAAAACTAAACAGTTTTTTTCCTATCAGAAATGTCTAGTGAATCATTATTGATCATTGTACGTTTTTAGATTGAAATTCAATCATCTTCAGAGTTGCAAAGTACAGAAACATCTGTACTTCGGGGATTTAAAAATGATAAATTTTTTTGTGGAAATCGAATTTTTTTATAAACTCTCAGGTTTTAAGCGGCACGTTTTTTCGTGTGTATTTAGTTAATCAGGCATTTTAATTAACAGTGAAATTATTTAGGACGGTACAATGCAAGTGACATTGTAATATTTGATATGTCTATGATATTAAATTCAAAACTCTACATCAAAGACAAAAAGTATCGATTGCGTTGCATCGTTTCTGCGTCGATCCGATCCATTTCTTTCCTATTTCGTTAATAAATTCTCGAACCGTGTCGAATCGAGCCGTTCCTGTGCAGAAAACGACAAAATTAACATCGATTTATATTCTCTAAACAGTGTATTGTGCACTGTTGAAAGGAGCCAGAGAACAAAACAAAACGTCGGCGAAGCAAATAAGACTATTGTTTCGACATAAAATAACAATTGTGATTCGTTCAAACGACATAAATTTGTTTTAGCATTGTGTCGTTCGTACTGTTAGTCCAATCCTTTTATACCGGGCGACGGCGTTAAGAGCCGTGGGTCGAAGAACGTAATTTCGACGGAGTTCAAATCCCTTATCGAGAAAATAACGCCGTCGACCGGCGGAGAATCGACATTACTTTCAATATTGAATTTGCTACACCAAATCCGTCCGCCGGTCATAATTTTAGATTTTTTTCTTCTCTCTCTGAAATATCGTCGACTCTCTCGCCATGGTCAGTTTCTCCCGTGCAAACTTTGTGTTTGTTTCTTGCTTGATAGGTACACATCGTATTGTTACAGCGATTTTTAGGTCGTTTCTCTCTCTCTCTCTGTGTTTTATTTAGGTTTCGAAACTGGTGATTTTTTAAGAAAGATTTTCTGTATAGAATAAAAAAGTTTATTTCATTCATAAGACGTTTTCACACTTTGATTCTTTTAAAAATGATATTCCTTTTTGGAAAAAAAACTCAATATCTGAAAACGATGAAATGAAATTGTTTTAGATTTAAATCCATATAGATTTTTACTGTGTATTCATACATTTTTTTTCTTTTTGGATGACAAATTTATAGATTGATGTTTGAAATTGATGAAAAGAATTCAAAGATTTCAATAGTCAAAATACTCGAAAGATAAAAAAGATCATTCAAAGAGTACTAGAAAGTTAATTTAAACTTTTTTTTACATAAAAGGATCGTTTCCTTAATCTGTTAGCTGTGTATCACGAGTATACTCGTCGTGAATTGTTAGTAGAGTGGTGTGTTACATGAAATTTTTTTTTAATTGTCTTTGCTTGTGAGACCTGGGAAAAAAATTTTCAAAAAACAGGATGTGAGAGGGGTAGCGAACATATCGTCGCTAGCCCTTATATATCATTAGTTATCAGTAGGAAGAATTAAAGTACAAAGTGGATCACCTTCCTACTGTTTACATTTTGAATGATTTGTTGTGAATAGTTGTTTGTATAAATGATCTGGTTGAACTATGATTGTTTGTTCCTTACAAACATGTCGTTTGTGAATGACTCTGAGTAATATATGAATGAGTGTGCGTGCATTACAGTAGTTAAACACTTTTAAAATAGGGCGACACAGCTAACAGGTAAAAGATAATTACAGGCTGAACAGTTTCATCTGCTTGACGTTTTAATTTCGATTCAATTCTTGCAAAGGGTTCAAATATTCAAAAATCGATCGTTATCAATGAAAAAATCATGACCTGTCTGGACGACGTGCGAAACTGCTTTATTAATTTTTCACTATCAATTCGATCGGACCGATCCATTATTTAACGTGATCACACCGGATCGACTATTTTCAATAATTCAAGTCCTATAGAATCACGAGACGTTAACGTGTCGAAAACATACGTACCACTTTATAAACATAAGGGTTTCGACTAAATGGTATCACGTAGTTTATCGATATTAAGGTCGATAGGTTGAACGCAATATTTGGAAATGGCATCGGTATGGACCGTGAAAGAACGACACTGCAGCGAAAGACGTGGGTGGAAACAAGTCGTGTTCGTACGACGAACACTAGTGCGAGGAGGATAGAAAAGTGCACTGTTTAGTTTTTTTTTTTTTTTATTCGGACGATTGCCGTTTTTCGGCGAGGCGATGGCGGCGGTCTGTGCGATGAGAATCCGCAGGGTGGTTGGTGGCGCGTTGATATTTTCTGTAGATAAGCTGGAATACTGGAATAGTTCGGCGTCGAAGCCGTTGCATATTTTTTTATAGTATTTTAATGAAGATTGAAGTTTCAAGTCCTTGTTTATACTATATATATATATATATATATATAAACAATAAGTCATATTATCATTAAATAAACATTAGAATTAATTCCATTTCTATATACCGAATAAAACTACCACTTTTCATACGAATATATATGAAATAAATAAGCAGAACAGCGATATTATCGATTATTTAATCGTTAAAATATGTTATCCTAGTTTAAATTTTTGTGTGTTTTTTTTCTTTTGATATTTTGTTTAGAGCTTGTAAGTTTTCCGATAAATGGATCGTTTTTTTTTGAAAAAAAAGAGTCTAAGAAGTCTTTAAAATGAATTTAAATTGATCTCCTGTACAAAATAAAATAGAAGTGTATGAAAAGACGTTTTATTAATGAATATAAGTGTTTTGGGTAGTGGAAAAGGTCTGAAAATGCATTACTGCTTCATAGATGCACAGCAGCGATCTCTCGATACTTTGTCTAAAGCTTGTAAAGTTTCTGATAAATGGTTCGTTTTTTTTTAAAAAAAAAGAAGTCTAAACGTCTTTAAATTGATCGGTTGTAGAAAATAAAATAGAAGTGTGTAAAAAGACGTTTTATTAATGAATATATGTATTTTGAATAGTAGGGAAGGTTTGAAAATGCATTACTATTTCATCGACACAGAGCAGCCATCTTTTGATATTTTGTCTAGAGCTTGTAAAGTTTCTGATAAATGGTTCGTTTTTTTTAAAAAAAAGGAAGTCTAAAAGTCTTTAAAATGAATTTAAATTGATCTCCTGTACAAAATGAAACAGAAGTGTATAAAAAAACGTTTTATTAATGAATATAAGTGTTTTGAATAGTGGAAAAGGTCTGAAAATGCATTACTACTTCATTGAAACATAGCACCCATCTTTTTTTGATGACAAGAGGTTCGTAAGTTACCCAACAGAAGGACTAATGGAAGGTAGTTTGAAGATTGAGATATATTTCGTTTTTCCATAAATATACATCCATTTTCTATTGAAAAAAAGCACCGAATTAATTTCTACACTTAATAGTTATGATCAAATATCAGTCAATCACTCAATAGATTGTTTATCTGATTATTTTTTATTCATGTTTCGATATCGCTCTGAAAATTAATATAATATGATTTATTGAACACGTTTATGATCAAAATCTATTTTTATGTTCGTTGAATCGAGATAACAATTCACTTGTCTAGTTTTAATTCGAAAACTAACTGCAATTTATTATACAATTTCAATCTTAAAAAGCAACTAGTCTATACAGTGAGGACTCGTATGATGGGTTCGTGGGTTCGCGTTTTATCCTCTTCCCTTACTATTCTTCTCTATTTAAGTGTCAAAAAAATAATTATTTTTTAAAAAAATAACGATTAAGCGAATAATGAACTACTTTATCACGTGCCGAACGCTTCACTTGGGTGATCCTTCACTGCTTCTGACGGTTTACTGACGGAAGTGGAAAAAGAAGATGGGGAGAAGTTGAATAGAGGAGCATGAAGTGCAGCTGATCATAGAAGGAATTAAGGAGCTGCATAAACATTAGGTCGAGGAAAAGGAAAAAAATAGGAGGAAAAAGAGGAAAACATCACTAAAGGTCCAGTGTCTTCAGCTACTATCGAGGAGATTCTTCATGACTGGAAGAAGCTTCACGATAGGGTGTTGGAGTGGTACTCGAATACAGCTGAAGAGATACAGAGTGGGGATCCTATACAATGATATAGCGCTTCAGTATTTTAGGAGCCTTATTAAAAAGAGAGAAAATCAATCGACACTGGATAGATTCTTTGATGCCAAATAGTCGAAATAGGCAGAAGAAGTGGAAGAACCTGTAAGCATGAACCTGTAAGCATGAACCTGTAACCATGAGGAAGAATAAATATTGCATGTAAATGGTAGCCTTTTTTTGTGGAGGATCCGGTATTAATTCAAATATTTCCTATAGGATATTATGGGAAATCACAGTTCGTACCATGAATCGGTCCGTGGAACGAATTAAGTTCATAGTACGAGGGCCCACTGTGCTTTTCTATATTTTTCTTTAAATAAATTAATGAATAGGGCACACAGAGTTTTCAGAGCGGCAGTTGAAATATTCAAATATGCATCACTCCTCCAAAAGCACTGATTAACATATTGGAATCAGTTTAATCCGCGTTTCGGACAATTTATCAAAGACAAGCATAGATAAACATACACACACACACACATTTAGCAATTTCCAATAATGACGCCGGAACATAACAACAATCAGCGCAACGATACGTGTCGTCATAATGTTATACCCAACTTCACGGATCACATGCTCGTGATTGGTTAACTGCGACCACATAATTCAGTGTATTTTAACGTACATGCGAACGGATTTTCAAATGATCAAATTCCAATTACGTTTACATTTCCGCCGACGAGAATGTTCACAAATGTTGCGTCGATTCACTTTTTGTTTCGAGTAATCGAAACGTCTGACAAAAAAAAATTTAGTACATTAATACGTTCCGGTACTGCATTTTTTTTCAATTCATCAGTGCGAGCAAACAGTACAAATTTTGATTGGAACAAAAAAAGGTTTAGTTTTTCTATAAAAAATGCACTTCTTGTATGTTGTGAGGGACAAGCACGTTTGTATATATAAAAATATATATTTTTCAAGAACTGCTGCTGTCTAAAAGCAGATAAGAAAAATGCAGTGGAATTTTTGGGTGAAGTAGATTATTATGAAAGGAGACAAGATAGTAATAAATATAAATTAAAATAAATTGCTGATTTAATGTAGTATATGAAATGTATAAAAATGCAGTTGAATATCAAAAACTTTCATTCATTCTCAATATTAACAATTAATGTCTACAGAGATGATTCTTAAAATAAATATTACAATTTGAAATAAATTACTGATATAATCTAAATTAATCAAAATTGTTTTCCTATCAAAACAAAATAAATAAATGAGTTTCATTAAAACGCTGTTAAGCAATAAAACTTAAAAACTTAAAATAAGACTGGAACCTATTTAGTCACTAAATTATTAGTCAAATATTTATCTGTCTATATTGTTATAGAAACTTTTAATGTTTTTAATTGATTTTAAATAGAAATTTTTCACAAGTGAATACTCTCCAGCCCACAAACTATAAAAATGTTTTCTTATCAATAATATTCAATTTTTTTTATCCTAACTGTCTAAAGATGAAGGCATCGCTATCTAAATCCAACTTAAGCAACAATCGAGATTTATTAAACGTTTCCGACCTAAAAAAATGTTTATAATTTGTGGAGTGATAGATAAAAATCTATTTGTGAAAATATTTTATACGTTACAGATAAATAATTAAATCATTATAATAAACATATTTAGTAGTAGAATGTTTAAAATTAAAAACATATATTTATCAAGAACTGCTGCTGTCTAAAAGCAGTTAAGAAAAATGCAGTAGATATTTTGGGTGAAGCTGATTATTATGAAAGAAGACGGGACATGTTGGAACTGAATATCTTTAGCACCTATAGAAATAAAAATGTAATAGAAATGTACTAAATTCAATATACTTCAAGCACTTAATTCAACAGCCTTTTATTTTGAACAATAAAACATCTGACAAAAAAATTTAGTACATTCATAAATCTGCCAGTACTGCAGTCTTTTCAATTCAGTGATGCGAGCAAACACAATACAAACTTTGATTAGAACAAAACAGTTTTAGTTTTTCTATAAAAGTGCACTTCTAGTGTGTTGTGCAAGACTAAAAAGATATTAAATTTATTTAAAGATAAACCATCTTTTCAAAGAACAGTTCTGAACAATCGAAATATCAGACAAATCTTAAAAATATGATTGTTCTGTACTTTGATGATCTGAATGTGATGGTAATGTCATCTAAATACACATAATCAGCAATCAAAAATGATAAATAATAATTTATTGATTTTTATTTCGAACAATAAAACTTTTGACAAAAAAATTTAGTACATTAATAAATCCCAGTACTGGAGTTTTTTTTCAATGCAGTGATGCGAGTAAACACAATACAAACATTGATTAGAATAAAAAAGTGTTAGTTTTTCTATAAAAGTGCATACATGTGGTACGAGACTAAAAATATGTTTCTCTCATTTAAAGATAGGCCATCTTTTCGAAGAACTGTTCTGAACAATCGAAATAACAGACAAATCTGAAAAATACGATTGTTCTATACTTTGATGATCTGAAAATGATAGTAATGTCATCTAAACATACATAATCAGTAATCAAAAATGATCAATAATAATTTATCGAACATTTTTGATTAAAGACTAAAAAGATATTAAACTTATTTAAAGAAAGGCCATCTTTTCAAAGAACAGTTCTGAACAATCGAAATAGCAGACAAATCTGAAATGTCAGATTGTTCTGTACTTCAACAATATGGGTACAGTTTAAGCCTTTTTGATAAAATTTGTGAAAATTTCCTAGTATATGTTTTTTTTAAATAATGATTTTATTTAGTATTTTTGATATTTTTAAATAAAATGATATTTTTTTATAAAAATGTTATAAAAACTTGAAGTTCATTAATCAGTATTTGGTCATTTTGGAACGAGTTTTTTATCTTCTGCTAGTTTAATATTAAAAAAAATGTTCTGATATATCAATTAGCTGGTTACGTTTTCGATGGAGCTATGTTATGTTTGTTAGATCAAACAGATAAGTATTGTTTAAATAAAAGTGTCGTTGCTTTATAAGTTTCGACGGACTTGCACGAACCGACTGTAATTCGAAACAAACTTCTGCATGTATAAATAACTTAAAAGATTAGAGACAAAAATGAAATAATCCAGACAGAGATAAAGTAACAATTTAACTCGCGCAGCAGGGACAGAAAAAACCTTCAAATCTCTGACATTTTTAACAGTCGAGATAAAATCTCACTTAGCCATATTCGTGTCGAGAAACAAAAGTTGTTGTCGAGACGTGCCCTAAACTGTACGAGCTTTTTTTCCTCCCACCTCTCATTCTTCTTGCTCTTCCTCGTCGCGTTACTGTCTCGTATGCATCGGAGACAATTCACTACTGTCGAGGTGTTCGTGAAATGTGTTCTTGTTAGAAGAAACGACGCACGAAAGGGTGCTTTTCATTTTCGAGATGATAATCAGGTCACGGACGTTGTGTAGAGCGACGCCGGATATACCGGAGCCATAAATATTTTAACTTATATAAACATACAAATTTTTTTTTTTTTTTAAAAAAATATGCGTCGCGGATAATACTTCTCGTTGCGAATGCATTCGATGTTCTCGAATAGATAGAGTGGTGGTGATTTTTCAGGGCGACGCTGTTTGCACAAAACGCTCACGATACATTGATTGCGAAATTTTAAATTGATGCTGTCGTTGCGAAAGAACTAAATTCGACTTGTTCAGTGAACTTTTTCCGTGCAATTTATCAAAGGTAAACTTTTTGAATCCGTCTCCCTCCGTTAGGCTCGAAAGATTATTTTTGACAATTTTTTCAATCGATTCGAGGTTGAATTTGGTTTCATTTTATTTAGAGATCTGTGTGCGTGTGTATGTGTGTGATCATTCTTTTTTATCTCCACAATATCTCATTCAAGTTAATCGGACGAATTTAACGAAAAAAAGTTTGATTTTATATCGTTTATAATCATAAATATTATATAAAATGTGTTATAACTTCAAATATAAAATAACAATATACATTTCTTCATACTTGTATTTTTTTTTTATTAAATATCAGAACTTGGTAGTTGTTTTACAAGCTATTTTAGTTTTTGGAACATTGTGAAATTATGAATTTTTAAAAGAATAAAAATGAACAATAATATTTTAAATTCATATATATATATATACATATATACATTCAAAAATCTCATTTATAAGTAAATGAAGTTTTTAATATACAATTAAAAATATTACAATTTGTTTTCTGTTAAGATATAAACTATTACCATTAACCATTAGATATTAATTAACTATTTACTATTAGCTATTAACTATTAACTATGAACTATTAACATTAAGTATTAGGTATTAATTTTTAAAAAATTGAAGGTGATCAATAATATTTTAATTTTATATATATATATATGTATATATATATATATATATATATATATATATATATATATATACATTCAAAAACCTCATTTATAAATAAATTAGGTTTTTAATAGACAATTAAAAATATTACAATTTGTTTTCTGTTTAGATATTAATTAGTAACATTAACTACTAGCCATTAAATATTAACATTAACTACTAGATATTAATTTTTAAAAGAATAAAAATGATCAGTAATATTTTAAATTCATATATATATATATATATATATATATATATATATATATTTATACACATTCAAAAAACTTATTTATAAATAAATGAGGTTTTTAATAGACAATTAAAAATATTACAATTTGTTTTCTGTTTAGATATAAACTTTAACAGAAATATCTTTAAAAATAATCAATCAATCCATGTTGTACCTTTTTTTCTTTAATAGAAATGTAATTCATTGCAAATGTAATTATTGTGTTAATTTCATTAATCTAGAGAGATATATAAATCTAAGTTTGAATATTTCACTACTCTGCTTTTTATCTTGTTGCTTCATAAACGTTTGTTGTTCTATACCTTTTCATAATTTTGTGTTACAGTTGAATGACTTTTGACAATGATTTTCGATATTTCTCGTATGAAACTGTTTAACTATATGTTTCTGAATATCAGTCAACAATATAATAAAAATAAATAAACTGCATAAATTAATTTTTTATCGAAATGTTGATTTTACTGATATATATATATATATATATATATATATATATATATATATATATATATATATATACTCTTCAGAAACAATATCTTATCGATGGAAAATTTGTCAACTAAATAATTCAAAATACAGTACAGATACTGTGCCTTCACAAATTAATCTTTTTCATTCGATATGCCTAACAAGCTGCTTTTCAAACGCCATTGTGTTCAATAATGTTTTGTGAGGTTATGTAAACAGCTTGGAAAATTTATATAGTTCTGAAATGTTAAGGCTGGCACTTCAAAATCCTAATATGAAGAGAAAATATGTTAATTTAAAATAAGGTTATGATTGGTTCAATTTAAATGAACCGGAACAACTTTCACATCTAATGTATTGGTTTGTTTGAAACTATTGTTCTTTTTTATAAGAAAATTTTCATTGTGACAGTTTTATACTTTAATTAACTTCACAAACAAATAGTTAAATCATATATATATATATATATATATATATATATAATTTTCAAGAAAAAAGTTAAGTATAAACGTGTTAATAACTTAATATATTAAGAAAATGATATTAAATTAAAAAAATGCATCCGTGTAAACTCAAATCGTTCTAAAAATTAAATCGGAATTTTCAACCCAATTAGCATTAAAATTAACCATAATTATATTAAATATCACTTGAAAGCATTCTTTTTTTGAAGAGGAAACATATTCTACATTCGAAAAAATATTCATTTTAAATGTATGCGATTTTTGATCAAAACATGAAACTATTTTACAGAAAAAGGTGAAAAATTATTTAATAATTTGTATGATTCGAAACTGAAACTATTTCGTACACCGTAAACTACTCCTTGATGAAATTATAAGCATTACGTTCCATTGACCGAACTTCAAAGTATATAAATTTGTGCCTAATTAGTTGATTGCGTTCACTGAAGGAATACGAAATGTACATTTAATCTAAAATATCAAATATGAAAATGTTTTCGGTTCACAAGGAATTCGTAGGAAAGAGTGAGTTGAAATTTAATTTGCGCTCTACATTTTATATTCAGAAAAACATGCATTTTTGACTGAAAAATCTCTGCTTCGACTTAACTAGTTGCTTTGTTGTAGCTTTTTTTTTCTTTAATAGAAACATAAGTTAATTTCATGAATCTCGAGTCACATATTGGGTCATTCCATAAGTAATGCGTTTTTTTAAAATAAATTTTGGAACAGTGAAAAAAAATTTCTCGTTTTAGTTTCGATCCAAAATATATTTTCCGTTATTATTTATAACTTTTTCTTATCCTAATCTTAAATTTTCAATACTCTGATGATAAAACTTTCTGGTCTGTGGATTAAAGGAAGAGTCGTGCTCTCTTCGGACATCACTCTCTGTATTAAGCCGTTTTCCATTGATGTGATTTTGGAGACTTCGGAATAGATGACAGTCAGATGCTACTAGGTTAGGAGAATATGGTGGATGAGTCATAACTTCCCATTTAAATTGATTCAATTTTTAGACGGTTTTGTATGCCGTGTGAGGTCGGGCATTGTCGTGATGAGAAACTACAGCTTTTATTTTCTCTAATTCTGGTCGATTTTCGTCAGTGGATTGTTTTAGCCGTACTAGTTGTTCACAATACAACTCCTTTGTGATGATTCGATTCTCTGGTAATAGACAGTAAGGGATAATCCCTTCCATGTTCTAGCAAAAAAACAACATAAAATTTTTGGGATGAAACCCTCCTTTCGCAGTTGAAGATAGTGTTTCGTTCCACTTTGACGTTTAATATTGTTATAAACAATCGATTTTTCATTACCAATAACAATTCTGTCCAGAAACGGATTTTTTTAACTCGCTTAGATGAGAAGTGCAAATGTCCACACGTTCATGAACCCACGGACTCAGCTTGGAAACATTATCAATCATTTTCAAGTTCCGATGAATACGTTGAATGCGTTACTTTGAGCTTCTTGACCAATTCTTCTATCGTTGAAGTACGGTTTTGTTCCACTTCAGGATCTCATCATGAAACTCATGAGGACGTCCTGACCTTTTCTCATCTTCAAAGCTGTAGTTTCTGGACCGAAATCGTGGAAATCATCTTTGAACAGTTCCTTCATGTGTTTTTTATTTCTCATCGAGAGAAATATTGTTTAAATGTAATATTCTTAAGCGTTTGGCACATATACCTTAACGTTTCGAATTAAGAGGTGATTCGAACACAAGTGCGAAAACGGGGTGTGTTTTTTCATTATAATTTGTGTTCAAATGGCCTCAGATGTCGATGCGCTCTAAAATCCCAATAATCGACCAATCTGACGGAACACTCAAAGCAAAATATGCCTAATATGCTCTTTTGAATTCTTCCATGTTAATTTTTCTTAATAAATTTTAATACTTTTTTTTTAAATATTCTTTCTTGTAAATTTGAGTGATCACTGTCAATCTTCCACGATAAGACTGAGAGAACATTATCTACATTGGACATCTGTACGTTTTTGTTATAATTGCAAAATATTGTTTCATTCATTTTCAGCTGTATGAAAATACCGCATTACTTATGGGATGACTGTATTATCCTGAATTTGATTATTTGACTACTCTCTTTGTTATTTTCTAATTGTTTTGTAGTCCTATAACTCTCTGTAATGTTGTGTACCTTTGAACGACTTTTGACGAGGATTTTCGATATTTCTCGAATAGATTTATCATCTTGAAAATGTTTAGTTATAAGTTTTCGCATATCAATCAACGTTTGACCAGTTTTTTCTTCCCATGTCTCTAAATAGTTCGTCTTGTTTCAATATTCGCACCGTAGAGAATGTCAGATTTATTGAATCTATTTTATTGCGATTCATCGAATAGAAAAAATGAATTTAGGTAGTTTCAGTGAAAAAATTCCATACAAAACTGATTTTTTTCTCTACAAATTATCAGTATTTATCTTCTTTGTACGTCCAGAAATCGTTTCACTACAATGATAGTTTTCCTATAAAAACGACTCGTTCACTTTATTAAAACAGGAAAGTGTTGTTAACCACTTAACTACTTCGAGTCATCACGACGACACCGTCTAAGTGTTATAAAGTTCTGTTAGTTCGATCTGCACTAACATCCCTCGCATAAGAATCTATCAGTACATTTTCAACTAATGTGTGAGCTGAAAACGGGAACAGCAACCGGCCATAAGCATTGAGATTTAACGTAACGTCGCTATAAATTATTTTCTGCGGAGAAAAAAGAAGTTACTGGATAAAGAATCGTAACGGTAGCTATTTGTAAGTTTTTAAGTCATTACACTGGGCTCTGTGGACCGTGCAGCTTTTGCTATCGCCCGAATCGATGACGATATATCTTGCGCTCGTTGTCACGCTGAACGTTTCCGGATTATCAAGTTGAATTAAAATAATTGCGGATCTCGTGTACGAAACGAATTAGTTCATTATGTATGTGTATATATATATATATATATATATAAATGCAAACTCTGTGATTCACGGATTACATTCATAAATACATTATGAATTAATTGCTTTATATTTGCAGATAAATTATTCCATTAGATATTTCATATTGCGTTGCTGCGGTTAAAATAATTTTATTTAAATGGATAAACTGATTTATCGAAAAATGGGAGCAAATGAAAACAATTATTAACTTTACTTATTATTTATTTATATATATATATATATATACATATATATATATATATATACATATATATATATATATATATATATATACACACACTAGGTGTACAAATTAATTCGGTACCTTTCTTATAGAAAATTGATGTTTATTTATTTAAAAATGCAATACATTTCAATCCTTACTGACGAATCGTTTGTCGAAAAAAAATTACTGTTTTGAGTCGATGAAGTTAGTATATTTTCGATTTCTTCCACTGTTTTAAAATGTGTATCAGCTAGGTGATTGACCGGAACAGGTGACGATCTGATGGGTATAGGTCCGGTGAATAAAAACCGTATGAAGAAGAATTTCCAAGTCAAACAAACAAATAACATCCTTGGTTCCTTTCATGATATACGACCGAGCGTTACCGTGCTGCAAAATGATTCGCCTCGTTGTTTCTAAGTGGCGACAAAATGATCTTTTTCTCTCTAATTAGTCATTGAAACAGATAAGATGTTGTTGATAATGCTCTGGATTTACAGTCTAACCAGATTCGAGGAACTCATAATACACCACACTCTCTTAATTGTCGCACCAAATACAAAATAACACTTTTTTGGCGCGAATATACGGTTTAGGAGTCGGTGTCAATGGTTTATTCCATTATTTTCGACGCTTAAGATTGTCGTACAAGACTCATTTTTCATTTCTAGATATGGTTTTATGTAAAAAAATCCTTTTATTCGAATCTTGTGAGCGAGGAAATGGCCGTACCGCATCTTCCTTCATCATAGGCTTCTGGAAGGAAGCTAGACTTCCCGAGTAGTTTTGATCAGCCGAGGGAAGGCATAATGGACTTCGAGTCTAAGTGCCGGGAGGCAAGATAGCTCCCTCCTCCCTCAAACCATAATCTATCTATTTATCTATCTATCTTATTTCATAGTTTTCCGGGCTGAACTCATGTGGAACTCATCGGCCTAGCTTCTGAAGTTTTCCCAGGTGAAATTGCTTGTTGTGTAACTTCGAGTTGTTGATAGAGTTTCTGTTCAGTCTAAATTTCATCAGTGGGGTACCTCCACCACTTTCGTAACCCCCACGCCACGACTAAGATTTCGTGTTGCGCTGAGGCATTACAGATTTTGTGATGTGTGCGAATGGATTTACTCTCGCTATAAAAGTTTCACTTCAGAAAGTGATCGGAAAAGTATTACTGAATTAAAAATATAGATACAAAATTATATCCAGTCGATTTCAATAGAAGTATTTAAATAGATGTACTGTTTACTAACCAAGGTTATATTGAGAAAAAGTGAGACATTGATTTTAAAACATTTTAAACCGTGTAAAAAATGTAATTGTTAGATATTAAAATTTTTCATTTATCTGTGTGTAAAGCGGCTGTCGCTAACAAGGGGTGAATACCTCGGAAATTGAGTTTGGGACCAAACTTCGTGTAGTGGTAGGGTACACCAAAGGTATTAATATAGTAACGTACTAGCCCGCACTATCGAGCCATTTTCGAGAAAAAAGGCTCCCAAGTTTCCGCATTATCTTATGAGAGAAAGATTTTTACTTGTTATCAACAAGCTTGGTAGCTACGCGGTAGCGTGTCGGCTTTGAGTGTCCAACGTGTCAGTCCTTCAAGTCTCGTTCGGTCCATATAGGTTTTTTCCTTCACCTGAATAATTATTTAATGCATTTTATTAAAAAAAATATTTAAATAAATAAGAAATAACATTTTCCTGCAATTATTTTTCGAGAAATATTTTTTTTAACCATATCTTTAAATAAGTTTAACATATTTTTAGTCTCGCACAATATGTGTGCTCTTTTATAGAAAAACTAACACTTTTTTATTCTAATCAAAGTTTGTATTGTGTTTGCTCGCATCACTGAATTGAAAAAAAAACTCCAGTACTGGGATTTATTAATGTACTAAATTTTTTTGTCAAAAGTTTTATTGTTCGAAATAAAAATCAATAAATTATTATTTATCATTATTGATTGCTGATTATGTGTGTTTAGATGACATTACTATCATTTTCAGATCATCAAAGTGTAGAACAATCATATTTTTCAGATTTGTCTGCTATTTCGATTGTCAGAACTGTTCTTTGAAAAAATGGCCTATCTTTAAATAAGTTTAATATCTTTTTAGTCTTGCACAACACACTAGAAGTGCACTTTTATAGAAAAACTAAAACTGTTTTATTCTAATCAATGTTTGTATTGTGTTTACACGAAGTTTGGTCCCAAACTCAATTTTCAAGGTCGTATCCTCCGCTTGTAAGTAAATATTTCATGTTAATTATTTTCGATTTTCTTTTTCGACTCATCGTTTCGATTTATCTGTATAGATTTACCGTTTTCATCGACTGTTTCGATTTTCTAACAGCAATGTCGAATGCAAAATTCATGTTATTAAGGAATTATTGTATTTGTATATCTATCTTTTTCCGCACTAAAAATAAAAAAGGATGGCCTACGTCTGTATTGTATGCAAGTTTCGTTAGTACGCTACATTCGGACATACATTTCATGTGTAACTTGATCAAAGATTATATTAATGATTCGATGTGCAGACTTTGATTTTCGATTGTGTGGTGTTATCGGTTGACTGAGGTGCATGCGTCAATTTCTGGCGCATTAGAATTCATTTTTTTATGTATTAGAATACGAAAACGTATGATAAATTAGGTGAATTTTGTTAACGAATCCATAAATGACTAATGTACGTAATTTAATAGTGTATTTTATCGGTCTGTATTGTAGTATTAGAATGAAAATAAGTGAGGACCACGTGGCGAATAACTATGACATATAGACATTTTATTTAGTGCGGTTATTCGTGTACTCGGCTAGAAGAGTTCAATAAATGTAATTTAATAAAGGTATGTGCAAATAATAGTAGATGTTCATATATTGTTGTTTATCTATTGAAAAAAAATAGATTAATATTTATAGTATATATATATATATATATATATATTATACATACACACACACACACATACATATATATATATATATATATATATATATATATATATATATATAAAACTATTCAGATATGGTTAGGGGATATTAATGTATATTACGTTTAAAATATTGACATTATATATTTTATTATTTTTATGATTCCTCCTACTTAGTAACATATATTTTTTACTTTTAATATATTGTCCATTTGTAGTGTTTTTGTAGCTGCGCATGATATCTTCATATACTTGTACATATATATATATATATATATATATATATATATATATATATATATTTATGTATATATATATAATATATATATATATATTATATATAATATATATATATATATATATTATATATATGTGGAAGTGATAGCTATAAAAGTTATTATATTTTCAATTCTTTGAACCTTTTTAATTGATATACATTTTATACAAAATTTTTAATTTTCTGACACTCCATTTTTTAAGATATGAATTTTACAGTTTATTTATACTAATTTAAGTTGATATTTTTTCTATTTATTAGTTATTATTTTTTAAAAACTATGTTGTAGAAGTCAGTGATGAATGATTTTTTTTTAATTAAAATCTAGTATGTTCTCTACTACATCGAGAAAATACACAAAACTGCTCACACTTATAATACTTGCACACCTTTTTGTGATAAATATCGACATTTTTACATTTTTGATTATATGATATTTGCTATACTTTTTTGTTTGGATATTGTGCATACGTTTATAAATAGAAAAGTGTAATGACTGTAAAAGAAATATTGAATTTTAATTAATGTATTAATTTAGGCCTTGATGAAAAATATTTTTTGATCTTTTTTTCAATTGATTGACTGTAATATTTAGAAATTTATTTTTTCTAAGACCAGTAATTAAAAATCCTCTACTTTTGACTTTTATTATCTTCAAAGTCATCTATGTACAGGATTATTCTAGCAAATAAAATCATTGAATATTAAACGATATCTAATTGTCTGATATGTGATTTATAAATCAAAACTGATTGTATACTACGATGATTAATAATAGTACGTCTGTGTCATTAACTAGGATGACAGTCTTTTAACAACGTCATGTTCCACGTCTAGCAAACTCTCTGCATAGAATAATTATTCAATCATTAACATGCACATCGTTACAATATGCAAGTAACTTTATTAGTAAGTTTGAACTGAAATTGATTACTATTAGTTATGGACAAGTCTGAAAGAATATAACAATTTCAAAATAGATTTTCATATCCGTATGAACCTTTTCACTTTTGTGCGGAATGTTGACGATTTATGAAAATTTATTTAAATGGTTCTATCAAAACGTTCTCTCCCACATCTAAAAACGCTACTAAAAGAAACGAATGATGGATCCAGATTAAAAATTTATGCGGCGTTAAACGAACTCAGCTCTGTCGAGGAGGCACTCTCACAGTAAAACTTTTATGTCTCCGTCGAGCATCAAGATTATAACCTGCAACCTTCCGAATACTAAACGAAACTTTTTATCGACAAGACCGGAAATGTTACAGAGAAAAAATGTGGAAGAGGAAAAAACACTTACGTCTAATTAACGAAACAAAAAAATAGATACGTTTAATTATCCGTTCTAATTGTGTTCGTTTACGGAATGTATCCAATTCGTCTTGGTTAATTTCAGTAGCCTCGTAGTTACATGAAAGCAAACGCACTTAAATCCTCACCGTAATTCCAATTCGGGCGACCATCGTCACTTCACACTATCTGTAATATTAATCCGATCCTCTGGGGTGGACCATTGCCGGAAATGAGGCAGTAAGGGTTAAATACAATTGCACTGAAACTGCTTTCGAAGATGTTAGATATCGATGTGCTCTGTACTTGTACGTCGGCGGACTGGGTGAATGCAGATTCAACTCAATTACTATGTCGATGTAATCTCTTCCTGGGATATATTTAAACGATGGATTACTGGACCTGAATGACATGTAAGACTTACGAGCGCACTTATGAATATTGATAGGAATATTACATACATATCATATATATATATATATATATATACATATTATATATATAAATGTATATGTATATATATATATATATATGTGTGTGTGTGTATTGATGTATGTATATATACAGTGTGGTTCAAAAGAACAAAGGAGTTTAAAACATTAATATTTTTGTTTGGTAATATTTTCATCTTTTTTTTATTTCCCAAAATATATACTATAAGGATAGGATTTTTTTCCTGATTCCACATGAAAAATGACATTACTCAGGTGATCATTTTCGGTTTCACAAAGTCAAACTTTTTCTGAACCATTTTCCATAACTTCTCTCAGGATTTCTGGACATAACGCTCGAATTTCATCTGGTATGTCGTTGTTGATTAGAACGAAAAAGTGTCTATATAAAAGTTTTTCTATAAAAATGCACTTCCAGTATGTTGTCCGAGACTAGCATATTTAGATATAAAAACATATATTTACCAAGAATTGTGCTGTCTAAAAGCAGTTAAGAAAAATGCAGTAGACATTTTGGGTGAAGAAGATTATTATGAAAGAAGGAGAGACGGTTGTAGGTGGTTCTGATTTAATTAACGTCTTCAGTTTATCGTTATCGACTGAAGAAGAACGCGCACGACCTTTTTCATCTTCAAGGTTCTTGTCCCAGTACGAAATTTCTGGAACGATCACTACACTTTCCTTAACAATCCACACACCAAACAGACAGGCAGTTTCTTCTGATTTACTACCCGTTTTGAACTCATACAGAAAGTAGCTCTTATTTGCTTCTTTTCAATCTTTTTTTTCCAATTTGATGCAAAAATAATAAAAGTTGGTGGATTTCGGCTAACCAATAATAAAAAATGATCAATAGTCATTATACGTTTTTAGACCAGAATATTTCTAATGACTTGTTTTGGCCAGTGTCGGAAGTGTTCTGTTTCTTTTTCAGCACTTGGTTCAGTATATTGTTTACTATCACAAATTCTGTACAGCATTCCACAAAATTTCAAACGAATGTTTTCTCAAATCTGTGTCAAATGTTTTCCCAAAGTCGATGTTGCCAAAATACAGAACGAAAAATTTACTTTAAAATGATATTAAGATGAACAAGATGAAACGAGATATTCCTCAATTAAGAATATTTTTTTTTCTTTAATGTGAAAAAAATTAAGGTCGGAATTCAGAAAAAAAATCGCAATTATTACCAATCTAATATATAATTTTTATTGAGAAACAATGCGTGGTATCTTGTTTATAGAAATTGTTATTTTCAAATTTTTACAAATTATTATTAACTACAATATTTGGATAACTGATTTCATATGAAGCACAATTTGGAAAATATTTGAAAATCAAACGAATTAATAAATCTAACAAACACGTCTGTTGTGTTGTTCAACAATAATTGCCGTTCTTCAATCATGAAAATATATAATTGAACACATGAAACAGAACTTCATTATCGGTGCATTTTACCGACCTAACAATTTAGGTACGAAAATGGTTTCTAGTTAATAATCAAATTCATATTAACTGTATGAAAAGTTCTGACACGCGTGTATGTGTGCGTGAATGATGTATTGTACTGAGAAATTGTTAAATAACTTGAAATTATTTCCCGTAATCACAAATTAATGTAAGGAAGTAAAATGTATATTCAGTCGTGACGTTAGTGAACTTAATGCTCTCGGTTCTTAAATTTTCTTCAGAAAATGGGGCGGTCGGCGACGCGAGAGCGAATATATTCTGGATAGAGGGATAGAGGGGTGGCTGAGTCGGTGTTTTATTGCGTCACGCATTCGCCATTAAAGGACCGGGTCGTCTCGAGGTGTTGAGAATGATTGCATGTAGTCACGAACGCGTTTGCCGTCTTGTAAGGTTTTTTTACCCCGTTGAGAACTCCGCTAAAGAAAAAAGGGAATACTTATATATATAGAAAAATACATACATACATATATATATATATATATATATAAATCAGTGTGTGTGTGTATAATATAAAACTACCGTGTAAAAAAATTCGTTCCGTTGCATATTTCTGTTAGTAATCGGCAAATCTAATCGAAGCGTTCTTTATTTATTGCCTTTCTGTGAACCTTCTCGCTTAGAAGTATGCTAATTGAAATAATATTAATTGGAACTGTGAATTGCTCGAATTCTTTTACACAAGATTCGATCGGTCGTTGCGTGCACGGAATGAAATGATTTTATTGAGACCGTTTAATTATTTCAAATACGTTGAAATTGTTCAATTATTATCAACGGAATCTCGAAACGTTATTAAGTAATAATCACCGATTTTATTCCTAGACATAAACACGGATCGTAATTGTGTTTCCTATGTATGTATTTATATATATATATATGTATATATATTTAATAAACGAATGTTTAAAGGCGATAGCGTTGTACTTTTCTGACTTTTTAATAACATCACCGAGATGTATATATCATAATAGTATTTTATCTATGTAGATAGTACGTTTCGATTGAATATGATTTCAGGAGGTCTGATCAAATCAGGACGTTTTAATTTCAACGCATACTCGGGCGTTAATACATTTAAATACCGACGCACCCTCCAAATCTAATAATCGATGAAATCCGTTCTTGGAAATAGAAATCGATGCGAATATACAAAAGGATGTGTTCAGTATTCAATCGGATTTGTAAATATTTTACTAGTTTTCTGTTCACGTTCCGAAACGGATTTTTTTCATGTATCTGTAGTTCAAATAGAACTAGATTATCTTTAAAACTGGATCTCTAATGTTGTTTTGTCCAGTTATCATTTTTTTTCAGTTAATATTTTTCAATTATTTAATTGTGGAAATGTTTGTGAGTGTTCAAGACGAAAAGGAGAATGTAAGATGTTTGTACTAGTGAAGTTTTGAAATTGATTGGTTTGTGAATGATATAGTCGCTTACACAATTGAGCGCACACCACCAAGGAAGTACATTTTTTCAAATGTCTAAGATTGAATTCAATTTTTGGATGAATTTGTTTGCAGATCGATTGATATTTATTTGAAATAATAATTGAACCGAAGGAATGGATTAAAAAATTACACACACCCTCGTTTTATGTAGACATTTTAAAACTGGGTCTATTTGATGTAGAAACTTCACTGAGTAACTGAGAAATTAGTCCAATCCATGCCACAAAGTCTTCAAACCGTTAGAGATGTAAATGGATACTTAACAAAGTGTTAAATAAAAAAATCATGTAATTATTTTTCAATTTCGATAATCGCTGTATTGAGTATGTATGCTCAAATTTGTATACCATCATTTGATACTTTTTTAATTTTTTTTTTAAAAAATATCAGCGAATTAATGTCACCTATGAATTTATTTTTTACGAAAATATCAACAAAAGTGATTACTTATTTGAAATCAAACGAAAATTATACAATAAAATTATTATTCTGGCACGTGTTTCAAGAAATGTATTTTCTTCGCGGCTCACTTGTGTGAGCGACTGTATATTTTTGAGAATTCTATAATTTATACTATTATTTTTGAAAATATATTTCTTAAAATTATCGTTATGTAAATAAAAAAGAACTGATATAGTTTTGTATCAGTATTCGATTGAATTGTATCAGTGCTTCCCATAATATTTGAATATCTAACATGGATTTCTTATACTTGAATGTTCATAAATATACAAGTATATATATATATATGTTTCACTTTCTTTACCGTACATCATTAAAATCCTATTCAAAGCTTTTGATAATCCGTGCGCGCTAGGGAAAAAAAAACGGGAACGGGCAAACATCTGACGTCAAGACTATTAAGCGTCGCGCACCGTACCGTTGCGAAAAAAAGTTTTAATCAAGAGACGGCCTGTGTGTACGCTGCAACGACCACAGTCGACAATTCAAAGAAAGACCAGCATTCAACGACCGAACCGCCCAGGCAACAACAAGCGCCCAACACTATTGATGCGACGCTTCCTCTTGTTTCTTTCACCTCGCCGTTCGTCAACTTTTATCAAACCCGTGCATAATTCTGCTCCGTGCGAAACGGGAGCGTGTATCGCTGCAAGGAACTTGCGCCTCCTTCATTTGACTTCACCTACGATACCCTTAATATAATTTTTTACAGTGCGAAGATTTCCTGTTTTATTTATGTAAAGTGAGTTATCGTTTTGTGCGGGTGTTGTTTTTTTTTCAAATACGGGGAATGTTTCACTGATGTAAGAGATAAGTCGTTATTTATATCACTCCATTGTCAAGTTTTTTTTTGAAAAAAATAAAATAGATACATCTCTTTTATTAACAAAATTTCTTGTGATAATACATGTTTTTATGTGTGTGACTGCTTGTGTATTATAAAAAATATTACATGATAATTAAACAAATACCTATTATTAGATTGCCTAACACATAGTAATACATTGAAATATTATCAATTTTCATTAATAAAAAAAACATCTCTAAAAATATGATTTCTAACAAACTTCATTCATGCATATTAATTACCAACAATTATAAATATTAAAATGTCGTTTCAAAATAAACAGAATGTCGTTCTTAAAGAGATATGATATGATGTTGATTAATGTTATGAAATAATATTTGGCCTTGTGGAAAATTTCAAATTTATTTCTGTTGATAATTTTTGAAGAATGGAAGAAACTTTACCTAATCAGATTTTTTTTATGATCAACTTGTGAGGCCTTAATTTATAAAAAAATATTTTTTAGAATTCATACTCGAATTTCTAACTATTTCGTTGAATTTAATATTAATAAAAATTTTTTTCGACCTCTTCAATCATGCCTTCGATATAAAACACATTACTTACTGGCAATTTCAAATATTTATGTTACATGACAGACGAATGTATATCTTAAGTCAAAACTGAAATAATTGTCACTATAGAAATGCTCTCTACATTTTATCTCTTGGAAATTGGTATCAGAGAGAGCCAGCTTCAAGTCACTCATTCAATGAGCGAATAAATCAAA
>CM068320.1:36656646-36756646 GCA_034766995.1 Acanthacorydalis orientalis | reverse complement strand
CTGGCGGCCTTTATCAATTCATAACGACCAACTGAAGGCGTTAATTGAATCAGAACCAGGCACAACAATTCGAGAGCTGGCACAAAAGTTAGGCGTTAATCGTCCAACACTTTTGGACGGCTTAAAATAGCTGAGAAAATTAAAGAAAACTCACAAACGGGTGTATAAACCGCAATTATTTTTCTACCAACCTAATATATATATATAATAACAATATATATATTAATTATATTATATATAATAATATATATATATATATATAATATAAATATATATATATATATATATATATATATATATATATATATATATATATATATATATATATATATATATATATATGAGGATTCAATTTAGTCTTCCACATGGAAGTATTAAAAGGATGTGCAGGGGTTATGAAAAGTCATGTTATTTTTTATTTAGTATTTTCGTTCAATTTAGTATTAAAATACAATTAAACTAAAATAATAGATGGAGGATAAGATGTTTTTTTTAATACTTTCGTGTGGAAGCCTAAGTTGAATCAACCTATATATAAAAGCTTAATAGCACATAAATCGACAGCATAATTCAGGATTGTCTAAAAAAAGCGCATTAATAGTTTGAATGAAAACTGCTGTGCGGTGCTTCCACGCCGTCACATGCATTAATCTCTTACAAAAGATTTATGATTCTTTTTGAAGCGTTTATCACTATTATTTGAACTAAGAAGTAGCAGCCAGTGAGCTGTAAGAGAATTTAGTGCAAATGAAGTGTCAGAAGTAGTGTAGATATCGTACAGTCATCGTTTTATTGCGCGTCTTCTGGCCGATTCCTTCATTTTCACCGTACTGGTTTCTTTTTTTCTTCATCAGTTGTATTGTAGTTACAAGTTGTACTCCATTAAATTAATTTCGTCGAATTGTTTTTGTTCGATAAATCAATATCTCATTCTATAAAATTTAATCAGGTATTTATTTTCAAACTTGTTCGCATTAATTTATTTTAAAAATCAATTTATTGCACATCTTTATAAAACTGACTGTTTTCAGTAGTTGTAAATTGAAAAGTTGAACTATTTTCACAGATGAATCTTTTTTATCTCAGAAACTATATAACAAAACAACAATATGAATTGATTTATACATCTAATATATAACTAATTATATTTTAATTCACTAATAATATAATCTAATTCTATATTTCTCAGCATCATAATTTATATTTCAAATATAGAAGATTCTACAATACGTTTTCTACGCTGTGAATAATTTTACACTGACAGACTAATTATTTTTTCTTCCATGAAAACATTTTCTAGTCACAAATGCTCACTTATTCATTTTTGATTGTCGCTTGTACGCATTTTCCTGATGATGCCATCATTTTAAAAACGTCCAAGTGCAGAAAAATCTCTAATGATTAGATTTTTCTGTCTTCTGACCGGATATCTTTCTCGCGATATGTCGGATGAACCAAGACTAAATTTGTGAAATAAAACATTCCGCTTACATCTCTGTTTCATGAAACATGTCTTTTTATATTTTGAAATTACTTTATACCATGATAATTAAAATATTTTTGTATTTAATAATTTAATGTTCGAGACGAGCATCGATTCCCAAACAGAATTTTATATCAGAGCTCATGCATAAAATAAAATACTTGTTAAAATTACTTTCTGCCGGATTTGGAACTTTCATGAGAACATGTGTCAAATTTCGTTTCGTTCGAAGAACACTTTTATGAACATATCGTGCGCTCTGTTCTATCATGAATATCCTATATTAAAAAGTGAATGAACAGTTTAAAAGTTGTGCTATAATGTCAGACATTCTGTATTATTAAATTGTATGAAAATGATAATTGATGTAATTCAATATATGATACGCGATACTTAATAAAGTATCCCCTGGCAAGAAAAAAAACGCAAATTAAAAGGCGATGTTGGTGCAAATATAATTTATAGTCGCGAACGTTATGGCGGTACGCTACAGTTAAAAGTCTGTTTAATTTTGTTTCGCAATTTTCATTAAATCCCGTCATATCTTTCTTATTGCTGTTATGAAAAGAGCGTTTAAAAAATACGAGCATTTTTTTTTCTGTAGAACTGTTATTGCGTGTTATATGCATTTAAGAGGAACATTACTCACGAAAGGAGTCAAGATATATATATGTATATATATCTGTACTTTTTCTAAATGATAATTATGGTCATTTAAAAATACACTTCTCATTTTACAAGCTGGTTTCTTAGTGTACTTCCCGTGCACGGTATTAAATTTTTTTAAAGTACTTTTCTTTAATTGTTGCGTTTGAATAATGTGAAAAATTTCATTATAATTAAAGGTTTATGTAAGAGGAATTCAGTATAAAAAAATATTAATGAAATGAATAAATAATTGTAGTTAAATTCAGTGTCACAACGAATTATTCTTTCACACTTAGAAACCATCAAAGTTTTTCTGGTCGAAGTTCTTTAATAAATCATTATCGATCAACTTCAATTGCTGTTTATGCGTTTTTAGATTGCGATGGCTTTATCTTCAGAGTGCCAAGATATAGAGAAATCGAATGATTTATTAATACACTTTTGATTTGAAAAATTGACTTGTGGTGTGAAAAGGGAATTCTTTTGTGAAAAAATTCGATTATAATTAAGGGTTTATGTAAGAGGAATTCAGTATAAAAAATATTAATGAAATGAATAAATAATTCTAGTTGAAACAAAGAATTATTTTTTCACACTTACAAACAATCAGAGCTTTTTTGGTCAGAATTATTTAATAAATCATTATCGATCACCTTTAATTGTTGTTTATGTGTTCTAAGATTGCGATGGATTTATCTTCCAGAGTACCAGGATAGAGAGAAATCGAATGATTTATTCACACACTTTTGATTTGAAAAATTGACTTGTGGTGTGAAAACAGAATTCGTTTGTGAAAAAAATTCATTATAATTAAGGGTTTATGCAAGAGGAATTCAGTAGAAAAAATATTATTGAAATGAATAAATAATTGTAGTTAAATTGAAATCATTTTGTTAATGGCTGGATAAAAAACTCCTATACTTTTTTAGATAGATTTAGGATGAAGAAATAATCTATTTGTGAAATCGGATTCTGTCAGTGTCAACATTAATATGACATTTCAATTTTTTTAAAAATAAAACTGTTCAATTTTCAAAATCCGTGTTTCTTCAATGAAATAAATGTGTCTTATATATATATATATATATACTCATTATTTAATATGTATTCAACAATGTGATAAAACATGATTCAACTAAATTTTGTAATTATTTTTATCAAAAAAAAATACAATTTTCTCAACAATTAAAATCAGATTTAATCAGTTTTCTTAATTTCTTTCTTATTCAGACATAACTGGAGGCATTCTCTTGAAATATATCTAAACAATTAGAAGTAGAAACCATAATAGAAAGTAGTCAGTATCATTTTATTTCTTCACAATTGATGTGATCTTTGTTAATATTTTTTTATATTTAGAGTGTGTCCGTATTAAACTTAAAACGAATGTAATTTTAAATAATGTAAAATCGGATTTCAGGAACATATGTATTCGCTTCCATACTTTATTTTAGCCAAACCTTGTTCATGTTTGCAGTATCAAAACATTTCATATAAACCAACAAATCCGGATGTAATGATGCTTTTTTATAAAAGCATATTTGTCAGTCTCTCAAGTTATAAAGCATACATTTTTCTTTCTTATTTACTCTTATAAAATATTGTATGTACATATATATATATATATATATATATATATATATAAGGGGGAAAAATTATACATTTCTTGAAAAGCTTTTGTATTACTTTCAATAAATATTTTCTCAGATGAAAGTACGATGAAAGTGAATGATCAAAAAGTAATGAAATTAAGCTTTATTCGAGATTCGGCGAATTGAAATTCGATTGAACTGATTTTTTTTCCAATTTTAAATTACGACATTGACGTATTCGTTCTTATTTTCAGTTTCGACGAGAACGAAGAAATATACTGATTTGAAAAGATTCGAACGCAAGCAATTCTCTTATATACCGTTCATTATATCCGATCGAAATAATTGCATTCATCGCAATTTGTATGTAATTAGTTTTCAATGTTAAGAATAATAATCTGTCTTACAGTACATTTCTTGATAGTAAATAAAATTCACTTTTTTTAGTAGGAAAACATTCGGTTCGAATAAAAAATTGTAATAAAACTGAATCAACTTTTATTGTTGTCATATTATTTTATTTCTGTCATTGTATTATGTTTAATCTGTTTCTGTATAAAACACTAAAAGAATCTGCCTTAATAATATTTTTTAACTCTCCTAAATGAATTTATTTTTCATTCCAGAAACCATAAAATCTTTTCTGATCAATAATCTTCAATCAATCAGTATTTGTCATTTGATTGCTGCTTGTGTGCGTTTCAATGGCAATAACGACATCATTATATCATCAAGGTATAGAAAAATCTGATTAATTTCTGTAAATGTCATAAAATTTCGAAATCCGACGCAATCATCCATTTGATCATGTACAGTCATACATTGCGATTATCATTTCAAAATTTGAATTTTTCGCCTCAAAGTTGGGATTTCTATCAAATCGTTTTGTTTTCATTGAGATAAATTACAGGATAGTGTTTTAATTAAATGTTTTATCGAGAAATGACCATTATCTACTGTGAATTTTAGATTTTTAAAGAAGTTGTAGAATTGATAGTACTGAATTAGAATTATTCTTCTTTCTAGAGTAGCACAACAAAGATTTTGATAATTTTCTGCACACCAGTACAAAAAAATCTATTATTGTCTGTGAGGGAAGAGATAATTCATTCGTGGACCAATCTCAAGTTCACATACACTAATTTTCCAGTCATAAATTAATAATATAATTGAAATATAAATTTCAAGAAAGCCGTTTCTTATACTTTCTTATAGATCGACAAATGTTAAATACGTTTGGAACGGCGTGCTCTAACTCGAAATCATATCAGAATCCAGTTTCTAGACAAAGTAGAGAATCAATTCTCAGCGTAACATAGAAAGTAAATCATAATAATAATAATAATAATCCGGTAGACGGAAAACAAGATGGTCGGCGCCGTTATTTACAAGGCCGGTCTGTCGGTCGGGCGTCATGTAAGCTCGAGAGCCGCCAGACGGACGCCATATTATGTTATGTGTGTGTGCCGCTCTCATTCGTAATTCACGAGCACCAGAATGATAATTCTAAATCGCCACCGTACGAGACTGAGATATGTGTGTGTGTGTGCGACTGTGCCAGAATGTTTATGAGCATGTACGTGGCACGTTCCGCGTTTTGTTATTCAGTCCGTTATTTCATTTCCCACGCGCCCGTAATTATTAACGTTATGATTGTTGCGCTTAATAAATTCGTATAATATAAATATACATGCGTGTTGTGTTAATGCTTGCACGAATAAATTTAATCTTATAGTTTCCTATTAGAATAATACGATTATCGGTTAATATAACGTAATGTCTGAAATAAATTTCAGAGGATACATAAAATATATTTACAATTGAACACTCGACTGGAAACAATTTCGAACAAATGGTGTAATTAATATATATATATATATATATATAGAGAGAGAGAGAGAGAGAAAGAATGGGGAGAATATATATATATATATATATATATATATATATATATATATATATATATATTATAATTGTTTATAATTGTCTGACTTAATTTAAAAAGTATAATCATTGTTTCCATAAAGAGGAGAAATCATTTGTATATAAATTCGAACTGCACTAAAAACGCACAAGACGGAAACCGAAGGTGTAAATTTTGTTTCGTTTTATAAAATTTAAGATAAAGATTGATCTTTTTCGTCTTAAATCATACTTTTTCATAACGTACTTTGGATCTTATATGGTCCGATTGTATAATAATTACTTTTTCAAAAGTGTTAAATGAGTTTCTTTCAGTTTAGATTTTAAATAGACTGTTCGGCCAAGATATAAAGTGGTTTTAAATGTTAAAGTTAGCATTTGAAAATTTTTAAACGACGAGAAAATATTTCAATTCAGAAAAAAGTTATGGTTGATTCAATTTAAAGTCATGGATTTCTATCTTTCTCTCTCTCTTCTCTTTCTCTTCTCTCTCTCTCTTCTATCTCTTTTTCTTTCCCTCTCTCTTTTTCTCTCTCCCTCTATATTTATAGAGAGGCAGGAGGAAGAAATCAATCTAGTTCAGTCATTTCTATAGATTACTTCTTGTATATTTTTATACATGTAGAAACTTAACAGTTCCTGTATAACATCAAATTTGTTTATGAACTTTTTATGGATTGATTAATGTTCAATTTCGATTCAGAGTTGAGAAAAATCTGTACAAATTAGATATCTCTATAGATAATCAAAATCCGCGCTAGCAACAATCAAAAATGATTCATTGAATATTGTTGATCAGAAGAGTTATTGAATGGTTTCCAGTGTACAAAAAGCATTTGTGTAAGATGATTGAATCTTATTTTAAAAATACTGAATATTACATCATTTTTCTTGACAAAAATCCAGAGTTACCAACCTTAGATGGTTCACTTTTTAACAAACTGATGAACTCATACCAGATAAGAATATAAAAATATAACACATTCTTTTTTATCGAATAGATCCGATTTTAAAAAAACACTGTTCTCTTTTTTTTAAAAAAAACGAACGTGATAGAAGATTAAAAGAGTGGTAATTGTCCTGTCACGGTTTTCATATCTAAGCATACAGGCGTTGTTGGTATCGAACGCATATATGCGTTCATAGTCCATGGCGAATGATTTTTTAGAACGCATATATGATTGGTTCATAGGGATGAAAGGGTTAATGATGAGTATTTATTTAAAAAGGAATTATAAAACCGAATTATAGGAAAAATGAGTACCAGTTAATTAACCGATTGGTATATTTAGTTAACTAATTAAATGCGCTGTTTATGATTAGTACTTATATATATATATATATATATATATATATATATATATAAATTTCCTATTTAAAGTATATTCTAAGCAAACAGTTCTGTTCCAACGATACCGTTCCTATCATATTTACTTCTGTGTTTACCGAATGTCGGACACATGCGTTATTAAAGCAATATGAAATTGTTTATCGTAAACAGGCGTTAATCTCAATAGTGGCAGTAAACATGTTTTTAATTTATTTGCTAGACAAACAGGATACACTAATTTATTTGATTCGTGTGCATGTTTGTTTAATATCAATAAACAGATTTTTCACTACAAACGTGTACATTTCAACAATACAGAACGTTGTGGAGTCGTATTTTGCAATTTGAATTTGTCACGGATGACTTATTTCAAGATAAAGTCAATAGCAAATACGATGTAATTAATTTATTTTTCTACAGATTTTGTGGCTATTTTGAGAGAAATCCGTATCGAAAACTATTTATAAAGTGTACTCCTCGTACTTTCAGTGTGATTGTGCTTATTTATACATTCGGTTGTAACGTTGTTCGGTTTTGATAAAATTTATTCAACGAATATTTATGAGAATCGTTTTTGTAATTAACAAACTGATTCTGTTTCAAGCTGGCTTCTGTTTGGTGGAAGAAATTTGAGATTCTTTAAAAATGTGTCATGCAATGAAAATGTTACAAGTGTTTCTAAAAGAAGTTTAGGAAGATTGTTCGGTATTTTACTATTATTTTGTTTTTAGAATTTATATCAGAAAAAATCAAAAATGATTCTTAAGAAAACTTCGATCTAAAATCGAAAAACAGACAATTCTTTCACGAATGAACACTTTTTTCAACACACAAATCATAAAAACTTTCCGTCTAAAAATCAGTGGCGCGATTACAGTGTTGGGGATCCCGAGCAAAAAAAGTTTGTCTCACTATTTTTAAAAAAGTCTCTATTTATTTATTAGTTAAAAAAATGAAAATATGAATAAATTTTACTTGGAGAGTACTAGCAAAACTTCTGTCTTCTTGACTTCGATTCTGCGAACACATTAATTATATTGTCTAAGTATTTGTTCAGCTTCTGTGTTAGTTTTTGTCCGATAGACAATATAGCTCTCATGTATTAAGAACTTACTATAAACTAATCGAATCGTTTGCATTGAAAAACGTCGGAAATATCTCATATTACAACTTCATCATTACTTTTTTACATGTATATTAAAATTTGTAACACTTACTACCGGAGTCCACCACGATACTGTGACTACCAGGACATACCGAGTCAAACATTATAAAATCATATGTTGTCAATTAAATTCTACTATGTTCTATAAATTATTATTGGTCTCTTTTGATTGTTACTTGTGTGTATTTCGATGATGATTCCATCATCTACAGAGCACCAAGGTAAATAAAAAATTAATCTCTTTGATTTTTCTGTCCTTAATCTGTATTTAAACCTATGTATAGATTTTTCTGTACCGAGGCCTCTGAAGTGGATTGAATTTATTGTAAATTATCGATCAGAAACTTTCTTGCGGTCTGTGGAATAAGAAAAGAATTAATTTTCGAATCTAGCTAGTGTCCGAATTGTACCGTGCCAAACACTGCTATTTTTCAAAGGATGAACACTGTCTTTTGTAGCTTTGTATATACAACTGAGCGAGATGAGAATTATACCTGAGAACAGATATTAAACTAAATAATTTATAATTAATTTTTTGTATCCATATGATCCTGATTTCCTTAAGAATAGAAATAAATATTCATTGGATGATAAATTCATTGGATGATGCTGTTGTAAAATCAGATTTAAATTTATGATATATTACTCAGTTCAATATATTTAATTCCGTTTTATTTTAATCAAATTAAAGTAAATCATTAGTTAAATAAATTTATTATTCAGAATATAACGAAACAGAGAAAATAAGGCATGTTTAGTTATTTAGTCTTGAAATGAAATATTTAACACTGTTGTGCTTGTAATTTTGTTGCGGATCAATTAACGCCTGGACAGTTTTAACTAATATTTTATATATCTAATTACTCATGTCGGGATAAAACATTAATTAAGCTAATGAAGCCTGACTGTGTCGAACTGTCAATGAGCCGAGAATAAAAATATGTCGATAGAAATATGGTTTTACTGGTAGTTTTTCATGGGAATAAATATTATATCTCATTTTTTATATTGAAAACATATATATATATATATATATATATATATATTGTTGTTAAGAATTTAAAAAAATGATAGTAAATGTGTATGTTAATTCAATTCGATAAAAATATAACTGAATACTTTTTCTCTTGAAAACACATTTTCAAATATTTTTGTATGATTTTTGGTTGATTAATATTTATTGGAACTGAATGAAATAATAATATAATCAATTACTAAAACATTGAGATTCTTTTTTTTATGAAAACGATTCAATGTTATTTATTTATTATTAGTCTTTAAATTTTTTAAAAAAAATTCAATGAATAAATAATTGAACAGCTGAAAATTTAATATTAATTAAAAGGAAAAATATCAGTCATTCGTCGAAAATGATATTCTTTTTTAAAATAATTCAGTATAAAAATATCAGGCTTTAATGAAGTGTTTTTATTCAGGGTATTTTAAAATAGGGTAGTTTTATCATACTGTCCAGTTATATATTTGTATTGCGACAGAAATTTGTAATTATGTTATCAGATGATGTTTTATGGGGACCGAAAAAAAGAATTCATTTTTGAAAGTCAGTTCAGTCCTAGTGTTAGTGCGTGCAGGATTTTCTGTAACATAGTTATCTGGGAATAATTGTATCACCATTGAAATGTACATAAGCGAAAATAATGATTAATATTCATTCATTCAACATGTTTGATCAGGAAAAAACGTGAATGGGAAAATAATTCATTTGTGATAGTGAATTTAGTTACAATGTCAGAACTGTGCTGTGAATTTATTATAAATGTATATTAATTTATAATAATGTAAAATATCAATTCAACTGAATTTTAAAATGAAAAAAAAGAATGAAGTCAAGTCTCTAAGTCTAGAATTTGTCTGCTATGCTAGTATAAAATTTTTTAAAAAATGTTAAATTCATTAGTTATTTGTTCAGAATAAAATGTGTACTTGTAACACACACACACACACACATATATATATATATATATATATATATATATATAAATATAGATCAGAATATTTTCATAAATAATTTGATTTCCTGAATCATTTAATATTTTCGAGTTCAATTTGAAGTAGTGCTTCGAAAAATGTTTTTACTCCATATAACATAAACTTTTGGTACACATTTTTCGAATTTCAACAAGTTAGAAATATTATAAATACATCTAATATTTTTTGAACTTAAAATTATCTCCAAAAAAATAACCATTATTTATTAAACCGTGCCGTTGCACTAACCGTGGGACGTCTCTGAAACAACCACATTCAGCAATAATAGAATCGTTAACTGTATAAAATGCTTCCATTATGAAATGTCTTTGTGTGTGCGTTCAACTTTCTATGGTTTAGAAACGCTGCATAGAATGCAAGTTAATAAAAACAACCTAATTGCTTAATTGCTTGAAAAACGCTCCAGTTTCTAAACTTACCCCTTTATTACCAGCAGTACAAAAGACGGAACGAATAATTAAAATGGAATAATTGAGATAATATCAATTTTATTCATATCTGTTCACATTTGAAAAACTTTCAAATCATTTTTTTCAGTTAATCTCAAAGTTTAAAAAAGGTTGAATTCGTTAGCACTAAGTATTTCTGAATAGGAAACAAAACAATCAGTTGATTTTTATATTGATTTTCACAAATGAATTCCTTTTTCATTCTACAAACCACATGTTTTCTAATCAAAACAGAATAAATTATTTTCGATTAAAATTAAATATTAATGAATGTCAAATTTATTAATATTTAAATTAATATTATTATATATCATTTAACGACGTTCTATATTTACAGAAATGTTGCTTTAAGAAATCTAACAAAATTCTCATAATGTTTTTTAAAGAATTTGATTTTATTTAATTCTGAATTGTTTTTGATGAAAAATTCAGTTTCACAAACTAATCTAATGAACTGTAAATTTCCCTTTTTTATTTTTGTGTTCAGTCAATTGTGTCCATATTATTTATTGACTTTGTGTTAAAAAAATTGCATGTATTTTCATACAATGTCTTTCAAATACTACTTCAATAAAATTCTTAACTATAGAAAAATTTGTGTGTTTTTTTTCAATTTCTCTGATTCTTATAAAAGTATATGTACCTTGAAAGTTTGAAGATAATCTCACATGCCAATGATATCGCCATTAACCCATTCAGACTTTAATTTATTCTGTCTGATTCATTCATGTCTATTCATGAATTATTACATACACTGATTCAGACAACGATGCCATTATTTTCAGAACGCAAGGATACAGAAAACTCTAATTTTTAAGAATTTTTATAGAAAAAATCTATGTCTCAATCTATATACAAATTTAAATACAGATTAAGTACAAATAAATCTATTAGATTATTCTGCACTTTATCACTCTGAAGATGAACAAATTAATTCTGTGCTGTTTTTATAAAAAAATGAATGTTTATAAAAACGGAATACATTCAATCCTTAAAATATCACTCATTATTTTATATAATTTTCCTTCATCTGTCTGATAACTGACAAATCGCTTGTCTAAAAAAAGATGACGGATTTTGGTCGCTGAAGATGTAATGTATGATCGGACTTGTTCCACAGTTTTAAAATTTTTTGCTTCACAAGACCTGTCTTCAAGGCATTTTTTCCAACTGGAATGAGAAAAGTGTGCAATAAAAAATATGATGCTTTTCGGACGCCTTCGTTTTCACTACTGTTTTGTGAGGTTAAGCCAACTGTTTGGCCAATATATATATATATATATATATATATATATATATATATATATATATATATATATAGTATTTCTAAATGTTAAAGTTGTCATTTTAAAAAATCCTCCCAACTGCTTGACCAAGATATTTGAAGTTTTTAGATATTAAAGATGACATATCAAACTGTTTGTCAAGATATGCACTGGTTTCATACGTAACTGTCAGCATTCCAACTCATAAAATGACCCGAAAATATTTTAATTTAGAACAGAATTATGACTGCTTCAATTTAAAAACAAAGAATTAATTTCTACTATTAATAGATACAGATAACCAACAACAAACAATAATTTGATACAAAAAAAAGTAAACGGACTGAGACAGTGTGTCGGAATCGTCTAGTTTTATATATTAATCATGCACTAATTAGTTAATCACACACTCTGTTTAATTACATCCATGTTTCAATATATAAATAATGGAATATAAAACCAGTGTGGAAATTTGATCCCGAATAAAATTTAGCCATTTATTTTCTTGTTTTCTAATTATGCATTAATAATGGTTTTAATTCAAGCATGTCTAAATATATATATATATATATATATATATATATATATATATATATATATATATATATATATATATAGTACGAAATTATACTTAAATATTAAAGTACGTTATATTCCACGCAGGTGTTTAATTACGACAAGCGGTGTTCTGCAAACACCTTAATAATTAAAAGATTACATCATGGCGAGAGAACTGTATGTACGTTAAGCAAATATCGCATCGACGCGCTTCTTCAAACAATAAATATGTCGAGAATCATTAAACAGGACGAAACTCGCAATCAAACACTTCTAGGTACACACACACACACACATATATATATATATATATATATATATATATATATATAAGTATATAGAAATGTCTGGATGTTATATGACACCGGACGGGTCGTTCGAACAGGCGACAAACTAAAGTTGTGACTGGAGTTTCCGGATGCTGTGACGTTTAAATGTCTCGTCGACGAAATGTTATACACAAATATTATATATATATATATATATATATATATATATATATATATATATGTGCATTCATTTCTGTGTATATTCGTATGAAGGAGAGAATTACAGTGTGAAAAGGTGGACGATGTCGCGTACAGTCTTTTCCTTCATGTTATTTTCCTCATCTATCCATGCCTGATATTTAATTTACTGGTTCGCGTCACATAAATAAACGACACACGCGAAGAGTTATATAACTTGTGATGTAGGACAAAAGTTTCTAGAAAACTGGACTACGACGGTTATATATATATATATATATATATATATATATATATATATATATATATATATTTAAAGTGATACTTATTATAATTGGAGGATTTGGAAATTGATTAGTCCCTTTAATATTAGGAGCTCCTGATATAGTTTTTCCTCGAATAAATAATATAAGTTTTTGGCTTCTTACTCCTTCTTTGGCCCTTTTATTAGCAAGATCTTTTGTGGAAAGAGGAACAAGAACAGGTTGAACTGTTTAACATCCATTAGCATCACTAATTGCCCATGCAAGATCCTCTGTAGATTTAGGTGTTTTTAGACTTCATTTAGCAGGGGTATCCTCAATGAGCTGTAAATTTTATTCCAGTAGTAATTAATATTCGATCCTCCGGAATAACTTTTGATCGAGTACCTTTATTTGTATGAGTAATTGCCATTACTGCTCTTTTATTGCTCTTATCCTTACCTGTATTAGCAGGAGCTACTATCATACTTTTAACTGATCGAAATTTAAATACATCTTTCTTTGACCCAGCTGGAGGACGAGATCCTATTTTATTAAAATCACTTTGTTTTGGTTTATGAAAAAGTAAAATGTCTCTAATATTTTGGGAATGGTAAAAAGTATTCATTTGTGAAAAAATCCTATTTTTTTCAATGTCAGAGCTCGAAATATAAATATTTTTTTGAATTCAGTGACTAAATAGAGTCAAGTTGCCATTACTTCCCTTTATTACTTTTACTTTTACCTGTATTAGGAGGAGCTATTACCATACTTTTAACTGATCGAAATTTAAATACATCATTCTTTGATTCGGCTGGAGGAGGAGACCCTATTTTATATCAATATTTATTTTGATTCTTTGGTCACCCAGAAGTTTATTTTTTAATTCTTCCAGGATTTGAAATAATCTCCCATATTATCAGTCAAGAAGGAAGAAAAAACAAACTTTTGGATTTTTATGAATAATTTATCCAATATTAGTTATTGGTTTTCTTGGTTTTATTGTGTGAATTCACCATATATTTACAATATGATCATGGAAAAAGAAAAATAGTAAATATACACACACACACACATATATATATATATATATACACACACACTGTTTTTCTTTTTCCATTTGTCTTATAAAGATAATTAAATGATTTTTTGTTAGAATAATTTGATGATTTTTCATCGTGGTTGTAGAAATGTTTATTTAGTTGTATTAGTTGTCAATTTTCATGATCAGTTTTCTTCTTCAAATTTGTCGCTGAATTCAGTTGCAGAAATGAATTGTTTTTTCATCCTAGAAACTGTAATAAATTATTTTCTCAAAAACGAAATTGATCATTTTTATTTCCTATTACATGCATTTTAACCCATTCAGACCGTGTGAGCATAATTATGCACACTTGAAGTTTCATGATATCTAAATTAATTATTTGACACCAATTCACAATATATGTCCTTAAATACGAACTGTATTAACTATGTTATTGTTTTATTATATTTTATTAACTGTGTAAATAATATTGTGCCTGATTATGTCCACGCTCGAAAACTATGAAATGCCAATAAAAAAAATATAGAAAATATATTTTTATCTTATTTAAATCCCTATCAACAGAAAAACATTTTCCCGACAGAATAAATTCAGGTCTGAATGGGTTAATATCGATGTCATTGACATGTGAGATTATCTTCAAACTTTCAAGGTACATAAACTTTTATAAGAATCAGAGAAATTGAAAAAAGAAAACAAATTTTTCTACAGTGAAGTATTTTATTGAAGTAGTGTTTGAATCCCGTTGTATGAAAAAACATGCGGTTTTTTTAATACAAAATAAATAAATAATATGGACACAATTGACTGAACACAAAAATAAAAAAGAGAAATTTACAGTTCATTAGATTAGTTTGTGAAAATGAATTTCTCATCAAAAACAATTCAGATTTAAATAAAATCAAATTCTTTTAAAAAACATTATGAGAATTTTGTCAGATTTCTTAAAGCAACATTTCTGTAAATATAGAACGTCGTTATAGGATATATAATAATATTAGTTTAGATATTATTAAATTTGACAATCATTAATATTCAATTTTAATCAAAAATAATTTATTCTGTTTTGATTAGAAAACATGTGGTTTGTAGGACGAAAAAGGAATTGATTTGTGAAAATCAATATAAAAATTAACTGATTGTTTCGTTTCCTATTCAGAAATACTTAGTACTAACGAATTCAACTGAATTTAAACTTTGAGCTTAACTGAAAGAATGATTTGAAAGTTTTTCAAATGTGAACAGATATGAATAAAATTGATAGTATCTCAATTATTCCATTTTAATTATTCGTTCCGTCTTTTGTACTGCTGGTAATAAAGGGGTAAGTTTAGAAACTGGAACGTTTTTCAAGCAATTAAGCAATGAGGTTGTTTTTATTAAGTTGCATTCTATGCAGCGTTTCGAAACCGTCGAAAGTTGAACGCACACACAAAGACATTTCATAATGGAAGCATTTTATACAGTTAACGATTCTATTATTGCTGAATGTGGTTGTTTCAGAGACGTCCCATGGTTAGTTCAAGTTTTTTTTTAACACAAAATAAATAAATAATACGGACACAATTGACTGAACACAAAAATAAAAAAGGGAAATTCTCAGTTCATTAGATGAGTTATGTCACCTGTACTTATTTCAGTTACACCACGAGCACAAAAAGGGAAATTCCCAGTCCGTCGTGTTTTTTTTGTGTTTCGCGTTATCCGTGAGTTATAGGCAGTAACATTGCGCGTTATATTGAAACCGTGTTATAGAAATATAGAGTTATACGAAAGTTTATCTATATATATATATATATATATATATATATATATGTGTGTGTGTGTATGTGTGTGTAAATTTGTAGGCATATTATTAAATAACCGAAAATGTAAATCCTCGCAATGTATTCCTGAATACATACTAGGTCGATAGTGAAAGCAATGAAACGAAACTTTGCTCCAGATAACAGTGAAATAGCAGACATAGATATACGTACAAACGCAGAGTTCGAAGCGTGCATGTATATTTTTCCAATGGAAAGCAAAGTTTACACACAAAACTTGATATCTTTTACAGTTTTCGCCCGGTGAAAACCGGCATGTCAACGAATGTTCTTGTCTTTCTTGTTGGCGGAATCTACTTTATGGTGAACTGGAGAGAAAGTTGAGATAATGCCGGTCTCGCTGGCTCGTGGGATTTAGTGATATTTTTCGTTTTTGTACGATTTTTCTTTCGTACAACATGTAAAGATGTTTCGATGAAATGTTAACAAGAAAAACTATTTGCGTGGCACGAAGTTAAAAACAATATGAGTTTATGTTCAACGATCTTTTTGTTTATTTGATGTCTGGAGAAACGGTGCAATTCTGATACTGCGGCTAAATCCGCGTTCACAAATGAATTGTTTGGTGCTTTAAAGATGATGGTGATTGAATTTTCGACAACTTATTCGTCAAATCTAGGGTTAAAATAATCATCTCCGATATATTTCACCTACTAAAATAAAAATATTAATATCCTTCATTTTTTATTATAAGATATCTCCGATTTCTTTTCTCGAACAACGTATAAAAATCCTTTCTTCTAGAGAAAAAAAATATACTGTTAATGATCTAAATAGTAATTCTTAAATATGATACACTGTCTATTTCACATTTCAACACAATTATTTATTTTAATAACAATTATGTATTTTGATCCAGTACAAAAATATAACTGGACATAATCATGAAACTATCATATTTCTTTTTTTATTATATTCATTTTTTTAAAAATCAATAACTTAAATATTCGATATATAATATCAGGTAATCAAGAAAGTCTGTCGTTTTTGAATCGAGAAAGAAACACTTGTGTATTTTTACATAAAATAAATGTATTCATCAAAATATTCACCATCGCATTGAACAACCTTTTTCCAGCACGAAGATAATTTATAAATTCCGTTTTTATAAAACTGATTATTTTTATTTTCAAAAAATGTAGACACCTCCATTTAACTATTAACTCTTCTTCATTATTAAACCGTTTTCCACGCATACGATTGCCCAAAGATAAAAATAGTTGATAATCTGATAGAAATATGTTTTGGGGAATACTGGGAATGGAGGAGGGTGAGCGTGAGGGGTAAAAAGAGAGAAGGGATTTAAAATATTTTTTTTCTTGTTTTTTAATATTTTTATCTTCTTTCACTTTCCAAAATATAGTATATGGATGGGGAATTTTTCTTGATTACACATGAAAAATGATATCATTTGAGCGATACGTATTTTCGGTTTCACAAAGTCAAGCTCTTTCTAAGGCATTCTCCATCACTTCCCTAAGGATTTCTAAATTCATAATTTTTGTTCTGGTATCTACTGCAACGTGTGGCCGTGCGTCATCTTGCAAAAATAAAACTTGTTTACGATTTACAAGTGCTGGCTGTTTTTGTTGTAATGCATCGTGTACTCGTCGGAGTTGTTCACTATAAATGTTTGCAGTGAGGGTTTGACCCACTCGTAGATATTCATGGTGAGTAATTCCTTTTGAAGTCCACCAAACACTGAGAAGAAGTTTTCGCGGTGTTAACTTTCCTTTAGGACTTTATAGGACAGGATCTCTTAATGAAAGCCAGTGGTGAGTACGTTTGTAGTTGGAATAAATAATCCATTTTTCATCATTGGTCAAAATTTAAGGCAAAAAGTTCTCTGATTTCGGTCGTGAAATAAGAGAGAGATGTACAGATTGTTAGACGCTGTAATTTGTTATTGGGAGTTAATTCGTGTGGCACCTACTTAATTTCCACCTCTTTCCTATTTTGTGTAAATGCTTCCGTATTGTTTTGTCACTTATTTTGAACAATTCTGCAAGCTGTTGACACGTTAAACTGGAATTTGTTTCAATCATTGACTTCGATTCGTCGATATTTAAATTTGATGGTCTGCCTGATCTGGTCTCGTCTTTAATGGGATCATCCCCGGCAGAAAATTCTTTAAACAATCTCTAGGCCGTTATTGATGTAACTGTGTTTTCTCCAAACGGAGTACAAATGTTTTTTGCAGTTTCTGTAGCGTTAGTCCAAAGTTTAAATTCATAAAGCAAACACAAACGTATTGTACTATTTTTCACCGATATTTTTAAGGGTTAGAATTACTTTTTAAATTAACCAGTTCGAGATTCATTCAATAATTAAGAGTAAAACGCATGCTAATATAACTGATAAACAATTCTTGGAATTTCATCCGATAAAAAGTGTAAATAATTCTTGGAATTATTTGTACGTTATAACAACGACCGAACTTTCTTGGTTACCACATATATGACAGTGCTTTTAACCTTTGACACAAACGTTTTAAACAATCTGTCCGAGTAACAAAATTCCATCAAACAAATATTTACAGTCACATCCGGTCTGATAAAACAGCACAAAGCGCCAATATTAAATTGACCTCCGTTTACACACGACGTCGGTGTAAAAAAGATGATATTCTAAGAATGCTGTAAAAAAAAAACACACCGACATATCCCACCGACCGACAATCCCACCGACAAACAGTCCTTTACTCACGTCCGTCGCTCATAAAAAAACGTCTTACGATATCATCGAGCCACGGTCGTACAGTATCGCCATAAAGCACATTGTTTATTTTTATCAAGCGAAATAACATAAGATGCCCGTAGCAGCAGAATGCGAAGGAGTTACTTTTAGTATTAGATACGCTAGAGGTTTCCTGTACGTTTGTACTACAGTAACGAATAGATGGAACAGGACTGTCTAGTGGCCCCGCACACCGTCGGGGTTGTCGCTTGATATGCTGATGGAATGAGCTGAGTGTAATATATATATATATATTTACTTTACTGGAAATCAGTGACGATGGTTTTTAGTGAGTCAGGATTATAAACGTTACGTGGTAGATGTGATCCACTATTAAAACGGTACAAGGATGTTAAAACGAGAGATAGTCTTACAAACGGACGTTTCGTATACATCATGCACTTTGATCTGTCAGTGAAGAATGTATATTTTTTATTTGTCACTTTACATTTTTATATAAACGTTTTTATTAGAGAACATCTAAACAGTTTATTTTAATTGAATGTTTCATATTTTAACAGTAAAAGAACGCCGTGCTAAAATATTCTTTTATTCTCAATAAAATAAAAAAATATACACTTTTACACTTGAAAATATGTACTCTCTCTTTGTATAATAATACATATATAAAATATCGTACAGAAATTTTTTTTTTACATTATCATTTATAATATTTACAGTGGAAATCTAATAATTTCTATGTATTCTGATTTCTTGTTTAACTACTTTTAAATATGCTTCTACTCATTTCTAATCAGATGCGTTTAGAAACTACTAATAGATAACATTAAAAACGTATCAGATCTATATACTGTTAGTCTTGTACAGATAAAGCGGACAGATATACTAATCTTGAAGACTCTGTATTGAATATTGTACTGACTTGAAGAAAAACAAATCTAAATATATGAAAACTAGATTTATTCGTGCCATTTCCTTGTGTTCAAATTTATATAATTCTTAATACTTATCTGTTCATCTCCTACCACCAATTATCGAGTTGCAGTTCAGATTCTGCAACGTCAATATAATTAAAGATATCATAGTAAATAAAAGCAATAAGTAATAATTAATAAAGGTTGATAAATTAAAAAAAAATCAATTTGTTTTATACACACACTTTGACGCACGTATTAAGTTGTCAATTTATATACATAAATTGTGGTTGGTTCTATAAAAAAAAATGTAAGTAATAAATGAGTGTTGGAAGCTGTTTCTTCTTCTTCAAATAAATATGTTTAGTGTTATTGATAAAGTAATACTTAAGTATTAGTTAAACAATAGGTGGTAATACCTTAATAATAATTATATTTAATAAAGAAGAAGCATAAGTACAGTCTCCCGGTTTTTTGAAAATTTTTCCCGGCCATAACAGAGATTTAAAAACAATCAAAAAATTTCAAATACCACATCATACAACTAGCAGTTAAGAAACTACCGGCAACGGTAAAGGCACCGCCACGGTTTTAAGTATTAAACCAGCCCCACAAGGGCCAGCTGGTTGAGTGGATAATTCAACCAATTCTCAGGATTCTTATACACGCAAAAATCATAAATTCTCTCTCTCTCTCTGTCTATTTATATATATATATATATATTTATATATTTGTATATATATATATACACACACACACATATATATATATATATATGTATATATATATGTATATGTATTTATATCTGTAACCTAACTGATTACTTTGTCCTGTTTGTTTTCATCCTCTTAGATTAGCTAAGAGTCTCTTCTCCACTATTAGTTTCGGCACGAGTGCCATCTTTAAATTGATCTTGAAGACTGATAAGTTGTTAATGACTAATAAGTTGTTGAAGTAAGTGTCAACTCTCCCTTTCTTTCTCTATAAATACACTAATATATATATATATATATATATATATATATATATATATATATATATATATATATATATATGATTTAATATCTTATGAAGTATGATTTTAATAATTTCTTTATAGAAAAAAAACACTATTCGATTCATTTATTATTTGGGATTTGTGGGCGCTTCGACAGTTAAGGTCATTAGTGTCCGAAGACTACTCGAGTGTTTTATTAAACATCTCGTATGAATTTAATTCTTTGCGTTTGGATCATTAACTATTCATTTAAATTGTGAATCCATTTTAGTAAAAACGCCCAAACAAATGTTGTAAGTACATCTCATAAACGCTAATCTACATTAATTGCTTACACTGAATTTAATAAACATTACATCAATAGCGATTGAATGAATCGAACAAGATGATGAAAAATACACTTTTAATATATATAATCGTCCTTCATAAACACATAGACACACAGATATATACATAAATGTATATATATACATAAATATATATATATATATATATAAATATAAATATATATATATATATATATATATATATATATATATGTTATGTGTGTGTATAAAAGATTTAATTTTCAACTACATAAATTCCAATTTGAACAGTTTAACATTTTATTGTACTTTTATATTGGCTGCAGAATATCAGCTTGACAACACTTTCTATTTATTTACAGACAACTAACGTCGAAGATCCAAGATGGCTGCGTTCGTCGCAAAACAAATGGTGGGCAACAAATTGAGCGCCGTTAAGGGTAAGTACATTGACGCATTCATTTCAACGCGTACACGTTTTCTTTTTCATGCGATTGAACACGATTGTTTAAAACCTCCACCCATCTATATATATATATATATATAAAATAGATTTTATTCAGTAAAGTTAAACATTTTGAGAAATAAATAGTTGATTGTTACTATTCTGGACAATCAATCAAAATCGCTTGTTTATACTTTGGAAATATAATTTTTTTTTTAAAATTAGATTAATTAAATCGAAAGTAATTGATTATATTACAGTAATTAATTACATGTTTGTAGTCGATATATATTTTATATCCGGCTAAAATATCCAATATAAAATTTAATTAAACGATGAAGAAGTTATTAAATGGAACAACTTGACCTACGGAAACATTTTTCGCATCGATTAAATTTATATACCGTTACGTACCCTCACACATACACACGGATATATAAACAGAAGAGGTTTTTCGAAGAAGTGTGTTCTCGCATATATAGCATTTAATATTTTCACATTGAAAAGTATCTCATGTTTTATCATTTGTTTACTGAATAAATTGAAAATGAAAAAATGGAGTAACTATTGAAAAAATAATATTTGGAATAGATTTTTTTTAAAATGTAAATTTTAAAATAGTTTCTTCGTTTTGGACAAAGAAGTACCTGTGAGGTGAATAACGAATCATTGATTATTTAATATTAGTTTTTGTTTATGCGATTTGAAAATCCCGACGGTACACAAAGGATATCCGATCATTTCTCTGTTAAACACTTTTTAAATTGTAATTAAAATTAAAAAGTTCACAGGGGAATCGTTAATCTAACAGAATCCCTTATCAAGTTACATTTTCGAACTTCACATGTTCGCTTGACAGTCAATCAACGATTTGATATTAATATGGTAATAGCTCTATCGATTCTAACACATTAACGAATACTATTTTAATAATAAATACAGATGCTCGAGATAATTTTCTAATATAGCACGGAGACGCCTAGTCATTACTTGTAATGGCGGTTCAATTTGACGTTTACTTCTGTGCGATGTGAAATGAACCGACTATTTCTATGTGAGAAAACCAATTAAGTCAACAGTGTTTCACCACTAGATACTATATTTACTCCCTATCAGAATTCGTGACAAAATGTCAATTGATGTCTTTCATTATTACAAGGGAAAGTAATTGTTCGAAATTAATTTTACACAAAGGATCGGTACAGACACAACCCTTAAAGTAATTATAATAAGTCTGAGAAGTAATTAATATCACATATATATATATATATATATATATATATATATATATATATATATTCTATATATAACTTTAAAATTTGATCCTTTTTTACCAGATAATGATAAAGGATTTATCTCAAAATTATATCAATTTTGTATTTAATCTAATGGTCAATTTTTGTATATATAATTTTTTTATAAAATATTGATAAATTTCTCATGTTAAATTTTAAATTCACAAATCTAAATTGTTTAATCAGTGTGTAGTTTTTATGTTAGAGAGAGGAATAATATTCTCTTATTTGATTCATTCAGTATAATAAGATTATATTAAGTTTGTGCAAAATTATTTCTTTATTTCAATAGAGAAACGTTTTTTTATTTAACCTGTTAGCTGTGTCGCTCTATTTTAAAAGTGTGCACCCATATTGTGTCACAAAAATGAAGGGATGACGAGTACACTCGTCAAACAGAGAGTATATGCAGCTGCTGTGAAACTGAATTAAAATTGTAACGAAACGGTATTTGATTTCCTTGAAAAATCCATAATTCTATTATTCAAATTCATATTCGAGTAAACTCGTCATACACAACTCACAGGTTAAAGAAAGGTATGAGAAAATCCTTATTCTTTAATGATTTATTATTGGACTTAAATGCTTATTTAATAATTAAAAAATGTAAATCTATGTCTTGATAATTTGTTTTTGATATTTTTCAAAATAAACAGAACGGAGATATAGTTTTTTTTAGTTTGTCGGTTTTTATCATGAAATATAGAAGAAAATAAAGCGATTCGACTGGATTTCTTCAGAAGAGAATATTTTTTCAGATCAGTAGAATCGATTTGACGCTAGTTATTCGGTGTTGGAATTAAAATAATGGTATACGTCGAGACTTATACATATTGAAATTGAATTCTGTTGATGAAAAATATATAAATTTGTATGGAAAGTTTTTAAGTAAACGTCGTATCAGTACATCTTAATTAAATGAATGAAAAGTATATACAAAGCGAGTGATTTCTTTGAGCGTTAGTCACCTTCACTGAGATTTAATAAATCAGTAATTAAAGTTCATAAAGTATATTAATATTTTTTTTATGAAAAATAAGAGGATTATTTTCCACGTCGTGTTGTATTTATGTTAAGTACGTTTGAAGCGAGTACTTTTCACGAAACGGTGATTCCATCGATGACAAATGATAATGTATTGCTTAATAAAAAACGAATTCCGTTGAAACACTTGCTGTTTTATTTGATTAGAGAAGTAATTGCTCCGACCTTAAATCAGAAGACGCCGCTGTCCCAAAAAATAAAGCAAAATAAAATTCATTGCGAGCACAAGTAGTAACCATTGTTCGTGAGATGAAACGCTTTCGTCCTTAAGCCACTTTGGAAAATTGTATTTGCGTTGCTTATTTGATTCTTCGGCTCGAGGTCGCGATGAAAGAGAATCGTTCAGTGTGTCGGAAAATCCTAAAGTGAAAAACTACTTGTCGCCACTACACATTCTCGTTTGTACAATGGACTTCGTTACACGACATAAACATGTGTGTGTGTGTGCATGTACGTACGCCATCACAGTCAGGTCATCAAACTGTATACAAATCGTCGATAAGACTGTGATAGTCGTCTCCATCGACTCGTTTGCTTGTCCTCTTTGTTTCTTTATTTTTTTTATTTTATTTATTTAACTATGCGTCGTCTTGATTTGTATCGAATCGAACTGATTGTTATGTGTGTGTTTATGTGACGATTTACACAGTACACGAACAATAAACGATATTTGAAATAGTTACTTCCGTTCCTCTTTATTGGACCCGTACTGTGAACTTAATTGAAAAACATTGTACTTTGTATAAAATTCCTCGAGTCTCTTCCTCTCACTGCACCACACTAGGTCTATTCAAGTGTTGAACTCTTATGAAGTTCTATGTTGTACTCACTATTATATATTCATCTCTTTATCTCTTCTCATTCGCACGTTCACAGGAAACATTTCGCATTTATGTGTTTCTGTGCGTATTAAAAGTGCATGCATGTGTTTTTAAAGTTTTATCTACTTTTCTTATTATCGAGATTTTCTCATTAATGCTTCTTCTGATTGAAAATAAAATCCATGTATTTAATCCTTTCCACACTACTGCCCTTTTATCATCATCAATCTAACAGATAAAAATATAATTTTTTTTTAATAAAACGTGAATGAATAAATGTACTTTGGAAGTTTCATTTCAATAAAGAAATTATTTACAACGCTAAATAATTTTATTTGAAGTTATTCGTTTCTTGATATTGTGAAAAAATATAAAAATAAAAAAGTTGAAAATATGTCCGAGTTGCTGGTAGGTGAGGTGAAAAAAATCTCCGAGTGCAAGGGTTAATAACAGATTCTAGAAATGTTCTTGATAATTTTCATTAGATCTTTTAAAGTCAGACTCGATTCATGAAACATTGATTAAAATTAATAAACATTTTCTTTCTTCTTTCTATCTGTGTTAACTTTTTTTTCGTTATCTGGATATCATTCTTCCAGAACTAGAAACGTTTCCATCATCTACTATCTATTGTATTTTATTAATTGATCTCATAAATTATATATATATATATATATATATATATATATATATATATATATATATATATATTGTATCTGGTATTCATTCATCAAACTGAATTCTCGAGAATGGCTCTAGGCGAGGACTTCTTGGCAACGCATCCAGTCAAATCCATCGGGAGTGTCTCGAACACACACTGACTATATTAAACATTAAACAGGTTACTGACCTTTTGTTCTATAATATTTCAGGTATAATTATAACATAATTTTTGTGTTCGTCAACTTGGATTAGTATTTATGATGAAGGTGAGGGTGTGTTTTTAAATTGTATTTGTGTTTGGGCGTTAATTGTCTTTAGCTGTCGAAGTGCCCTAGAACCCCAATAAACAAACTACCAATCCAGGTCATATGTTTAACTTATTCTTTTAGTTGAATGAATAAGAAATGTTATTGAAATAACTTTCTCTCTCTATATATATCTATCTATCTATCTATCTATCTATATATATATATATATATATATATATATATATATATATATATATATATATATATATGTTTTTCTACATCGAATATTCCAATTTATCAATATTTTACAACAATGAATAAACATTTTTAAATCGATTTTCTCAAACAATCACCGTATTTATTTTTAAAATATTATCGTTTCATATTTGTGACTAATTTTCATTTATAGAAACATAGCGGATGTTAACCATAATATAACCGTACCTTAATATAAAATAATAAAACTTATAAATCTTCAGTTGAATTTAGTAATATCCACTTTCAGTGATTAGGCAATGTTCTGTTACGTTGGTCAAAAAAATAATTGCGGTTTACGATCTTCAAATTCATATAAATTTCTCCATTTGTGGTCGAGAACTGTTTGATGACTGTCGTCTAACTCTTGTGCAAGCTTTCTAATTGTTGTGTGTGTTTCGATTCATCTAATCCGTTCAGTCGATCGTTATGAAATGAAAAAGGATGTCTGAGACCTTCTTTGCCTTCAAGGCTCTCCAGGACGAAATTTTTGGAATCACAGTTGCACCATACGTTCATTAACAATACCCACACCAAAAGCATCGATCAGTTTACGACCAGTTTCGGCTGCTTTGCCACCTGTTTTGAACTCATACGAAAAATTGCTTTTATTTGTTTCTTTTCCATCTTTAATTCAATAGCTAAATTTGAATCAAAATTAATAATACCAAAAGACAGACCGAAAAACGTACTTAACTAATGATACTAACATGAACACGACGAAATGACACTTTCTTTGAAAAAAATAAAGTTAGAATTCATAGAACAAAAACCGCAATTATTTTCCTACCAACCTAATATAATTCAAAAAGTGGAGACACATTCCTTATGTCTCTCATATAAATATATTGAATCTGATAGTACAGTTCTGGCACGGTAGGTAAATTTATTTTCACAAATTAAACAATTTTTTCAATGCCAAAAAAATGTCTTACTGGTTTGCGACCTGGATTTTTGTGCTTAAAAAATATATAAATGTCAGTGACCGTAAATAGATACGATAGATATTTAGAGTTTGTGGTCATTGATATCTGAACATGGTTACAAAATAAAACACGCCCGATTTAGAGACGACCTGGGCTTGAACCACTCCTGTTAGCACATAGAGATTTTTCTGTATTTTAGTGTTCTGAAGATGACTGAATCGTCATCAAAATGCTAATAAGCAATAACCAGAAATGATCAATAGTGACTTATTGCTTATTTTTGACTATCATCATTTTTTTTATAGTTTTTCGGTTGTAAAAAGATTTCATTTATTAAATTTTAGAATGTATTTAGTAGAAACATAAAGTACAGTGTATATTTGAAATAATTTACAAATTTAATTGTTATTTGAGATTACATTGATTCAATCTGAATTATAATAAGATTAGAGTTAGGTTTGAAGCTATTTTCATTTTTAACATATATATATATATATATATATATATATATATATATATATATATATATATATATATGAGATAGATAGCTGTAGTGTAATCTATTTGTCATTTATCTGAACGATGGAGTTGCCTGATTGAATTCTGGACAGTAAATTACAAGCACAGAATGCATAGTGAGAACCCATTTACGTCGAAGTCGATGTTCTTATTACGGAGACAGCGATTGAAATTGCATTTCTAATAGAAAACTTATCGACTGGATTATGTAGCTTGTTGGTTATTAATTATTTTTTTTTTGAAATAAACTACATGCATTAATCAGTTACGGTCTATATTTTCTCTTAAACATTTTAATATAGTAGTTATTATTTAAATTGATTGAGTCTTACGGGCTCAGTCGAACGTTCATTTTTAAATTGACGAAATGAATTCAATTAAACAGTAAAATATCTTTTCAGTTTTTTTTATGTACTCCGTTATAACTTTGTATTTTTTTATTGAAAAATAATACTATTTAAATCACCGTCCATTAATAGTTTATAAGATTCGCTTAACTCATTTCATTTTTAGTTGAAATTCAGTGAAAATGTTTCATATTGTAATGGTCTTTAATTCTAAAAAGATGTAGTGTATGTTTTTATCTTTTAGTACTTAAGAACGTTCTACTTATATACTGATTTAATGATGATTATACATATATATAAACGTACTTAGATACAATACCTCCATTCATTTTCCAAGAGGGAAAAAAAACGTATATTTTTAATACGAAATGTGCAAAATGTCAAACTTCTTCATTTAAAGTTTTGTTCCGACAAAGTTGTCCTTAATCCTTGCTGATGTTTTGAAAGACTGAAACAGCGAATCCCTCTTTTCGGTTTTCGTAAAACAAAGCGTATGGAATATTCGTTTTATCGATCACTGCTTTCGAAATGATTTTTCAGTCTTAGCACAAAGTGCTTGAACTTGTTCAGCGGTATCAGCTAGCTGCTGTAAAAACAGCAGATAATAAAACGGAATAACGCCGTGATTTAAGATGAAAGCAAATACTTTTTCATGTTTCTGTCTATTTAGAATTACTTTTTAATTGATAGATTGTCTCCATTCACAGTTATGTGTTTGTGTTTCTCTATAATTTTTCGATTAAGTCTTGTAAGAGTGTTTCTTTTTTTTTCATTCTGTACATGAAACTCTCTTTCTCTCTGTATATATATATATATATATATATATATATATATATGTTTATGTATGTATATACTATTTTGTTCTTTAATACTTAATAACATAGAATAATGCTATAGAACACCAGTATTCTCACAGAATTCTTTTGTACGAAACGGTAATTAAATGAAATTATTTGAAAGGAAAACACATCAGGACCGTCTAGAAGAATAAGCGAACGCGTTTTGTGTTTCCACCGATGAAATCTGAACTCGGCAGCACACAGTCTGATTATTCTTAACGGCGCGGTTGCACGGCCTGTCTTGTTGGACTGGGGCGCGCGTACAAAGTTCCAGACCACCGCAACAGCCGAAACGTTTCCGGTCTGTGTGATAAACGTGCACGCATTACGCCCACGTCTCCGAATTTCTTATTTAACAAACAAATAACGGCGCGAAGAGACAGAAGCATTTCTCTCTCCTCTGTGACCCACGCGCACATAATATATCTTCGAGCACGCCACCCGGAAAACCAGATCCACTCACGACGTACGGTTTCTGGGTTATGTCGTGTCGTTATGGCCGTCGTCGACAAACACATGAGTGTCTGTGCCTGTATATATATATATATATATATATATATATATATATATATATATATATATGCTCATGTTTTTTTTTTCTGGACTCAATGCTTATTAAATGTTTTCACACAAAAGCATACCCTCGCCCTCACCGAACCAAATATGTTAGCGTTAAGTGATGTTTTATCTTGTTGGATTAATTAAATCAGCGATTAGAACAAGCACGGAAACACTTGATGAATTAGAAATTTGTTATGATCCTTCCTGCTATTTAAAATGTTTTAATTTAAAACTTTTATTATTTTAAAGGACCTCCTCGTTTAATATTAAAGTCTCTTGTTGGTACCCCTATTTATGTTGTTTTCTATAAATGCTTTTTTGTTTCTATAATTGTTCGTTTCAAATTTGAAACAACACGGATCACTGATTTTTTTAAAAAATAGACTATTAGTTACTGATAATTCAGTAACTAATAGTGTATTTTTTTAAAAAAATCAGTGATTTGTATTGTTCATTAAACACTGTATAATAATAGTAATAAAATTTACCTGTTAGAGAGGTAGTATTTGTCTTTTCGGATCAGCTGAATGTCTGGACCCTACCATTTGCGGTAAATAGACATTAGATTATTCAGAACGATAAAGATCAGTAAGACAATGTATCAAGGAGATCACAGGTATAAAAACATGCAATCCTGCTTGTTTAACTCTTCCAGTCCGATTCCATTTTACAATTCTTCGTACCGGCGCAGTAAATACAGTTCATCGTTAATATTTTCCATGAAAATTAAAATTTATGAATAAATTGAAAGATTTTTAATTAGTTGAACAACAAAGTCAATCCTTACACCAGCGATTAGTATCAATAGAACGTTTGTGTCACAAGAAAACAAAGAAATATCATTTTATTCTCTCACTGTAAACGTTTGACGATCAGTAAATTGACACTTATTTAACAACGCATGCGTTTCAGATTTGACGTTGGGTTTGAAACAAAAGAGAGAATTGAAGTAATGCTTGCGGGTTCTACGATTGTTTTTTTTTTAATTTCACTTGTGATAGTAACGAATGATGGAGGATAACAAGGAATATCAATGTTCTGTGAGTAACTGAATGAAGGATATTTATAATTAAAAACATGCGGTGAACTGAGTTGACCGCACCGGAACGGAAGTGTTAAATTGGAACCAATAGTTCTTCAAATTCAAGATGTCCTATTTGTGAAAGTACATAGAAAATCATCTTTTATTCAACTCCTACTATAATACTTTAATTGTATGGGCACCAATATAAAAGTACACAAGTAATTTTTATTATTTATTATAATCAGGGGGCTCTGTCCCTTACTCGCTTTGCTCGTCGACCCCTTTTGCTCGTTATCCTCTTTTTTTTGAAAAAAAAACATACTTAAAAATGTTAATGGCGAAAAAAATCACAGATAAAATCGTTGTTAATCAAACAGAAAACATATCACGCTATCACCATCAACTAATCCGATTATGAATAAAAATCATTCGATGACAACAGGACTGATTTTTATTATTAAAGAGAAAAAAATTACTATTTATTAGTTGTTACTAATTTTTTAAATTTATTTATTAATTATTTACTATTTATTACTTTTTTATTAATTATTTACTATTTTTAAATTTATTATTTATCTAATTTATTAAAAAAAAATTATTAATTATTTTAAGTAAAAAATTTACTTATTTACAATCTTTCGCATGAAAGTCTTATAGTTCTGTTGATCTCTCTCTCTCTCGTTTTCTCTCTCTCTATGTATATATATATATATATATATATATATATATATATATATTAAAATTCTGATGATGTTTCACTTACAAATAAATTATTTCACTTCACTCATTCTAGACAATAACTGGTAATTGTTAAATGATAATATAAGAATAAAAAAAGTCATCAGCAGACATTATTTTCGAATTAGTTATTAAAATCTGACAACTATTAAAACATAATATGAAAAAGATTAAACTAAAGAGGATGTGTTTTCATTAGTAAGTTTTATTGATTTTTTAAACAATTTTTATACCGTTTTAATAGCTAAAACATCAAATAAAACTACTAGTAAAATTTAATAATTATATATATATATATATATACATACCAGGGAGATCTGCCCCCTTACTCGCTTCGTTTGTCAACCCCCGGGATCGCTGCGCCCTCCCACTTGTCAATTATAAGCATGTACATGTAATCGAATGAAACAATAAACATATTTCGGTTTTATAGAAGCCTCGTTCCAAATAGACAAGTCGACGTCATGGAATTTTTATTTTTAGTGGATAATTTTCATTTTATATATATGTATATATATATATATATATATATATATATATATATATATATATATATATATTGATTGCTTGAAATATTATTCTTCAATCATTCTCAATGAAAACAACATTTTAGTATTTATTTCTTTTCATTCTATTGAAAAATTATCGACTGTAAGTGCCCTCATCAATTCTCCAAAGCTCCTCTCCGAGGCGACGAAAGCTTCTTCTTTTACTTCTGTTTTACAATTTTTCGCGAACAATGCGAATCATCTTATGAGATTTATAAGTAATGTTTCGGAGGAATCACTCCAATGCATCGTTATTTATAAATTCGATCAAGTTTATTAATTGTTTTCAATATCGTATTTATATCTGTAATCGAATGTTTATTTGTTTTATTTGATAATAAAGCAGATGTTGATAAAAAATCGTTTAAATATCTTTAATAGAATTTGAACGAATACTAATTTCATATCTGCTGTACCGACTGTTGCGATTCATATGAAGATTTTTCAATGTTTCACCGCGTTTTTCAATCGTTTTCTCTGAAAATGAATCATTCGGTCCAAGACCCTACAGTCCGGTTCCGTACATGTTCGGAAATAAATTTAATTAAAGCGAGTAGTGGTTCGTTTATCTAGAAACAAGTTCACGTTTAATAACTGCGAATGCTCACTATTATCATCATGTCTTAGTTAACCAATCGTCTGAATGGTCGGATCAACGGTTATGGCCGTTTTATGTAAATCGCGTCTCGCGCACCACCGCACAGCATTCGAGGACCTCCGTCGAGATCGGCGGCGGTGTATCGTCACGAGTTCTTTGAATTCCGTACCGGCATCGTGTAGGTATTTTCGATAATATCGGCGATAACACGGGCAGGATTACAACGACCGGTGCGCGGCGTTATATTGAAAATAGTGCGATGGAAATGATGGCGCGATATTGCCAATGAAATGGATTCCACTCGAATTTTTGTATGCGGTAAAAATAGACAATGCCTGTGTTATGTCGGTACGTGTGTGTTTCGATTAAGCAATTATATACATTCCTAAAGTATACACACACACACACACACATACATGAACAGGTACGCATCAGATACACAAAATACATACACACACGACCACTATACACAATATTTGTAAGGATGGATGTAAGAGTGAAATATTTGTTCAAAAGTAATTTTATAAATTCAACGTCGAACCAGAATAATTTAATATAATTAAAGAACAAATAATTTTCCTCGAGATATGTCTCCATTTTAAATTACATTCTTTTAAAATCTGATATAAAAGAATATAAGAAAAAAATATGAGGATGTTATTTTTATAAATAAGTTTTTTTTAATGGAAATAAACATTATTGTTAAGATTTCTAAATTTAATTCTTAAACGTATCTCGTATTGTCACTTCAGAAAATTAAATCATATAAATTGATAGAAGAATTAGAAGGAATAATTGAATATATTTTATGTTAAATTACACTTTTTTCCAAATTTGTAACTCATTTTGATCAAATTTCTGTTTTGAAACAATTCTAAAAAATAATCTTGATATTGTAGATGTCACGAATTCACATTCGCAAATGAATTCATCTTCCATCCTACAGATGATAAAATTTTCTTCTAATCGGAAATTATTAAAAAAATACGATTCTACTGCATCTTGCCTCTGCGAAGATGATGGAATCGTCGTCGAAACACACATGAGTAACAATTAATAACAATTCATTTAAGATTTCCGATCGGACATTTTTTTTGTAGTTTTGCTAAGAAAAATGATCATCGGAGCAATCTTATTTGTATATGTATTCACTTCAAGAACAGATATTTATTAAATATGATAACGATTTTGATGGAATAATTTTAAGAAAAGAGAAATATTAATAATTTTAAGAAAGAAAATATAATAAATATAGTAATTTTAAATATAAATAAAACAATTATAAATTATAAATAGAATTATAAATTGAATTATAAATAGAATAATTTTAAGAAAGTTTTTTTTAAGAAAAGTTCTTATAAAATAAATTGATTAACTTTATATTTATTTACAGAAAGTTATTTTATAAGAATTAAATATTAACTTATAAAAAATCAAAAGGTTACATATATCCACCCAGCCACCCACCCACCAATGCACACATATTTATATATATATATATATATATATATATATATATATATATAGGGAGAGAGGGAGAGATGAACAGAGATATAAATAAAAAAAATCAATAGTGTAGGCTGTGTTTGAATTCACAATAAAAAGTCATAAAAAAAGCTTTTAAATTCTATTCAATTTATTAATCAAACACGAACATTGTATAAATTTAAAATCTGTAAATATTATCTACGGCCAGCTTATTTACCAATTTCATCGCGGCCATCGAGTATATTCGCATAAACAAGACGATTTTTCATCATACAGAGTTGCGCCAGTCGTGACATACGTCTAATAAACAAACAATATCAAACATAACGACGGTTCATTGTGCTGAATAATAACATTTTATATATATATATATATACATATATATATATATATATATATATATATGTATATATATATATGTATATATGTATGAACACTAATGAAAATGAACATCTCGCGGCGATACAAAGCAGGAAATATTTACTTCCGTGCGATGAATGCGGTGAATATAAAACCTTTATAGAACTAATAACGTTTACGGTTAAGAATTTACATCGTTTGTGTTTTATAGGAGTTCGATTTTATCGATTTAGTGACCGCAGGAGTAATAAAGGACCGTATAATTGTTTATCAATGTTTTGAATTTCATGCGGATCGGCGAGATGACGAACAAACAAATCATATTTACTTTTATTTAATAAATAAATGATTTCATTTTCACTCTCTCATATATATATATATATATATATATATATATATATATATATATATATATATATATATGATATTATTATATTCTTTATTGAGATACACATATGTTAATCTCGTGTACATGTCACATTTCACAGTACTTTTACATGTTTTTAACAAACTTTAAACGTGATAGATAGAAAACTCAGCTATTCTACCACATTTTAATTATAACTCACTTATAATGCTTTAATATATCTACATATTTATTTATTTCTTACGTTCAATTTTTAAACTATATTTTAATTCCAGTTTTTTGAAGCAATGCTTTCAGAATTTTATTAAATCGACCACAGGCACTGATTCCATAAGTACACTGATGCTAGTCTGATTGATATTGGGAAGTCAGCTTTCTCTTAATAGTTCCAGTCCTTTATAATCTTTTAGTATATAAGTATTGTTTATATGTGCCCATGACAAAGTTTACATACTTTATTTTCACACTTATCTATTGCAAAGTCCTACCTCCTTCTACCTAACCTAAATGTTGGAATTGTTCTTCTTTCTGACCTTTTTGATTTGTGTATGTAGGTCGCCTCTTCTTCTTCTAATAGCAAAGTAGTAAAAGCAGTGAGGGCTTTGTATTTACATCATTCCACATAGTATCTGCTGCCTCATTTCTCACCACTTCTACTATTTTATTTTTCATAATTTGAATTCGCATCACTCGTTCAGTATTCTGATAAATCAAGATTGATCAGTACATCTAATATTAAGTTTACCCAATTGTTTCGATTCTCGCTCTTTAGCTGGCTTAACAGACACTTCTACTGTACTTGTTGTCATTCATTTTTCAATTTAAAAAATATTTTACATAACGCATTTTTATGTTAGCATCTATCGGTAAACTCTCTATTTTAAGCAGCACAGCATAATTCTCCGCTCCTCTATCTATTCCCAATACACTTCTTAAAAAATTAGCTTTATAATTATTCAATTTTTTATCGATTCCCTACGGGTTCCAGATCTCAGTCATATGTCAAGATTGGTTGGATCATACTTTCAAAAATCCTATTAGTCACCTTTACTGGTATTCTTTTATATCTATAGATTAATTTTTAGACACATACACACACATACATACATATATATATATATATATATATATATATATATATATATATATATATAATGTTATAAAAATCATTACTTCTTACATAACGACCAATTCAATTTATGTTTATTTAAACTCATTGTATTTAATGAATACTAAAATAAGTAACATGTTTAAAATTATGAAAAGAAAAATGAAAAAATACCAAGAATAATCCTGATTTAGAAAAAACAATACTTTATATATATATATATATATATATGTATATATTTAGGATTTCCAGATTTTAGAAAACCAAATACGGGACATGGGTGTTAAAAAAAGTCAACTCTGAACCTTAAAACAATTTTGTTCAATGACATAATGTAGGAACATTATAATAATTAAGTGCGGTTCAGACCTTATATTTAGTAAATTACTTTTTCTGCACCGCACAATGTCCAAATAAGAACTGTTTGAAAATAGGCAAATCGAATATATCTCTACCGAATTATAAATAAAACGTTTTTATTTTACTTCATTATATTTAATGAATACTGAAATAAGTAACATGTTTTTTTTATGTAGCTTTATAATTATTTAATTTTTTATCGATTCCATACGGGCCCCAATCTATCTATCTATCTATCTATCTATCTATATATATATATATACAAACATGTTATAGTAGTTGTAGATTATCCAGAATTAATCATCCAGTAGATTATCTGTGCTCCATTTTTATGGTTTTCTAGATACGCAGGTGCCATTTTAAATGAAATGTTTTTATTCTACAGTATCAAATCAATAAAAAAGTGTTATTCATAATATATCTTCTGCTTTTAATAAACATGTAACAGTTGCAGTGACAAAGATTAATTGGAATAATTAATTGTCGAAGTCGTTAATCACAGAAAGTATGTTTTTGTAATGAGGTTTCATTATTGTTCTCTAATATATTCATACAAGAAAACAGTTATAAAAATAATTTCATGCCGTTTTCCCATGCCGAATGTGTGAATTATATTATTGTGTTAGAGATGTAAAAGAACAGTCAGATTGTCGCCTGTATTCGATGTAAAAATTAATTCTGTGCATTTAAATTGACTCGATCATAACTCTGTCTTAAATTAAAAAATTCTTTCTTCGTTTTAAGATTTTGAAGTGCCAACCTTAACATTTAAAAACCATGCCATAGAGTATCTGCCATTGATTTGATATAACCGCACAAAACAGTAGTGAACAGGATAACGTCCAAAGAGCATGTACACTTTTCGCATTTCAGTTGATAAAAAAAACGTCATAACTCTGTCTTAAATTAAAATATTTTCTCGTCGTTTTAGTAGTCTGAAGCTCTAGTCTTAATGTTTAAAAACACTATATACATCTTGGCTTAGCAACTGGTATAACCTCACAAAAAAGTATCAACCGCGATGGCTTCCGAAAAGTAACATATTGAGCCCTTGCATGCTGCTTTTCGGACACCATCGTGTACATAACTGTTTTGCAAGGTTATACCAATTGCTTGGTCGAGATATATAAATATTTTAAAGGTTAAGTTTGGCACTTCAAAATCCTAGAACGATAAGAAAGTATTTTATTTTAAAACAAAGTTATGATTGGTTCAATTTAAATGCACAGAATTAATTTCTACACCTGATAAAATTGAACCGATACAAATAATCGTGCTTTATGTTTTATGAAAATTAATCGAGGTGTTGTTTCCGTTCCCCTGCAGTAAAAACTGGATAGTAAATTCACTACAAAACAACAACAGTTGTATTTGCTTTCGTCTCAGAGTATTGTTTTATTATTGCTGTGTTTCTTGTCGGATATAAATACGACAACATGTACAACGTACAAAAAAAACTAAACATAAACGTGGACACAGAATTCGTTAAAACGACCACGTACGTATGTAGTGTATATATATATATATATATATATATATATATATATATATATATATATATATATATATATATATATATATGTTATAGATGAAGGGAAGTCGATCGGTTTACGTATGGGAAGTAATACTGTCCGACTAGACATCACACTGATATCACAACATCAGCGAAACAGGTCCGAACGGCAGGCAATAAAAAAATCCAATATCTGCATAGCGCGTATCTTGTGTCGGTTACATGTATTTATATGGAGTCCGCTTTATTATAAAGTACGGCACTGAATCATCCGATCTGATCTGATATGAAGGCCGTCGTCTCTTTTTTTTTCCACCAGTCATCCACCGCCGTTCGTATCGACGCGCGACCTTTATTGAGCAAATACCGGAGACCACCGCTGACGGGGAACCGACACACGGACGGACCAGACGAGTTTTGAACACTGGCTGCGTGTTATTGATTCGTGAAAACTTTGAACGGTGTCTGATGTGTGCGTGTGTGTGTGTGTCGAAACGTCCGTTTTCACGATGAATATTTCATAGGGCCAATCGGTACGATGTCTTATTGAACATAGATATTTCGAATATTGAGTGTCTAGGTATGTAGAGAACAACTCATATCGGAATTCCGATATAAAAATTCGTAAGACTCTCTCTTCCTCTCTCTCTCTATCTATATATCTACCTATATCTATATCTATCTACCTATATATATATATATATATATATATATATATATATATATATATATATATATAAAGTATTCCCCTTCTAATCTTTTAGTGAACTTCTTGCTCAATACAATCATACTGACATTTGCAATGATAAAAATATTCATATTTACACACACACACCCACACATATAAATATATATATATATATATATATGTATGTATTAATTTAAATTTTATTTTCGATAGTATCAAAATCAGTATTTTTGTCCAAATTCCAATGAGATACACAAAAACATCTATCGATTATAAATGTAAAAGTTTTGACTTACTTTTCGGATAGCATCATTTTTTCCATTTTTAAAATTCACTTACAATTAAATTATTAAAGAGGAAAATTAATATATATATATATATATATATATATATATATATATATATATATATAATATGTAATCCTCTTCTACTGAACTTCATCTTTTAGTGAACTTCTTGCTCAATGCAATCAAACTAATATTTGCAATGATAAAAATATTGATATTTACACACACACACGTATATATATATATATATATATATATATATATAATGTATATATATATATATAATGTATATATATATATATATATATATATATATATACTAAATTAAATTTTATTTTCGATAATATCAAAATCAGTTTTTTGTTCAAATTCTAATGAGATGCACAAAAACATTTAACGATTATAAATGTAAAAGTTTTGTCGGATATCATCATTTTTCCATCTTTAAAATTCATTTACACTTAAATTATTAAAGAGGAAAGTTAATGTTTTTTTTTTAATAAATCAATTGTAAAAATTTCAATAGTTATATAATCTTAAGTTCGTTGTAATAAATGTATCGTTTCATTATAATGGAGGATTGAATGAATATCTGAGGTTTTCAGGTGTGTCTGTAATTTTATTATAATAAAAAGTGTCTGATAATAAAAAAAAAATGGAAAAGATGTTACTGAAAAATGTTTAGTGTCAATACCTGGCATCAACTTCTCAGATAAAATTTTATTTCTTGTAGATAATCTCATAGTCATCGAAATGCACATAAGTCGAACCAAATTAATAGCAAATGTCTACTAAATCACAGCACATTTCTAACATTTTGACCGAAGTCACTTTCACAAATGAATTAGTTTTTCACTCCACAAAACAGAAAGAGTTTCTTTCTGATCAAAATTGTTCAATAAGCCATTTACTGATCCTATTTGAGTCTTACTTATGTGCATTTTAATAACGATGGTATCGTTCTCAAAGGGCCAAGATATAGAAATATTCATTTGTGAGGTCAGAGGAATGATTTTACTATTACACTGAATTTAATGACAATTATTACCATAATTATGGTTATAAAATTTTTGGAAAAAGATTCAGTCTTTTTTGAGAATTTATTGATATTTTAAACATCTGTATTGATATTAAAACGCAAATAAGAACAATTAAAATATAAAATTTAATTTTTATTAGACGTTTTCAGTTAGAAATTGTTATGATATGGAAGTGTTAACTCGTGCATGAGAAATAAATCTATCTATCATAGAATTGTCATGTTCTTTATCGTTTCGAATCAGTTAAATATCTGTTTATTCACTATTCGTTTCAATAGAGAAATGTTGAAGGCTGTTAATCATTTTCAAGTCTTCAAGATCTATTTGAAGATCGTAAACTGGTAGAAGAGGACAGACAATTAGTTGAAGAACAAAAGGATAATGTATTAGAATGATGACAGATATAAAAACTTACACTTATAATTAGCTATAATTTTCAGTTTTTTCTAAATAGATTTATTTATAAAAAGAACTGAATTTGCATAACTAATCCTACATTTTTTCTTCTGGATTATGAGATCTTATCATAAACATGTTACAGTTTCGAGTCTAATAAATTACTTCATAGAATATTTTGTTTTGTCGAAGAAATTAATTGCTTTTATATAAGAGACTAAGACTTTCAAGATATTACAGAGTAAATAATAAAATATGTAAAATAAATATTTCATATTCATGTTCGTATCGAGCACTTTGAAATTTTCAACTAGTTTTATGAAGTTTGAAGTATAATAATATTTCAAGCGATTAGTTGATATTTAACTATATTAGAAGAAAAAACAACTTCCGATAAAGCAAACAAACTTCCTCTGTAGTCTCATAAACTGAAGTTAACGCGAACATATTGTCTCAATACAAACATAACATGGAATGTTGTTATAAATGTCTGATACTGACGTTGTATAAATTCATTACTCGTTCACTAACGGTTATATTTACTTTCCTAGAAGCGACCGATTACCGTCTTTAAACTTACAAAAGCACATTTCGAAGTGCTGTACCGTCGTAGACAGAGACGACGCCTTGATACTCGTCGATATAATGCACTCTATTGCACTGTAATTACTTCACTTGATGATTTATTAGCGAGTTATCTTTTTCATTATGATAAGGGCGTTCGACGCATATATATTTTTATATGGATGATTAAGAAAAACGGTAATTAGCTCGAACGTGTCTGAAAAAAACTGATATTCTTTCCCCGAGGAGGATGTTTTGTAATTACTTACTTTAAAAATGAAACTCTTTTTTTATAAAAAAAAAGTTTCAGTGGATTATTTATGAAACTATTGTGGTAAGATATTTGTAATTAATCACAATAATCTTTTTTAATGATCTTTTATATCGGAATACATTAATTTTAGTCATTTATATAAAATAAATGCGTTTTCTTTTTCGATATTTATCATTATTTTATATAAAATCTCTACGTTCTTTCAACAATAGGAATAAATACATTTCTGGATCTATTCGGATTAGAATAACACTCTTTTTTCAAAATATTTAATTGCAAAATAATTCTGGATTTAAATAAGTGTAATATTTAAATATCAGTAAAGGTAATAGTATTTTTATTAAATGTAAAGTTAGATTTTGTCAAAAAGAATTTTTTGGATCTCTTTTAACTTTGTTATTAGAGAAAAAACGTTTCTCTCATGATTAGACTGTTTTTTTTTGGTAATACATCTTAGTTGATATAAAAATAACCTACTCTGTATGTAAAAAAAGTTATATTATTTTTAAACTTGATTCATGTTTCGAATTTATTTAAGTGAAAGATAATACCAAAAAAAATTGTATTTTTTCTGAAATAAACGTTGTGTATGACTTTTAAATAAGTTAATAAGAATCAGTCGGTTCTGATAGAGTAATAAATAATAAATTTTCTGTACCTTGGTACTGTGAAGATGACAGAACTTACATCAAAATGCAAATAAATAAAAATCGTAAATAATCAATAATGATTTAATGAAAATTTTTGATCAGAGCTTTTTTGTATGGTTTGTGGGGCAAAGAAACATTTTAAATATGAAAGTCGAGTAGTATTAGAATTAATGCTAAAGTATTTCCTCTCAATAACATATAAAAAAATATTATTCAAAGTTGCAACTTATTTTATATTTACAGAAGTTGCTGTATCGAATATGGATTTATTTTGTATAATTATTAATATTTTATTTTTAATTTATTGATTTATTAGTACAGCATTTTGGTAAAATCTATTGTTCATAAAATTTTTTTAATAAAATTCGGAGCTCTTATTTATAATTAAGAATTCATTTCTCATACTGAAGAATCAACTTTTTCCAGGCAAACATTTTCAGTAAATCATTATCAATTGAGTGAAAAAGTATGAAAAATCTGCACCTTGTCGCTCTGAAGATGATTCCATCGTCATAGAAATTCGTAGAAGCAACAATCAAAAATGATGGAGAGTAAAATGGAATCGATTTTTGAAAGTGAATGTAGCCAGTGTCAGAACTGCATTGTGTTTTTTTAATGTTTAATTGGGTTATAGTTTAATAGTTTTATTAATAAATTCGAAACTAACGAGTTGTATTAAAATAAATGACATTGAAGTGTTTGGTTTTTCTAGGCATTTTTATTGATTAAGAAAATGAAGATGTTGAATTTATAATAAGAATTGATTGAACTCTCAGTGTGATGTTCTAGAAAATTATAAATACATATTTTCTATTGGGTTTTCTGTTTAATTTCGTGAAACAAATGTTTCAATTCTGATTTTTTAAGAAATATTAAGTATTTGTAAATTTCTTAATAAATAATCAATAAAAGTTAAATAACCTATAGAACAAATACGTGATCAATTGTATAAGAAAAATATTTTTGATTTTATTTATACTAGGGGCCCTTGCTTCCTGTGCTTTCCAACCCGCTGGGAAGCTTCGCCCTCGCTCGCTAACGACTGCACCTCACTAACAATGAATAGAAATTAATAAATAATCCACGTGAAATGTGTTTTAAAATTTTTATTAGAAAACTTTATAAAAATTGATATAACAAAATACAGTGTTAAAATGTGTAAAAATGTCTTTATTCTAAAGCTTCAGTGACTACAATATTTTGAATAGATTTCTTATCAGGTTTTTATCTCAAATCTTATATCCTTTTCTGTCGTACACTGTGAAACAGAGCACTGATCGTATACTGATATCAACCAATCAGAACAGAGACCACGCGATCTCCATTAACCAATCATAACACGAATACAAATAAATTGACAACAACAAAAGGACTGATTTTTATTAATAGAGAGATAACTAATTAATGTTTACATGAATCACAAAATAAAATCTGAAATATACAAAATTCCCGAACTCGCACAAAAGATGAAACGTTCTAATGCATTTGTATTTTTTTGTATAAATGAATAGGGTCGACGATTTTAAATATATTCGAAATCAATACTCGACACTGTTGTAAAATGATTTTAATTTTTAATTTGTCGTCGAAGTAAATTTCAAAGTTCAACCTAAATATAGACTTGAATTCCAATTTATTTGCATAGGTGTGTGATTCACTTTCAGTTTATATTTTATAAATATTATAAATATACATTTTCTACTGGAGTTTATGTTCAATTTCATCAGAAAAATAACATGTTCAGTTCCATGTTTCTGAACAAATATTTAATTATTTTCATAAAAAAAATAATTGATGGAATATTAATTCATGACATGTAAATTAGAAATAATATTTTTAATTTCATTCATTTGTAATTAAATTAGCTCATATATACATATATATATATATATATATATATATATATATATATATATATATATAAATACATACATTCTCACACACACTTGTAGACTACATTACTCACCGAAAAGGTATATTAACATTTATTTCGTAATTATATGTTCTACATATGTACTTATGTCATTTTGATGCCTTAATGTGTTGAAACCGTACAGTGTCTCTTTGCAGCTATAAAACTTATTATTATATATGTGTGTACGTGCCTTGTAATTGCACAAAGTTATGTCATATCTAATTACTTTTCAAGATTCTTACGACGATAGATGAGTTTATATGAATTAAATGTTTCGTCGAGTGTATATAATCGGACTGGAACAATCATAGACGTTAAATGCAGAAAGTAATTAAACAAAATTCAGTTCGTTCTAGTTTTAATGAAATTTCTCATAAATGCTAGTGTTGTATATATATATATATATATATGTACATGTATAAATATTTATATATATATATATAAATATATATATATATATATAAATATATATAAATATGTGTGTGTGTGTATATATGAGTGAAACACAGACCTATACATGTAAATTGGAATTTAAATCTTTTTTTTAAATTGATCTTTGAAATTTCCTTTCACTGGATATCCATCACACTGACACACTTCAATCAACAGAGATTCAAATTTACAGTTTTGCTTTCAATCATTTCAATTGAATAGATGATTAATATCGTAAAGAGAGTAAGATAGTAGAGAGTAAGTAATAGAGAAAATCGTTTTATCATTTATATTTCTAATGTTTTTATACTTGAATTTGAAAAACACAAAGAAAACTGTCTGGTATTGTTTTTAAAAGCGTGAAAATATTATTGAACTGGCTTCTGTTTATAATAAATTAGACTTTTTTTAAAAAAAATATTTTGAATAACTTTAATACAAAATAGTGGAGTATATTTTGCGGATTGAACTGTAATCCATTTTTCTGTAAATAAACATGTATTCTCTATAAGAAAAAGGCACGGAATTGATTTGTACACCTAATACATATCTAATTATATTTTTATTCACTAATAACATAATCTAATTCTATATTTCTCAGCATCATAATTTATATTTCATATATAGAAGATTCTACAATACAGTTTTTACGCTGTGAATAATTTTACTCTGACAGACTAATTATTTTCTTTCCATGATAACATTTTCTAGTCACAAATGCTCACTTATTCATTTTTGATTGTTGTTTATACGCATTTTTCTGATGATGCCATCATCTTAAAAACGTCCAAGTACAGAAAAATCTCTAATGATTAGATTTTTCTGTCTTCTGACAAGACATTTTTCTCGTGATATGTGGAATGAACCAAGACTTAATTCGTGAAATAAAACATTCCGCTTATATCTTTATTTTGTGAAACATGTCTTTTTATATTTTGAAATGACTTTATACATGATAATTAAAATATTTGTGTATTTAATAATTTAATGTTCGAGACGCGCATTCATTCCCAAACAGAATTTTATATCAGCGCTCGTACATAAAATAAAATACTTTGTTAAAATTACTTTCTGCAGGAATTTGGAACTTTCATGAAAACATGTATCAAATCTCGATCCGTTCGAAGAACTTTTTTACAAACATAGATTGTTGCTTATACGCATTTTCCTGATGATGCCATCATCTTTAGAGCGTCAAAATACAGAAAAATCTCTAATGATTAGAATTTTCTGTCTCGTGATCAGAAATCTTTTTCGTGATTTATGGGTTGAAACAGGACTTAATTTGTGAAATAAAAGATTCCACTTATATCTTATTTTGTGGGACATTACTTATTTCTTATTTTTATAGTAGGTTGGTAGAAAAATAATTGCGGTTTATGATCAGTAAGTTGATATAAAAAATAAAAACAATCGAAGAAACTATATTCCTCCGGAATATAGTGCATCCTCTGGATAATCAACGATACTTCAAAGGACAGTCTGTGGCTATTTATGAAGATTAAAGGCTGTGTCCGGATGTTTTTCAGCTACTCCAGTATGAAAATTGAAACATTCACTGAGTTATTGAGAATTTTTATCTACGATATTTTCTCAATTTGGGATTATTTTTAATGTGACTTCCATCCACGTGTCCTCTTTCAAAATTCTGTTTAAATAATTTGGTGAACGTTCGTTATATAACAAAGATCTCGTTTCCACCTCCAAAATAAAACATTCCGTATCAAATACCGCCATTTTCATAAACGCTATCTATTGCACTTCTAATCAGTACCGATGTGCAAGCAAGACTGACCGACAAATTCGGCTTCATTCGGCGCTTTTTTAACGCCTGTGCGAATGAAAACACCCCCTTCCATATATTCGAGTTACTTCAACTCAAACCGCTCGCCTTTAAAAATGGATCAAGTTCAATATTTTCTACACGTTAAATAAACGCCGGCATGTGAAAAGAAGTTCATATTTTCATGTGAAGAGTTTCATATTTTTTATTGAAAGATGAGAAAAAGCGCGCGTTGTTGATGCGTTTTTTTAACGCTCGTGCGAATGAGGCCTAATAGTTTAAAATCACGCTGTATATGATAATTAAAATATTTATCTATTTAATAATTTAGTGTTCGAGACACAAATTTATTCCCAAACAGAATTCAATATCAGAGTTCGTACATAAAATAAAACGCTTGCGAGATAAAATGTCTTTCTGCAAGAAGTTCCGACTTCTATGCAAACGTGCATCAAATTTCAATTTTTGCACGCTTTCATTGAACGTGTACAAATCGTATTATCAAACAGTACATAAACAAATCATATATTTCGAGTTGACAAACACGGAATGCATTTTTTTTTGGTGTTATAAACGGACGTTACGAGCACGTACGTACGTATTTTAAAACGAAATTTGTTTATATTAGATAAAATAAATCTTCCACATACACACGAAATTAAATATAAATATGTAGTTATTTATTCACAGGTATATATACGGTACGTTCATATGCATACATGTGTGCGAATATACATATAACATATGTATGTATGATTGTAAAAAACGAATGTTACACCGAACGATGGATAAATGTATGTGTGATAATTAAAAATGTATACATTTGGTGTTTTAACAGCCGGAAAAGGTTACAACGTTGTACAAAAACACGTGTTTACAATTATATATATACATATCTATCTATCTATATATATATATGTATATATATATATGTATATATATATATATATGTATATATATATATATACATGTACATAAAACGCACAAACCGGCAATAAAATGTATGACCTTATATTCAAATTGGAACCATAAAATTCAGTTTAATGTGTTCGCGAAGTTGAATCGCAATATAAATTCGAGCGAATTCGAAAAAAGTTGTGATCTGCATATCTAAATACGTTTGGGTATATTTCTGTTTTGAAAAATAAGATAATAAACAGTATTATTTGATTTATTTTACAAGCCGTACTTTGTAAATATACATATTTTCTTTCTTTGTGTTTCGAATGTGCGTTCCGTGTATCTGGAAAGTGATCGAAGTGAGAGATAAACTGTTTATTGTTTATTTCCGAGGAGATTGGCTGTCGTTTTTTATTTGACAGGTTCAGTTATCGATACGCCGATCGTGTTAATTTGAACAGAATCTAAAATGTCTTTAGAATATTGGTAGCTGTACAAATTAATCCGGTGCTCTTCTAATAGAAAATGATTTTTTTATCGAAAAGTGGAATAATTTCAATCCACAAAATATAACTTTGCTCTCACTGTCGGATAACTGACGAATCGCCGATCGAAAAAAAATGGCAGCTTTAAGTCGATGAAGGTGTAATGCATTTTTGGATTTTTTCCAGTTTTTTTTCATGTTCTATGTGTTTACAATACTTCAAGCATGTGAATAATTTGAAGCATCTTTTTCTACTACTGATTCAGTTTATGGGTCAACTTCATTCATAGCTACAATATTCCATGGACTTCATGTTATTATCACAACAACCTTTTTATTAATTTGTCTCTTATGACAATTTAATTCCCACTTCTCTGCTATCCATCACTTTCGTTTTGAAGCATCAGCTTGATATTGACACTTCGTAGATGCAGTATGATTATTTTTATATATTTCAATTTATTGATGAGGTAGATATTTATATAGTATAAGAAGTATTTTTGACTTCCATTCGAAAGGGCTGATTTTTAGTATAAATAATTCTTTCATTATCAACCATAGATTTTATTGTTTTAACAATCTCCATAATTATTATATTATTAGTATCAATTCTTTCTAAAAAGTTTTAATGATCGAGAAAAAGCATTTCTATTCGAATTCGGTTTCGACCCAATTAGATCTAGTCTACCATTCTCTCTTCGATTCTTTTTAATTGATGTATTTTTTTTAATTATCGATGTAGAAATTGCATTGTTATTTCCATTAATTTTAATTTTTAAATTTTCTAGAATTATTTTATGATCAGTGACAAGATTCATTTTTTTATTCGTTCTTCTAATTGGAGTATACCATGAATGAAATCAAGATGCTTTAAACTAGGGATAGGAATAGGGAGTAAATTATGGATGTAGTTATATAAGTATAACATTTGATTTGCATTCGAAAAGTATTGTTTTCAATCTTCCTTATAAATAAATAAAACAATCTTCCTTATAGAACAAAACCTTTCTCGAAAGCTAAACAAATCATTCCCGTGACTATATTTGCATTTTTTCCAACTGGAATCCGAAAATTATGTAATGCCTTATACACTGCTCTTCGGACGTCATCCTCTTGACTGCTGTTTTGTGAGGTTATACCAACATCTTGTCCAACATATATAATGTTTTAAATGTTTGCGATTCGAATTCCTGAGATGACGAGAAAATATTTTTTTTATTTAAAACGAATCATTGTTTATACACATTCAGACAGCGGTGCCATCATCATCTTCAAACCGCTAAGGGACAGAAAAAAATTAATTTTGTAAGAATTTTTATAGAAAAATCTATAACTCAATCTATACATGAATTTAAATGCAGACTGAATACAGAAACATCAAAGATATTAAATTATTCTGCATCTTTTCACTCTGAAGATGATGAAATCTCCATCTATTAGATGAACAAATTAATTACATGTTCTTTTTATAGAAAATGAATGTTTGAAGAAAGATAGAATCCATTTTAATCCTCAAAATCTCTCAGATTGTTTTGTATAACTTTTCTTCATCATTCTGATGACTGAAGAATACCTTGTCGAGAAAAAGATAGAGGATTCGAGCATACATATAGATAGATTATGTTTGAGGGGAGAGGAAACTATCTTGCCTCCCGGCACTTAGACTCGAAGTCCATTATGTCTTCTCTCGGTTGATCAAAACTACTCGGGAAGTCTCGCTTCCTTCCAGAAGCCTATCAGCCTGCCCGAATTTATAGACCCTAGTTCGGCCGCGGTGAGGAGAAACTCCCCAAATCATCGTCGCCTTAAATTGACCCATGCCGGACATTTCGCGTGGAGCTGAATGGGGGTCTCGTTGCCCCCCCCCCCACACCATCTACACTTACTATCCGTCCTTCGGTCTTGTATATGTTCATGGTAGCTTAGTCTCCTGTGACAATTCGCACCAGGAGCCGGGAGAAGGATCTGCCACTTGTATAGATTTTCTTGGTCCAGTCCTTATTTGGGTCCTGGCCTAAGAGTACCCTGGATTGACGGCAACCGTCAATCTTAAGCCACCATTCTGAGTATTTTGACTCAGAATGGTGCATATATATATATATATATATATATATATATATATATATATATATGTGTGTATGCATGTGTCTATATATACATATATATATATATATACATATATATATATATAATGCTGGAACTTAAAAATCTTAAAACGACAGGAAAATATTTTAATTTAAAACAGAGTTATGATTGATTGAGTTTAAAAAAACAGAATTAATTTCTACACCTAATAGATTTTTAATTCGAAAACCTAGCAGGAAACTCGACTGGTCGTTACAGTCATAAACGACTAGTAAGACTAGATTTGTAATTCAAATGTGAATTGCTACAGCACCATCGGGATCGTCAGAGTAGTTTGCTAAAAAATGTTAAATTACATTGTTTTTTCTAAGAAATGTAATCTTTTTTGTAAGCATAGAAGTGTGTTCGGTTACGGACAATCTTAATATAAATAAAATAACAATTTGAATATGTAAAAAAATATTTAGAACCCGTTTGTTTGTACGAATTTTATAATGAAAATGTACAAATTTACATACAGGCGATTGTGTCGTCCGCTGAAAATATATTTGTCTCCGGTGAATACGGCCAATTTTCACGTGTCATAAGTTCCATAAATTTATTATCATAGTAAATAGTGTATGCTATAAATTATAATATATATTTAAATACTTGTTAACAGTTTGGAATTATACAATTCTGTCTGAGCTGACTAATATTTGTGAAATGTTTTAACAGGTTTACAATATTTTTTCTTTTTAATTTGTTGAATTTATAGTAGAATTTAAGTACTTTTTGTTTTAAGAAATTTAATTCTATTCATTTCTAAATAATGAATATTTTCTAATACAAATGTAAAAACTTTTATGGAAAAAAATAGATTACTTTTTCACAATTGTTATATATTCTCATTCTCATCTATCTATCTATCTATCTATCTATCTATATATATATATATATATATATATATATATATAGAGAGAGAGAGAGAGAGAGAGAGAGAGAGAAATAAATGCAATATATCTGCTAAATCTGAATTAAATTAAATAAATCTATGTTAAATTTATAATTTTTCAATTGATATTTTTCCTAAAAATAATAAATAATATTTTGAATCGCCGTCACCCTCGTTTCGCTTCCAGCTAATTGCCAGTAGCATTATTTTCGAATGTAAAACAATATTCAATTTTAATGGTTATCATTTACTTTTATTATACCAAGTAATGCGTGTAACAGCTATGCGAATTTAAACAAAAATTAATTAGAGTTACATATTAACGTGCTTTTAACTCAACTGCTGATTAATTAATATAATTTCCACCCACTAAATTTCGTAGATACTTTTTTTAAAAAAATAAATTAATGAAATATTATATTCAGGACAATGAAACGATCGATTTCTATGTTCTATTAAATTTCTGTCAACATTCAACGATAGTTATTCGGAATAAATGTATTTATTAACGGTTTTAACCTGCTAACTGTGCCTGATGAGTATATTCGTCATGAAGATGAATTTCAGTAATAGAATTATTGATTTTACAAAAAAAAATCGAATACCATTTTGTTACAATTCAATTCAGTTTGACAGCAGCTGTATATACTCCCTGTTTGACGAGTATATTCGTCTTGCCTTCATTTTTGTGATGCAATGTAGGCACACACTTTTAAAATAGGGCGGCACAGCTAACAGGTTAAAGAGATAATACAGCCTTGTGATTAAATAAATGTATACGATTGTATAAAAGTGTGTGGAGAGAATATCAGTTGTGAAAAAATAATGTTTCTATGTCTCCCTCTTGATTTATCTATTTATCTGTATATATATATGTATATATATATATATATATATATATATATATATATATATATATAAAGAGAAAGAGACAGAGAGCGTGCGTTATTTTTTTAATTTGATTTTCTATAGAAATTAATTTTATTTATAAAAGGAACAGAAATAAAAAAGAACTAAAAACTTACAAAGAGAAATCGAAGCAAGAACTTAAACTTATAAATTGTAGAATTAACTACTCTGACTTAAAGAGCACTGGGTTTTTTGATTTTTTTCCAGCCAAACAATAGAAGTGCTAAAACGAATTCAAAGAAACGAAGAAAACAAGTCAATAATTGGTAATCTGGTAGATCAATTCCCCAGGAACGACCGAGAAGACGCAGAAGTACAGAAAAGAATCAATCCCGGAAGTATCACTAAACTAACTAAAAAAGAAAGAAAAATTCTGACTTAAGATGAATATTTATTACAACGTGCTGCTGCTTAACCGTTTTAGTGATATGCTTTTTCTGTAAAATGTGCCAAAGTGCTATATAAGTTTGATATTTAACAAAAAAAAAATTGCGGTTTCAGGAAAAAAATTATAACTCATTCGAATATTATCGAATTTTATTAATTCGTTTGATATAATTAAAGAATAATTATATTATTATAATAAAAAACAAAACTAAGAAAAGATAATAAAGATTTTTAGTTTACAAATAAAATTTTTACCAGATTTTAAACGACAGGGCACTAAACAGGCCAACTTCAAAGCATATATATCGGCCCGATGCATTCTTAGTGAAGTAGAGAAAAATCTATATATCGGATTTTCCTACTTTAACGCTTAATTTGAAATAAATAAGGATTGTAGAGATATAAATACATATTTCATTTCACGTAATTATGACTGAGATGATTTTAAAAAAAAGATTTCAAGATGAAAATGAACTAGGATTAATTGTACTTATTGAACAAGTTTTTTTATATATTAATTAATTGAAAGGACGATTTTCAGGATATTCAAAACCTCTCAGTACGAAATAATATTGTTAAATTGTTTTAACTAAAAATTTAAACAAATAATAATTTAAATCGTTTCTGTCAGGAATGCATTTTTACTAAAATAGATTATAATCCTTTCTGTGATTTTTTAAAAAAATAATACAGGCCGAGACATATCAAATCGTATTTAAAACGTCCTTAATATTAAAAATATTAGAAATATTACACAATAAAATTTATATGCGACTGACAAGGTTTTTTTACGAATAATTTATAGTAGAAAGAGTCAAAAGACAAACTATTTCTGTAGCTAAAATGACAGGTTTGTATTCTTGTTAAGGCTCAAGTACAGGTCTATAAATATTTCCGATAAAAATGTTTGTATCTTTCGAAACGATATCCTAAATTTCTCTTTTCACGAAAAGAAAAACACATCAATTTGAAATATGATATTATATAAAGTGGATTTAATAAGATATTGCCGAAACTGAGGATAACATTCTGTTATATCCAAAAATGATACAAAATACCCTTTTTATCAATGAAAGCATATCGCTTGAAATCCGATACGTGACAAGTTTTCGGTCGTCTGTTTAAACAATTCAAAGTAATTTGATTATATTTTCTCTCATTTTTATTATATTACACACACACACAGACATATATATATATATATATATATATATATATAGAGAGAGAGAGAGAGAGAGAGGAGAGAGAGATTAACGTCATAAATAATATAAAAAAACTTATGGTTATTAAAAGAGATATGAAATTAGAAAAATTAACAAGTTTTTTTTTTTAAAAAAAAGCACAACAAAGTACGAAACAAACTTTCGCGCTCGCATTTCTTCATAGTTAAAAATTAAAAAAAAATACGAAGTGAATTTAACAAACTTAATACGAAACTTGGTCGAGATACTTTTTCCTCTTCTTTATTTTTTTCCCCTTACTAATTTCCATCCTTACGATAAAAAAACGCACTTGTACGTGCTTTCTCTTTTAAAAGCTCATCGACGAGAAACGAACACAGCATAAAAACCAACAAATTGTATTCTGATATATATATATATATATTTATATATGTATGTATAAAAGAAAAAAATGGATTCCTTTTTCAATATGTTGCGATTTATTACTGTGCAAAGTTATTTTACATATTCTGGTTTAAGTCATTTTTATTGAATGTGCAGAAATTTGAATTTTATTTTTCTATTCTTACATATATATATATATATATATATATATATATATATATATATATATATATACTTATAACTGTAAAAAATATCTTATATTATTCTTCATATTCATAAAACTGTCGTAATGCTGTTTTTACAATCACTGTAAGAAAAATCAACATTTATATTTCTTTCATACTTTTGATTTCGATTATATATATATATACATCAAATTTTGTATCAAATTTTGCTGTCTGGTATTGATCTTGCAGGGACAGGTTAATTTCCTGTGTTTCAATGAAAAGATAAAATTATAAATCATATGCTAATCAATTATAATTTTCAATATTAATTTCGAATAATCTAACTTAAATCGATTTGTAAGCCATAAAAATTGACAATTCGAAAAAATTAATTGTGTTTATAGTTTACGGCGGCGGCATGGCGACGACGGTCCCTTTTTATTTAGTGTAAGCGTTTTATTTATAATTCAGTAGAGATATATTCCATTTGCCTATTTTCAAACAGTTCTTATTTGGACATTGTACGGTGCAGAAAAAGTAATTTACTAAATATAAGGCCTGAACTGCACTTAATTATTGTAATGTTCCTACATTATGTCGTTTAACAAAATTGTTTTGAGGTTCGGAGTTGACTTTTCTTAACACCCATGTCCCGTATTTGGTTTTCTTCTTTTATATATATATATATATATAAAACAAGTATTGTTTTTTCTAAATCAGGATTATTCTTGGTATTTTTTCATTTTTTTTCATAATTTTAAACATGTTACTTATTTCAGTATTCATTAAATACAATGAGGTTAAATAAATATAGATTGAGTTGGTCGTTATGTAGGAAGTAATGATTTTTATAATATTATATATATATATATATATATATATATATGTGTGTGTGTGTGTGTATGTGTGCGTCTAAAAATTAATGTATAGATACAAATAAATACCAGTAAAAATGATTAATATCATTTTTGAAAGTATAATCCAACCAATGTTGACATGTGGCTCTGAGGTTCGGAGCCCGTACGGAATCGATAAAAAATTATTAATAATAATAGTAATTATAAAGCTCAAATTATAAAGTAAATATAACTATAATTATTATAGCTTTATAATTATAAATCTCATTTCTTAAAAAGCGTATTAAGAATAGATAGGGGAGTGGTGAATAGTACTGTACTACTTGAAATATGGAGTTTACCGATAGATGCTAACATGAAAAAGCGTTATGTAAAATATTTTTTAAATTGAAAAATGAATGAAAACAAGTACAATACAAGTGTCTGTCAATCCAGCCAAAGAGCGAGAATCGAAATAGTTGGGCAAACTTAATATTCGATGTACTGATCAATCTTGATTTATCAGAATACTGAATGAGTGATGCGAATTCAAATTATGAAAAATAAAATAGTAGAAGTGGTGAGAAATGAGGCAGTAGATACTATGTGCGATGATGTAAATACAAAGCCATCGCTGCTTTTACTACTTTGCTATTAGAAGAAGAACGGGCGACCTACATACACAAATCAAAAAGGTCAGAAAGAAGAACAATTGCAAAATTTAGGTTAGGTGGAGGTGAGACTTTAAAAGAGATAAGTGTGGAAGTAGAGTATGGAAACTTTGTCATGGGCACATAAACAATATTCATATACTAAAAGATTGTAAAGGCCTGGAACTATTAAGAGAAAGCCGACTTCCTAATATCAATCAGACTAGTATTAGTGTTTTTATAGAATCAGTGCCTGTGGTCGATTTAGTAAAATTCTGAAAGCATTGCTTCAAAAGACTGGAAATTAAAATATAGTTTAAAAATTGAATGTAAGAAATAAATAAATATGTAGATATATTAAAGCATTATAATTGAGTTGTAACTAAAATGTGGTAGAATAGCTGAGTTTTGTATCTATCACGTTTAAATTTTGTTACTAACATGTAAAAGTAGTGCAAAATATGACATGTATACAAGATTAACAATGTTGTGTATCTCAGTAAAGAAAATAATAATAATATATATGTGTGTGTGTGTGTTTTTATATATCTATGTATGTGTATGCCTTAATGTCAATTTATATATATATATATATGTGTGTGTATGTGTGTGTGTGTATGTGTGTAGTAAATTTAAACAATATCATGGCTGTAATTCGTTTAGAGAACATTACTAAAATATATTCGAAATAAACGACTTTAAAAATGAAAAAAAATTCTACATATCTAATAAAGATGTTAGGTGGTAGCAGTGTACTGTTTTTTTTTTCTTTTCTTTTTCACTTATTTACGAGAAATATTCAAATGTGGGCATAAACACGCACCGCGCTCCTTTCTAACAATACGCTTAAACTCTCCCGTTGACAACGTGATATATGTGATTCAATATCACCGGATGGAATAGCGGAACAACAACGGGGACAAAAAAAAACAGTTTTCAATGGCGTTGCAAGAAATCTGCAAGTGTAGAACGTTTCGCTATAGGCCAAATGTAGAATAATCACGTTTCCAATCTGTTCATTGTACACCGCAACGATATAAATATTATATATATATATATATATATATATATATATATATGTATATATAATTGAGCTTTTATATTGGCAAGATCAATCTACTGAGAGTCTGTCACATTCTTTATAACCGACGTTGTTTTTATGTCACGTTTACATGGAATTTAATATTATTTTAAGTTAGTTTTGTTTGTGTTGAGTGTGTTTTTTTCTTGGATGTTTGAACTGCAAGTCGTTTACGCTTGAAAATATTCAATTAAACAATTTAACAAGTGTTGATAACTACATCTTAAATAATGTCTTAATTATTTTCATAATTAAAAAAAGCTTTTTAACAGTGTTCATAGATGTTTATTCAAGTGTTAAGTTCGAAATCGTTTATTTATTTATTTGATAATGGCTATATCAAAAAATAATAATCATGGGGTGTTAACTGGCATGTATCGTTCATAAACTTAAGAAAAGAATAGCATAAAAGCCTTAATTTGTAAAAAATAACTCATACACTTTCTTCAGAAATCTTTAAATAAACAATCTGAAAACAATTAAAAATATTTAAACTGAAAAAGTGATTATTATCGAGACTTACATTAGTTTCATCTTTTCAACATGATAATCATTTGTACAGATCTTTCAATTAAACTATTAAAATAATTTAGGGTCTTTTGGTTATATCTCATACGTTCTGTATTGTATTTAATAAACAGACAATAATTTTAATAGAAGACAATAGAACCGTCATCTCAATGCAAATAAGCAACAATCAAAAATGATCCATAATGATCAATTGAACATTTTTGATTTTAAAAATTATTTTTATGATTTGTGGGATGAATAGGGAATTCATTTGTAAAAATAATAATTGCCAATCATAAGATAGATAAACTTGTAATTTTAAAAAGGTCTACCTGTTAGTTTATTGAAATTGTATGAGATTCAAGTTGTTGTGGATATTAAGTATTGTTTTTGTCTGAATCAAGATTATTCTTGTTATTTTTTCATTTTTTTTTCATAATTTTAAAAATGTTACTTATTCCACTATTCATTAAATACAATGAGGTTAAATAAACATAGATTGCGTTGGTCGTTATGTAGAAAGTAATGATTTTTATAACATTATATATATATATGTATATGTGTGTGTGTATGGATGTGTACGTATGTGTGTGTCTTTATGCCAATTTATATATTTTCTGTTTACGTATTAAAAGCTTACGAAGAAATTGCACGTTTAATATGCTAATCAGTTCGAGTAAATAGTTCGGGGCGCATTTTCCTTGTAATGAGATCATTATTTTGCATAACATTTTCATGAATCCAGTGTGTCAACGCTCGTTCGAGCCGACAGGATATAAACGCGTGCCCTGCTGGGCATTTAAACTCGAAATATTCGAGTCAATATTTGTCAGTGTCACTTACACGAGACTCCCCGTTTTAAAACATTAGTCGTACAAGGCGTCTCCGCCAGCTTTTTGATGTTTTAGAAACAGTCGAGCGGATTTCGCGAGCGTCGCCGTCGTCGTCCTTTTGACGGTTGAACGTTGCGCGCGCTCCTTCGCACTCGCTCAAATTTGCACACACTGACTGATAAATGCGTACAGATGTTTGAATGTAATGAATTTGTGTCCTTGGGAATTTGTTACGTATTTCGTTTCTAATCAGTGTGTTTGGACTAACACGAATTTATTATTTTGTCAACTTACTGATTCCTTTAGAGTGTCTGATAATATGATCTGTATATATATATATATATATTTGTATTTAGTTTTATGTTTGAAGGCGAATTGTAATTGATTTAGCAAAGTAATTTATGAGGAACAAACCTATACATTACCAAATATGAATATAACTATATATTGGGGTTTAACATATGAAATTTCGGAATTTGTAGGTGAGAATTAAAACGCAATGCTTTTAACAAAACAAAATATATTCAATCAAAATAAGCTCCAGCTTCCCAGCTTCAGTGGTCTTTTGCCAACGAGAAATTAGATTGTTGATCCCATTTTTATAAAAATCGACATTTTTAGAGCTGATAAAGTCTTCGAATCCTTAAATCACTTCCGTTTGGTTTAGGAATTTTTTATTTCTTAAATAATATTCCGAGTGGCGAAAGAAATGATGGTCTGTCGGTGAAAGATCTGGCGAATAAGCGGGATCCGGTAAAATTTCATAATTTAATGAATTCAATTTGGAAATTGTGATTAGAGATGTGTGTGGTCGAGCATTGTCTTGCAATTGTATTGGCCCATATCTATTGATCAGCATTGGCTGTTCCGTTTTTAATTTTTCATTCATATTGTCGATTTCGCGACAATATGAATCAGCCGTAATTGCTTCGCCTGGTTTTAAAAAAGAATAGTTGATTATTCCTCTATTTGTCGACCAAACAGTAACCATAATTTTTTTTGGTGTAATGATGGCTTGGGTGCGTGTCCTGGAGCTTCATTTGCATTTAACCATTGTCCATATCTTTTTCTGTTATCATACAGAATCCACTTTTCATCACAAGTAAGGATTTGATTTGAAAATGGCGTTTTATCATTTCGAATCATCAATGGAGAACACACCTCTACGCGGTCTCAGTTTCTGACCATCTGTCAATTCGTGCGGCACCCACTTATCCAGCTCTTTCACCCTTCCTATTGCAACGAGGTGACGAGAAACAGACATAACACTAACACTTAAATCACATGCGAGAGCTCGAACTGATGTATGTGGATTAGCTTCCACCATGGCTCTCAAATGTTCTTCGTTCACAATGGTTTTTGGCCTTCCTCGAGGCTCATTATCAAGATCCATAGTGCCGAACGAAATTTTCTGAACCATAATTGAATTGTTTTCTAGCTAGATGACCCTTCTCCGAAAGCTCCATTGATATTTCTACCTGATACCGCTGCATATTATCCCCATTTGAACTCATATAAAAATAGACACAATTTTTTTGTGAACACCATCCTGTTAAAGAGTATAAAAAAATAACAATAACTCCGTATTTAAAAACAATTGAAGGGTACAGTACTTCAGTTAATTCCAAATAGCTGAACTTGTAAAATATTGCACAGAACCTTTCTCAATCGCGGTCGACCTCTGAATGATTGAAATTCGGCAAATTTACATGTCACAATCTAATATATATATATATATATAGATATATATTTAATTAGTACCAAGTATTTTTCAAAAAAGATCTATTAAATAGTGAAGCAGTGACGCTCGATAGTTTTCTTTAATGAAAATCCACTGGACTTGAAACTATTCTCAACGTACAATGCTATTAACGATCATCGTACTGAAGCAAACACACCAAATAATTTAAAATGTTCCGAACCGATTTCAAAACATCTATTAAAATTGCAAAATGTAATTTGAAACTTTCGCTAGACGGACGAATAGTAAACGATGCTCTACGCTAGAGTTTTCGAGTTGCTAGAAATTTTATATTAACACTATGTACGGATGAGTGTCACAGAGACTTTCAAACTGTCTGACTAAACTGTCAGTGATTTTACTACAGACTTAATATGTACGATTTGTGTTTAAGCCTTGTCTGATTTCAGTTCAGTTATCAACAGTCAGCTTTTAATTCAGTTCACATATTTTAATATCATTTTTTTCTTATATATATAAATATATATATATATATATATATATATATATATATATATATATATATATATTTGAATAAGTATAAAATATTGACAAATATGAATAATGATAGAAAGTAGATTTGAATTCGTCAGTTGTATGTAAATTGAAATACAAAATCGGATTTTGACCGTCAGTGCGAGTACAAAGGGTTAAAATAGGTTAAATTTAAGCTTCTTTTCACGGTTATATAAACATCAATGGCTTAGGAGCGTTTAAATGTCGGAATGTTATTTTTGAGAGCGTTCACCACTAAATCGGATTGCGAATTTTCTGAAATTGACCATTTCAAATATTGTGTTCATGTATTTTATGCATACACATATTATATATATATATGTGTGTGTGTGTATTTATATATACATATATATATATATATATATATATATATATATATATATTTGTGTTTATAAAAATGAAATTTAATAAATGTTACATTCAATAAACATCAGAGATTTTTCAATTTTCATTCCGTTTATTTTTATTTTTCATTAATATTTTTTTAGATTTTTATACGATTTATATATATATATATACAGAGAGAGAGAGAGAGAGTGAAAGAAATATATAAAGAGAGGAACAATTATCATTGAATAAGTGAACTGGCTTTTTATCAAATTTCTTTAAGCTCACAATTTTATAAAATAATTAAATAGAAATAGTTGTTGAGATTTTCATAAATCAATCCTTTTATCACTCCACAAACCATATTCGTACTCAAAAATGTTTAATAAATCATTACTAGTATTTCTTTGACTGTTTCATGCGTATTTCGAGTTTCTGAGCAACAAGATACAGATGAATCAATAATGAAAAAATCATAAATAATCATTCATTGAACACTTTTGACCAGAAAAATATTTATGTGCTGTATGGTGAAAAAAAGAATTCACTTGAAGTGATCGAAAGTGTTTTAAAAGTTACTTATAGAATTTTTCTTAAAATGAAATGAGAAAGAGAAAATGTCCTCTTCAGTGAGTTAATATTTAAATTCGAAAGTAGTGAAATGTTTTTTGTTAAATGGAAACGTTCATTAGATAATTGTTATATTCATTTACTAACAAGCGGTGAACCGTCTTCGAGAAAAACATCAAAATCGCAAACTGAACTTCTAATGTAATCCATCATCTGTTACAATAAGAAATTAACACCAAACTATATCTCGTCTCTCCTTGTGATTTTCGTCGTGTCTAATTGATTCTCATATCGTACAATTTCATAAGCGCTACTTAGTGTCGACAACATTGCACGAGTAGCTCCTAGTTACTTACTTAGATTGCAATTATCCACGCCTTCCGACATACACACCCACACCCGTACGCGCATATATACACACACACATCTGTACATCTACACAGAGCGTACAACTTGATGCATAACTTAGTTTCTGTAGTCGGTTATCTATTGTTCTCTACAATGTTTCCACACTTTGTGAAAGTTGCCTAAGGACCAGACATTCATTCAATTCATCGCGATCCCCTTCTTATGCGCTTATGCTTGTATTGACTGTTCTTCTTACATAATGTCATCTTGATGAAATTAACCGACACACACACGCATATATATATATATATATATAGAACAGATTTGATAGAAACTGGTAATCGATATCGATAGTGTTAATTACATTGGAAGTCTTGATAGTTCAGTATTATGTAGTTTATTTTTCCATATTGCTTACATACTCTTCTAATTATCATCTCGAGATATAAAAAAGGATGTGAAGAATAATCAAGAATTTAATTAGCTAATTGATAGGATTTTTACTACAATACAGTCCTGACTGTAAACGAATTACTTTCACAAGTGAATCATTTTTTAATCGCAGAAACCATCAATCTCAAGACAGAAAATCAAAAAAATGATTTTCTCGTTGAGAATATCTGATAAATCATTATCGATCAGTTTCGATTCTTGTTTATAGAAAATAATATCAAATAACGAGGAATCGAAAATGATCAATAATGATTTATTCTCGACCAGAAAAAATTTTTTTGTGATTTGCTGGTGGCTGTGTATTTGGAGTTTACTGAACATTTGGAGTTTACTGTTGATTTACTGATTTACTGAACATTTTCTGATCATGAAATCTTTTGTGAACTGAAAGGTTAAAAACAACTGGTCTGGTTAGAGGCTGTGTTTTCAGTGCGCGCCTGGAGTATTCCAGTCTAGTGGTCTTACCGAAAAGCTGCTAGGACCGTCACGACTCAGTTCGTATCACTAGTGAGATATAAATCAAGAGTGCTGTGTGCCAGGCACTCTGTATACGAAAGCACTGCGTCCATGAGGTCTGTTCGATATGTACACAGAACTTACTCGGAGTAAGAAATTTTACACTTTTCTGTTCGATATGTGCTCGGAACTTACTCGGGATTTTCGTTGAACAGTTTAGAGTGAGTTCAGAACAAGCAATTTGCTACTCTGAACTTACTCTAACTTTTTGTTAGAGATACGCGAGCATATTTGTCTAACTAGAGTCTTTATCTATAATAATCACTATCGAATAAACAAATCAACCAAACTTGACAGTATTCATATGATTTACTCTAACCTTACCTTATGTTGTTCGATAAAAACAAGTTCTGAGTAAGAAAGTCAGAGTAAAGTCATAAAATTCAAGAGTCAGTTCAGAGTAAATTCAGTGTACATATCGAACAGAACTTATATATTATTAAATTATATAAAATATAAACAAGATAAGAATTGAAATATATTCAATAAAAGAGCAATCAGTAAAAGTACATATCGAACAGACCAATGGTCAGATGTTAAAAGAGGGTTTGTAATATAAAAGAATTTCGATGGTATAGAAATAATTTCAACTTAATCTCAATAAAAATTTCTAAACTTATTTATCTTTCGCATGCAAATGAATACATAAAAACGGAACGGATTTCCATTAAAACGTTGTTCATTTTCGCCCAACCGTTAATTATTCAACGTCCAATCGTTTGTTCATAATTTATTAACGATTCGCCCGTTCTTATTCTTAAATGTCGCCTCGACGCCATAAACTAATATTTATTTCACTTTGATAAATTCGAAAACGGTGACGTGATTTGAATAAATTTCCTCCCGTACATGAAACATTTAAAAAGATTGCAAGTAAACACTGAACACGTCACGGCGAAGGATTATTCTTTGTTTTCTATCCAGACGAGTCCCGTACATGATTCATCATTTGACAAAATCAAATTCCGTTTGAAATTAATATCAACGTGTCGAGAGTCTATACCGGGATATTGTCGGATGAACGGTATCAGATGCTTCGATAATATTACGCGACAATTTGGTTCAATGTACCGAATAATTTCGTAAATGGCGAAACAATCACACATTTCATTCTGTCTACACGGCTTTCTAACGATAACCGCAAACTATCGGTTATGTCTTAAACCCGCAATCGTGCCTCGCAGTTTCACTTTAACGACAGTATCAGATATTGCACTTTACGGTTATATATTAATGGAAAATACAAGTAAAGGATGGAATTATATATACATATATATGTATACATCTATATATATATATATATATATATATATATATATATATACATCTATATATTTGCAGACTGTGAATCACTGTTTACTGTTCACGTTCTAATATATTCTTCTATAAATATCACAAAATCGATTTTCCAATATAAATATTTGTTTTATTTAAATCAAAGAACGACAGTGTATCAAATATAAGAAACTCTATGTATATATATACATATATATATATATATATATATATATATATATATATATATATATATATATATATATATATGTATATACAAAGAAATACAAAATGTAGTACGGCTGTTTATCGGTAATTTTTCATATTTTATGGTATGACAAGTTCGGTATTGTTTTTCCTCCTTCCGTCGTGTATTTTTTTTTATATTATTGAATGAAAGTTTAATGCTCGTTTTTCATGTTCTTGTCCGACTTTGTTTTCGAAAATTTATAGACGCCAGATTGGCTGCACTTGACATTTATTTCGAAATTAATATTATTTTTTTATTAGCGCGTTTAATCGTTCACTTCTTTTTTATTGTCCATCAGTGAAATTTATTCGATATTAATTTATACGATCGTCACGAGCATCTGTACATTTATTCAAGTGAATTGTTGCAAATGGTGTTTTCTCTTTTTTTCCCGAAATTAAGAGATTGTATCATGAATCGTTTTTTTTTTTGATGCTGTTGGTTCTTAGTCTATGATTGGAGTGTTTTAAGTAATTAGCTGTTCTTGTTACAACTAGATATTTATTTGTGATGTCAGATCAAGATTTATTCATTTTAGCGGTTCCGTTTCTAATATGATCTATTATTATATATATTTTTTATGCGACTGGATTAATTGTTTATCTAGGTTTAGAGTCAGTAATTTAAGCTTAAATTTATAATCGAGAAATTGGTACAAGTATTAAGTTGGTAGAAAAATAAGTGTGGTTTATGACCTTCAAATTCGTATACATTTTTTTAATTTAATTTTTAATATGTTTTAATTTTTAAATTGTTTATTTTTAATTTTTTTTAATATGTTCTATTATTACAAAGATTTTTTATGCGACTGGATTAATTATTTATCTAGGTTTGGATAATCAGTAATTTAAACTTAAATGTACAATCGAGAGATTGGTACAAATATTAAGTTGGTGGAAAAATAATTGTTGTTAATGACCTTTAAATTCGTATACATTTTTTTTTAATTTTAGTGGTTTTAAGTGGCCCAGAACTGTTGGATGAAAAATGCTTAACTTTTGTGCAAGCTCTAGAAGTGTTTTGCGTGGTTCTGATTCAATTAACTCCTTCAGTTGGTCGTTACGAACTGAAGAAAAATGCTCACGACCTTCATTTGTGATCAAAAAGATAGGCTCTGTAGATCTTAATAGTTCCTCGAATTTATAATTTCTTGAACAGTGTGTTACTGGTTTATTAAAGTTTTAGTAGTGAGGACACTCGAAGAAAATATGTTCCGAGTTTCTTACTTGTTCCACTCTTACAGCAGCCATGGTCACTCTAATCGTACGACTTGTGGTTTCATCTTGCTGGAATAATGTAATTTGTAGAAATCGAATTAATTCTTATGGCAGAATATTGTAATCACGTCGTGGGATACTCGTTACAGTAACACGGTCAATGTTTTTTGGTGTCCTTACTATTCTTCTGGACAATTGATGCTTCAAATTTAATCTGAAACTAGTTTCCTCAAACTTGTGAATCTCTAAGTCGCTAGTATGGGTGGTCGGTACCTGTCCATGACGAGGAATCTTATAATGATTCCGAAACAGCTGTTGTACAGTTGCAGCAGACTCTCCATGCCTGTGAAATGATTTTAGAGTGAAAGCTCGATGTAAAATGGATGTAAAATTGCCACGAATAAATAACAATTGAGTTAATTCTATCCACTCACTCCAACAATAAGTGAGTGAGTCTGCTTTTAAAATTTCCTGGTCCACTAGCGCATCCTGCATTTAAAATACTATTTATATTATCTTTGTATCTGTTTTTGGAACGAACTTTTCTATGAATACTGTTGTGATAGAGAGAAATTCTTCAGTAGATCACTGGCAGTGAATTTAGTTTCATTGTTGGAAATTTATTATGATAAATATTAAAGCGTACACAAATCTTAGAATTGTAATATATAGATTGAAAAAAACAACTCGAAACTGTCGGTACGAATAAATCCAGATTTTAAAAATGAGTTTTATAAATTGTTTCTTCACTAAATCTATGCTTTCTTCATCGACTCCATAAAAAAATGTATAATGTATAATTGCATCGCACAATATTCAAATTCACAAGGTGCTCGCACATCTGAAAAATGCTAAAAATAAAATAACTTCATGAGCATTGTTGATTTCTCGTTTTACGAGTAATAAAATAAATTTACAACTTGCATAAACACACACACACACAATTAGGAATACTTCATTTAATTCAGATTTCACATACAATGAAGCCGCGAGTTGCTCCGACTTGAGAAACGTTCGTTCCGTCAGATGTGGAAAGAAGCAATCTGTCCCCAACACTTCAAACATCACATCCCATATTTAAAGTACTTTTTAACTTTTTTTTTTATTCAATAAAAATAACGTCGTGTAATTTAATTTTTCCATAATTACAATTTATTACGCAATTTTCGTTTTATTTTCGTGCTTATTGCACGAATTTTCACGATTCTTGTAAGCGAAAACGTTGAAGTTTGTTCGGTAAAGTTTTCGATTGCTGTACCACAAAAGAAATTGGAGCATTTTTTCACGGAAATATGTCTTTTATATCAATAATTTATATAACTAAGTTCTTTATGTTTATAAATATATAAATATATATATAAATATATATATATATATATATATATATATATATATAAATTAAGTTTATCACATATACTATAATTAATGAAGAGAAGTATAAAGACCACTTAAAAGTATGTTAATTAATAAATATTTTTTAATAGAGATCATGAAATGTTAATACTTTTTTGATAATTTGAAATGTTTTTAAATATTTTTCTGTACAAAAAAGACCTGTTTTTTTAAAAACTTGAAGTTATATGGACTTAAATTTGAAGGGAAAACATTTTTTTCGAGTTATTTATTAAATAACTTTAAATAGTTGACATTTTGCATTCTAAAATATAATTATTTATTATTATTATATCAGTAATTATTCAATTATATATTAATATTGATTTTTTTATGTTTTTTCAATAGTATGTAAAAATAATGTTTGTAGTGTCTATTAATTTGAAGGAAAAAACATTTTTTTCAAATTATTTACTAAATAACTTTAAAGAGTTGGAATTTATATTCTAAAATACAATTAATTATTATTATTATATTAATTATTATTCAATTACATATTGATATTGATTTTTTTATGTTTTTTTAATAGTATGTAGAAATAATATTTGTATTGTCAATTAATTTGAAAGAATAAAACATTTTTTTTAAATTATTTACTAAATAATTTTAAAAAGTTTCAATTTATATTCTAAAATATAATTAATTTTTATTATTATATCAATTATTATTCAGTTATATATCAATATTATTTTTTTTATAATATGTAAAAATAATGCTTGTATTTCTATTAATTTGCCAGGAAAAACCTTTTTTTCAAGTTATTTACTAAATAACTTTAGAGAGTTGGATTTTCTATTCTGAAATATAATTAATTATTATTATTATATCAATTATTAGTCAATTACAAATCAATATTGATTTTTTATATTTTACTCAATTGTATCTAAAAATAATGTTTGTACTGTCAATTAATTTGACACGAAAAACATTTTTTTTCAAATTACTTACTAAATAACTTTAAAGAATTGGAATTTATATTCTAGAATATAATTAATGTTTATTATTATATCAATTATTATTCAATTACATATCAACATTGATTTTTTTTGTTTTTTTTTTTAATAGTATGTAAAATTAATGTTTGTTTTGTCTATTAATTTGAAAGGAAGAACATTATATTCGAGTTATTTACTAAATAACTTTAAAGAGTTGATATTTTACATTCTAAAATATAATTATTTATTATTGTTATATCAATTGTTATTCAATTATATCTCAATATTATATTTTTTATGTTTTTTCAATAATATGTAAGAAGAATATCTGTACTGTCTATTAATTTCAAGGAAAAAAACACTGTTTTTTCGAGTTATTTATTCAATTAGTTCAAACTGTTGAAATTTAACATTTTAAAGTATAATTATTTATTATTATCCTCACATCGATTAGTTTTCATTGATTTTTTATCTTTTTTGTACGGTATGTGAAAAGAATGTTTGTACTGTGTATTGACTTGAAGAAAAAAAAACAATTTCATGAATCAATTATTCATTTAAAATGACGATTGAATATTTATATAATACATAACCGTTTTCGTTCGACTAACAATAAAAAAAAAATAACGATTCATCACGAAGTACGAACATCGTTATTTCATACAAACGCGGCAATACAAGATATTTTCTTATTCGAAATTCAATTCAAGTTCGTTTGCAATTGTTCTATCCGTCTGAATTTAATATTTCCACATTCTGTTCTCGCATAAAATATATGAAATGTATGTCTTTTTGAAATACAAATGCAAATTGTAGTTAAAACTTCTGAAATTATGCATAATTAACATTCAACAAACTCCATACGCAACTCCTTGGCGTTAGTCAGTGTTCTGCATGTACTCTAAAACTGTCAACAGCTCAAAAACCAATTATGAGAGCGCTCAACGTCAACGGCAGCCAGCCTTAATGAAAAGGTAAATGGTGTCGAGTACCCTGTATCTTGACATATGCGTGGAAAATTATTTCTAATTTAGTGAAAACTAAAACTTTATTCTATGTACCGGTGAATTACACGCACTTAATTGTAGTTTCGCAGTTGCGAAATGTGCGTAATTGTTTATTATTTATTAATGTAGTCATGCGCTTCGACGGTTCGATCTCGCGATCCTCACGAATAGGCTTGTTGAATGTTAATATGTGTCGAATTCAAAAGAAGACATATGCCTTTATAAAGAGTTTTTCAACAGGGATGCCATTTTCTAAGAGGTCATATATCACAGATGTCAGACTGACAGCTGTATTTCTTTGACATTTGTTAAGTTTTAACAATGTGATTTTTACTGATGGCTTCGTATACAACAAAACAATACAGTATTGAAATAGCACAACTGTATTATGAAAATGGTCGTTGTATAAAAAATACATTTGGTAACTTGTATGATATATATTTTCGACGTACTCGTCCATTCTAATCAGAAATTGTTCGATTAGTGGGTAAATTTGAAGAAACTGAATCGATTGAAGATAAAGAAAAGAATGACTAGTGCACATGAGTCATTGGTCTTTACTTTTGTGAGAATCTGGCTGGTAAAACGATTACTGTGAATGGAGGAAGATACCGAAACATGATAACCATTTTATTTTGAGTAAAATTGGATGATATTAATCTGTAGGGCATGCGGTTCTAGCAGGACGGGGCAAGAAGTCACACAGCTGGTGTATGATTTATTGAGGACGAAATTTCCCAGTCGCGTTACTTCGAGAAATAGACACATTACTTGTCTACCAAGATCCTTCGATTTAATACTGCTAAAATACTTTCTTTGGGGTCACGTTAAAGGATAGATGAACGTAAATAATCCTAAAACAATTTCCGACCTAGAAGATGAAATCTGAAGAGTAATTCGTGAGATAGAAAGCCGGATCGAAATGTTTATTTTTATGAAGTTAATGATTTCATTTCTGGTATTCATTTTTTTTGTGATATTTTAAATTTTAAAATGTTGAATTCTCATTTTTAGGCATTGATGAATTATATATTTAAATTTTTATATAATTAGATTCATTCATTTCCATAGTTCTAACTACTCATTTCTAAACAAATTCATTAATTAAAATGAATAATTGTAATAAATAACCGAAAGCCAAATCAAAATATTTATTTTTAAGTAGTTAATATTTTCATTTCTGGTTTTAATTTTTTTTGTGTTATTTTAAATTTCCAAATGTTGACTTTTCTCATTTTTAGGCATAGGTGAATTATTTATTTAAATTTTTATATAATTAGATTCATTCATTTTCATAGTTCTAATTACTCATTTCTAAACAAATTCATTAGAATGAATAATTGTAATAAATAATTGAAAGCCGAATCAAAATATTTATTTTACAATCCAGTTGTATATATATAATATATATATATATATATATATATATATATATATATATATATATATTATATATATATATATATGTATATATAAACAAACATGTATGTGTATTTCTAATGGGGAGCGTTGATGTATTGATTGAAAACAATGTTGATGCGTTAAATATTGTTTGATCAAACGCTTTCGAGCGTACAATTCTCAAATAAGTTTACATAGGTAAAACCAACAACAGAGTCGTAGATTATCAGGTCGCATTCAAACTAACAATTATCATAATTCAGCACTTTCCCGTCGTCGACAAGACACGGTAACGTAGTACTTAGTGCCGACACCGATTCCCACCCACCCACCTGAACACAACTGCCATCAGATCGTTGTGCTTTAGTGCGCGTCGACCAACCGACGTAAGCTCGGCGTGGCGTTGAGTCAAGTTGCGGTGCAGGGATGAATATAAACCCCTTTATCACGTCGTTCGTGACGCACGTAATTAGGGCGGGCTGAAACGGAACGAACGACAGATAGACGGCCCCACTGTCGGCGGGCGGTGTCTTTAGGCAGACAATGGCAATATTTCGTCGAAAAAATTAGGTTAGTAATGATGAACGTTAGTGGAAGTCGTACGTAACGGATGGTAGATAATAATAGGAGACTAAAATCGATAGATAAAAATATGTCTGTGTAGTTTGTGTACAGATTTTTTTTCAGTCATCATCAAAGTGAATACATTAATAATACATTAAGAGAAGTGCTGTCTACATAATTGACTTTAATACTTTTGTTGCTTAATGCACGTCGATCATTCGATTTCAGGTAGTAGACACTTTTATATGACTGATAGTTTCCTAGTGCTTACTAAGAAACCACTTTATTTTCAAATCTAGTTTGACGTTCGCAACTCTTCGAACATAAAATTTTATTACATTGAATTCTCACCTCTTGAAACAATAAAATAGGAGAATGAAATGAGAAGTGACTAGTCTGCGACAACTGTGACACAGAATGAAACGAGATCAGGGAATAGAGATTTCAGTTGAAACTTTGTATAAACGCGTTTGTGGATTTGAACGAAACTGATTCGTTGTTCGGAATATTACTTGAAATCATAATCAGATCTATTGGATAATAAATATACTCTGAAAGTAATTTGACTGTTTCACGGATGAGTTCTCTTTACATCCTCAAAACTAGAACAATGTTCAAAAAATTATGACTGATCGTTTCTAATGCGCGTCTTAATTTAATTGTCCTCAACTTCAGAGCGTTGAAGTATATAAAAATCTTAAATTTCAAACGATTTTTTAAATAAAATAATCACTTTTCAAGAACTCAAAAAATCTTGTTGAGAATGTTTAAAGAACGGTATTAAGATTTTGAACACTTTTCAGTTTATACATTTTTCTATGTAGAATTATTTTAATTCATGAAATTGTATTTCAATTAAAAGTGAAATTATTAAAAGTACGATTGAAAAAACGAAACGAACTTGAAATGAGGACACGATTTGAAAATGTATTCTAGGAAAACGATTTTTAAACACATTGAACTTACATATTCGTATTATTCATTTACAAATGGAGCTCCTCGTACTATCTTTTTATTTTTTAAAAAAAATTTAAGGCATTAATGTTTAAATTATTAACTAAAACATTTATTATTCAATTTATTATCCTTATAGACTCATTTATCATCAGATTTTTATATAATTCGTTCAATACGTCTTATCAATTTCAAAAGGAAAATATTTCTAAATTCTGCCTGAGGAAAATGTGAGATTTTCTAAGAAAATAACAATGTTATATATATATATATATAAGTTTTTATAACAACCGTAATGTTCTCACAGATTATAGTTGAATAGAAAATTTCAACGTAAAGCACCTTGAAAAAATCATTATCGGCCACTACTTTGCGCGTTTATGGTGTTATGTATCCCAATAGCACCCTTTAACTGTAGGTCATTCGGGGGTCGAATCCCATCGGGTATATTTAACATGGTTAAACTGCTGCCAGAGTGATTTACGCGCATTGTCGACGATGACCGGGCGTAGAACCGACACTCTGAAAGCAAGTGCGGCGTCCATGTAGAGCGCAACTAGGGTGTGAAGTGTGTTCGTATCTGTGGCATCAGGCACAATCAACCGTGATCGAGACTGGTTTTATGGTAAATCTCTCGAGGTCACTACATTAAATAGAATGTAATCGTTTTTTGAAAGAGGTACTTACAGTCATTCTTCTCTAAACTTAACCGCTTTATAAAACTCTTCATCAGTTGTAAATCCCTCAGGATTTCAACAAAAATAAAACCGGTGTTTTTATTTTTAATTAGCAAGATGTTATTTTTTATATATTAATTTGTCGATTTAATCAGTCAATACAGCTGAATATTCTCTGATACGAGACAATTTAAATTCATCGCACAAATGATTTTATTTCAATCGATTTAGATTTCTGTTTAGAGATACAGAAAATATTCAAAATCGTAACGAATATCGAGAAACACATAAAAATAAACGCGAACTGAAATAAAAAAAATATCGTACGGAATCGAAAAAAAAATATATCAAGCTTATATAAATAAATAAAAGAATGAATATATACAAATATTTGTATCGGACTCGTTCGTTGGATCACGAGGATACATTAATTCCCGTTTTTACAGTAAAAGTATGACGAAGAAAACCGAATGCAACCGTTCTAGAGTGAGATAGAAATATTGTAAGTGGTACAGTACATTTCAATATATTGAATTGTAAATTTAATCGAATCAGAAAAATACTATCTGGAAGATACCTCAAAGAGAAAAAAAAACATCAATAAGTAAACATTGTAGAATGACTTTTAATAAGAACAAGTGCAAACAGAAAGCTTTTATACGAAAGCAAACAATAAAACAAGTCTACTCGTTATACATCAGATACCCCGGTTCTTCAAACATTATCGTTATATACCAGTGATTGACAAAGTGTGGAACAAATAATTTCACTATTAAGAAAAAATACACATTTGTACGCATGCACACACACATTTATTATATATATATATATATATATATATATATATATATATATTATTCTATAGAAATGATTAATAAATCGTTATTCTAGAATTCAATAATATATGTAGCCGTTTTCAAATAATTGTCTTATATAAACATCAATTATTAATAAATAGTTTCACTGTTTTGTTAAAAAGTAGATTATTATTTATTAATAAGTCGTTAAAATTCAATATTCATTAAATTTGATATCTTTTTTTACAAATTTTGAAAGAGTGTGAGTCTTGTTGTAGTGTTTGTGTCTTCATATGATTGATCATTCCTCGGGTATGAAATATTCCCAATACCATCCATTGTTTTCTTTTCGTGTCTTGTCCAGTGTGTGAATGCTTATTGATTCGTTGAGTATGTGAGAAAATCAGTTTGGTACATAAATATATTTTCATTTCAAACTATTGTTTGATAGTTTTTAAGTTATCATTTCCACTGAAGATAATAACAAATGATATATAATACTATAAGTTATTTCTATTTTCAAAAAACAATTCTTTTTATTTACATCACAAATCATAAAAAAAATGTTTCTGATCAAAAATCTCCACTGAACATTTTTGATTGTTTGATTTTCATTTTTAATGGTGTACCAGTCAGAAATGATCAATCATGATTTAATGAATATTCTTGATCACAGACCTTTTTTCAGATTTGTGGTCATAAAAAAGAATTCATCTATGAAAGTGAATCAAGTTGGTCACAGTGTCAGGATTATATTTCAATCAAATTATTTATATCAATAATGATTTATTGAACATTTTTGAGCAGAAAAATCCTTTACATGGATTTTAGAATGAAAAAAAGAATTTATTTATGAAATCATCTCTTTTTTAGTTAAAATTTGTTTAGTAATAGGTTGAGGTGTCGACTAGTATTCAGTATTTATACATCAGGTACTCAAAAAATGTAACTGATTTATGCAAATTTTTTAAAAGAGATATATTTTTATTATTAAAAAAAGACTTTTCAAATATTATAAGCGAATAACATTTAATTCAGTGGCCACAAACAGTTCTGATTCTACAGTTGAGTTAATTTTCACAAACGAATTTTTTTATCGAAAACCATAAAAGGTTTTCCTAGTCAAGAATATCAAATAAAACTTATTGATCATGTTTATTTGTTTCCCGATCAAAAAGGATTATTGAACATTTTCGAAAAGAAAAATTAATTTTGTGGTGTCCAGAACGAAAAACAGTTTATTTTGTGAAAGCATCTCTTCTAGAGTCAACATTTATCTGATGATAGGTTTGAATATTGATTAGTATTCAATACTGTAGTATTTATAAATCAGGTACTCAAAAAAAGTATGTGTTTCAGTTTCATGTAATATTCTGGACATATTTTAGTTTTAAGGGAAAATGTTTTTAATATTAGCAACTAATATCATTTAATTCAGTGGTCACAACATAGTGCTGACTCTGTGGCTGAGTTTCGTTTTACAAATGAGTTTTTTTGTGATGAAAAAAATTTTTTCTAATCAAAAATGTATTGAAACTTTGTTGCTCAGTCAAAATTGACCAGATAAAATAATTATGATTTTTGTGGTTTAAGAAATCATTTGTAAAGAATAACTTGGTGGTATTCTAAAAAAATAGAATGAGACCAATAAGCTGTAATAATAATTATAAAAGCATAATTCTTCATTTCGTTTCTCTCTCCCTCTCTCTTTATATATATATATATATATATATATATATATATATATATATATATATATATATATATATGTATATATTATTGTAATCAGTTGGTATTTATTACAAAGACAGACCGATATATAACAGTTTAAACGTTTTTTTCCGTCCTAATTATACATTCAGATCAAATAAGATTAAAAAAAACCGTCGAAAGGACATACTTTCGCTAGTAAGGAACAAACGGACCATAAATTTACATACTAAATTGTTTCGCGACCTCTGATTTCGGAACAAGATATTATACACAGGACATGAATATACAATTTTTAGTTCAAAATTCTTGTTAAAATTTTACTGTTAAATTAAAAAAGATGGAAAAAATAAAGACTTCATGGAGGGAAACGGTTTCGGTACGATACAGCAACACAGGATGTAAATAATACAAATATGTGAAACGTGTGCTACTATTTTCAAATACAAAAATAAAGACTGATATTAAAAAAAAAATCAATCTCGTATTCCGATACAGACTGTGCGGACGTACGACCGTGCACAAACACAGATTGAAAAATATACATACATAAATATATATATATATATATATATATATATATATATTTGTGTGTATGTAAATACATGAGTGCTTTTATCGGTAATCTAGAAATGTTTGTAAAGTAGTATAAATGAAACCTTGACATACTTTATGGTTTAATTAGTACGGTTAGAATTTTTAAATTAAGTCAGTTTGTTATCAACATAGTTTTGCATTGTTTGAAAGCAGAAGAGTATTTTTAATGTATTAGGTGTACAAATTAATTCGATACTTTTTATATCGAATTCTGGAATCCACACGGACAAATTGAATTCATTTCAATCGTCAAAACATTCCCCATTGTTTTGTATAACTTTATTCCACCTGTCGGACACATTGAGCTTGAATACTTTTTATTTTTGGTTAGTTAAGTAAATTTTCTGTTCTATTATTTTTCATCCTCGACTTATTCTTTTCATCGGCTGTACATGGGGAATCTTTCTCCCGGACTACCAGCATGTAAACTCTATTCTTCATGTAGAATTCTTTTAATTATTAACCTGTGTTTATTTGGCTAGGAAAAATTTCAAAAATTTAGTACTCATGTGGAAACTAAACCGCCCATCGAGCTTGAATACTTCTCAATCTACTTTAAGTAGAACATCCACCACTGTTAGCGATTTTAAAGTTTTATATATAGTAGGAAGCTCAGACACACTCCTAGTAGCACTCGATAATCCCCGGGGGTGTTACACCCCCGTTTCCTAATTATCGCTCCTCTCTCCTAACAAATAACAGAAATTAACTATTTATATACAGAAATATTCAGCGTAAAATGTTAGTCTGAAACATTTTATTGAAAAATTTTATAAAAATTAACAACAAAATGCAATGTTAAAATGTGTACCAATTTTTTTATACTAAATCTTCAGTGACTACAATATTTCGAATAGATTACTTATCAGTTTTACACTGTAATCGTATACCCTGTTTCGTTCTACACCTTAAAACCGAACACTGATCATGTACTAACATCAACCAATCAACAAGTATATCATGTGATTACCATCAGCCAATCAAAATACGAAAAAAAGTGATTTACATGATGATGATCACGGTATTGATTTTTATTTATAGGCATATATTATGAAGAAAAATATAGATTTTATGCGAAGATCAAAACTGTAGAAAAAATATATTTTTTAAAAAAAAAAAACTGTATTAGGAACTAAAATAACTCGATTGATTCACATAGTTTAATTGTTACACAAAAAATACAAGAATAGTTCTAATTATTTCAGTATTAAGTTATATTATTTTTTTGAGAAATTAATATATTAATAAATTGAATAGAAATCAATTGATTGAAGAACGTCATGTACAAAAAATAAACGATAAATCAAAATAGAAACCTGCTATCAAGCTGAATAATAAACGAGATTTCTGAATCACAAACAGAAATTCAATGTGTTTTTTAACAAATTTGTCATGAAATTATTTTGAAAAAAATTAGCAAATATAAATTGAAAATACTAATTGAATAATTATTGGAAAATTTAACTGATTAACTTATTTAATCAGTTAAAATGCTTTGTTAAAAATGTGTAATCTGTGTATAAGAACTCAAATCGTATATAAGTATTAAAATTTAGATCCAAAAAACGAAAGTTATATTATAAAATTTAATATATATATATATATAAATTAACATAATTTAAAATCTTCTAGAAAGCATATCGTGCATGAAAACAAATTTGTAAATTTCATAAAACATCCTAACGTAAAGTGTAAGAATTTCGTTTAAGCAATTTGAACTTTCTTGAAAGAATTATGTTGTGCTTTTATATATATATATATATATATATATATATATATATATATATATATGTATATATATATATATATACACACATATATATGTATATGTATTCATGTATATATCACTGTTTATGTGTACATGGATAAAGAGTTTGAACACGTTTTCAAGAAGAAACATTTTCAGTTCGAATGTCATGCGAAAATGCGGACACGTTTGAACATTGTCGCTAACGAAAATAATATTCATGGTTATTCTTTGTCGTTATTTCAAAACGTTTCAGAGTGAAACGAACGCCTTTGTGGTGGCTTTCTTTTATAATGTCCGATTTCATTTTATACACTGTAGTCAAAATGTAAAATTTATATATATATATATAAATTTTTTGATATCTACTGAAATTTGTCTCAATCTAATTCTTTACAAACAGGAATTAAATATACGTTAAAGATCAACATGTAAGTTTAAATGGATTGAAAGGATATGAAAAAATATTATGGAAAAATTAAAAAAAAATATTATTTCCTCTAAGAAAATTAAAATAAACCCTAATATTCTCAATTTGTTCCCACTTTGTAACATATCCTGAAATCGTCAAAATTATTTTGGTCACAATAAAGTTATGGCATTATTTGGATTTCTTTTTATAAATGAATTTCCTTTTCACTCCACAAACTACTAAGTTTTGAAAAAATTTAGTAGTTTGTGGAGTTTAGTATTTTTTTGCTTTTTTTTTAAAAACGTGTTCAATAAATCATTATTGATCATTCTTTTCCTTACCTATTTTTCTATCTCTCTCTTTATCTGTTATATATATAATGTATAAATTTTGGATATCTTCTGAAATTGGTCTCAATCTAATTCTTTACAAACAGAAATTCAATGTACTTTAAAGAGTTAGATGTAATTTTAAATGGATTGAAAGGACATGAAAAAATATTACGGAAAAATTAAAAAAGAATATTATTTTCTCGAAGAAAACTAAAATAAACTCTAATATTCTCAATTTATTCCCACTGTGTAACATATCCTGGAATCGTCAAAATTATTTTCCTAGTGATTTAATTAAAATGCTAAAATATTTAAATTTTGAATTTTAAAATTTTAATTTTTAATTAAATTTTAGAATTAACATTTTATTTTAATTTTTTTAAATTTTATTATCTGATATCAAAATCAGTAGAAGAATCTTATATCAGGTGTAAAAATTAATTCTGTGCCTTTAGATTGAACCAATCATAACTCTGTTTCAAATTAAAATATTTCCTCCACGTTTGAAGGGTTACCTTAATATTAAAAAGTATTTATATATCTCGGGCAAGTAGTCGCCATAACCTCACAAAATAGCAGTGAACACGATAGTGTTTTAAGAACAGCATATTAGATATTGCATACTTTTCGCATTCCATTTTTAAATAAAAACCGTTGCCGAAGCTGCGAGAACGATTTGTTGTTCAGCTTTGGGAGAATGTTTTGTCACGCGAAGAGCATGCAAAAAATGCGGAAACAGTGGGAGTGGTCCGAAAATGTATGACGATTTAATCGGCTCAAAGCTATTGAGCTTAGTTATCCGAAAGATGGAGAAAAATTGTATAGAACAATGGGAGTTGTTTTGAGGATTGAAATGTATTTCATTTTTCCATGAAAATTCATTTTCGATTAAAAAAAGGTACTTAATTCTTACAAATAAAAGTGTACATTTTTTACATCATTTATAAATTTACACAAACGGACCCTTCTTTCAAACCAGACAAAAAGTTTCTCTTCAAAATTTTTAGTTATCTAACAGATCCATCTTTCAGTTATTCGACAAATGGAACAAAATTATATAAAAGAGTGCGAAATATTTTCAGGATTGAAATTTATTTCTTTTTTCCATAATCGGTTTTTGTAAAAAAAGACACCGAATTAATTTGTACAGCTAATGTAATGTAATTCTCCAGTGCCGTATATGGCTTACTGTCAAGTTCATGGTAGAATCATGTTAGTATAAACCCTTATAGTTATATATATATATATATATATATATATATATATTCGTGTGTATATTAAGTGTATGTATTTGTTGTTGTATCATCGTATATGTGACACGGGCCCGTATGCGGTACGTGCTCTTGTGCAAAGTTGGTGTAAAGTCCGTGGAGCAGTAGCGGGCGGCATGAAACCTCTCTGTGTTTTTCATGAACCTGACCAGCGCTCCCGCCATCCCCTTTTATGATTATATGGCACGATGGCCGAGAGATATCGGTCATTCGTACGTGAAATGTTCATTGGTGTTATTCTCTCATTTTGTTTTTGTTTTCGTTTGCGTGTGCGTGCGCTCACATATGTGTGTGTGTGTGTGTTTTTCTGTACACGACACCATGTGTTTTTTATCTATCGTGCAGTTGACAACCATGAAAATGTAGCGCGGCATAATATTTTTTTTATTGATGGAATACAAATGTAGGTACATAACATGATTTAATTAAAAAAATAGATATGGGGAATAAAAATATAATGAATACTTTTTATCTGATATTTTTGAACCATATATATAAATATATATATATAGGTTGTGAACTTTTGTTTGTATGTCTATAGCAATATAAATTGTTGAGAGTAAAATTTGATACGAATTACTTTGATTTCATTAGATCAAAAAAAAATGTAATTTAAAATTGAAAAATGGAATCATTCCGTCGTTGACGTTTGAAAAGAAGCGTTGTGTGAATATGACTCTGTAGAAAGGAACAATTGAAATTATAAAATTTCAATTGTTCGAATGATAATATATGTGTATGTATTTCTGTTAAATGTTCGGTTGAAATTCTGACAGTGAAAAAAAGGTAAAAGGTAAAGGTAGAGTCAGAATGAAAAAATGTATTTTTTTTTATTTCATTCATGCAGGACGATTATAATGAATCTGTTTTTGAACAGAATTTAATCAGTCAAATTTTCATATATTATTTATTTCCTCATATTGCAGTCCAGTTCTGATAATGTCGATAAATATATTTTCATAAATGGCATCTTTCTCCACTCCATAATCTGGAAAACTCTTTTCTGATCAGACATGTTTTATAAATCATTATTAACACTTTTTCTGATACAATTTATATTTAAATTCTATCATTTTTAGTCCTCTACAGTACAGATTAATCTGATATTATCACGTATATTATTTAATTAAATATTGGGTTGGTAGAAAAATAATTGAGATTTTTTTGTTGAATTCTAACCTTAATTTTTTCAATGAATGTGTCTGTTTCATCATATTCATGTTAATATCATTTTAAAGTGCATTTTTCAGCCTATACTTTGGTAATACCGTCTTTGTTTTCATTATTAATTTTATTTCAAATTGGAATATTGTATTAAAAATGGAAAAGAAGCAAATAAGAGCAATTTTTATATGAGTTCAAGATGGGCGATAAAGCAGCAGAAATGCTCTTAAACTGAATGATGCTTTTGGTGTGGGTACTGTTAATCAACGTGCGGTGCAATGGTGATTACAAAAATTTCATCCCAAGAGCAAGAGATTTGAAGATGAAGAAGGTCGCGAGGATAATTTTTATTATTTATGGAACGAAAATGTATTCTGCAATTTTTTAATTTTAATTCATATATATATATATATATATATATATAAGACAAATCACAAACAAATTTAATAAATGAAAATTCAATTTTAATGTTATTAATGGTGCGAGATTCGAATTAATCATACAAGAACATCCAGTAATGAATTAAAGTCAATGGAACAAGTAAAGTACAATAAATTGAAATAAAAATATATTATTCCATCACCATTAATCAACATAATAAGTAATTCGTTGCAAAAACAAAGAATTTAATTACGGTACAATGGCTAAAAATATACTCTCAATAACCGATTCGTTTAACATTGCGAAAATATACGTAACCAGTTAAATTATGTTTGTTTTCGAGCAGTAAATTCTCAAAATCAAATTATGACCGTGGGAAAAAAGAAAGAATTTTTAACAATTTCCATAACAGAAATTCAACAAACAGATTTACGATCGGACATAAATTTCTTCCACCTTTCAACTTATTTTTATATTTATACTTGGAAACATTTTATTACTTTTCTTTAATCGTTTGCACGATTTGTACATTTTGATGTAATCATTTTTTACTATAATTTTATGATATATTCTTAATTATGTATACGACTGTTCACACATACACACATACACACACATATATATATATATATATATATATATATATATATACTAAACGACTAAATGTACTTTTTACATTTCTACTTGGCATGCACTTTTAAAGAATTTCCATTTTGTTAATTAAATTGATATAAAAATATTAATTTTAAATGTATACTCGAATTTCTGTGACATTCTCTATTTATCATGTTTTAAATGATAAATATTCACATTAAATCGTTCAAAATATATTCATGTTTCTTATTTAAAGGATAATAAAATATCTTTCTCTACAATGATTTTAAAATAATTATTCTAGTTTACATCCCTTAATTCCAGGTCATTATCTACGTTATTTTGTAAGAAACACAATACATATCTATCATTCCACAATTTATACATTTTAAATAGTTTAACATATTTTTAAATATGTATATATATATATATATATATATATGTGTGTGTTTCTGTTTAAAAATATATGTACAGGGCATTTGAGAGAATATGCAAGGCCCCAGGCGTCGCATATTCTAGGAAACCGAAGATATATTTATCATTCCATAATTTAGACACTTTAAATAGTTTTATATATTTTTAAATATGTTATATATATATATATATATATATATATATATATTTAACATATTTTTAAATATATTAAATATATATTTATATATATATATATATATATATATATATATATATATTACATATGTATATATTTAAAAATATATGTACAGGGCATTTCAGAGAATATGCGTGGCTGGGGCAACTGATATTTTTGAAACTCATCAAAATTGAAAACTGTTGGGAAGAAAATATAAAATGTTTACACTTATTCAATTATATCAAATTCTAAATAAAATTAACATGAATGATCTTTTCATTTTTTGTGATTTTTTTAATACTTTCATGCGACAGCCTAAATTGAATCAGCCTATATATGTATAAAGATCTTGTACATACTCATGTATATATATTTATATATATATATATATATATATATATATATATGTCTTCAAACGGAACCGATTTTTCAGATTTAGAGTTTTATTTACTTTTTTCTATAAAAGTTTAAACAAAAAAAGTTGATATCAATAATTTACAATTAGATACATTTATTAAAACTGCAAACAAATCCCCAATCGTTCATACATTTTTATTTATTTTTTCATAATAAAGGGCGATTTGATGGAACGTCATTTCTGGTAATACTTTTTTTTACATATTAACTTGAAAATTTCATGTTCAATGTCTGGCTGTACGTTCATTGCTGTGAATGTACAGTATTGTTGAAATTTTGTTCAATAAATCGTTACTGATCATTTTCTATTCTTTCTTTTGATGATTTTTGATTCATTCTTACATGTATTTCGATGGAGATTCTATCATCTTCGAAGAGTCTATGTATAAAAAAAATGTAAGGAAATCATTTTTTAAATTTTTAAACAAGCACTCTTCGATTTATTCGATCAACTATATAAAAATTAACATGTTCTTTTCAATTATTGTGATTCTTTTAATAGTTTGACGCGGAAGCTTAATTTGAATCAGCTTATATATGTATAAAGATTTTGTATATATATATATATATATATATATATATATATATATATATATATATATATATATATATATATATAAGCATAATGTATGTACAAGCACAAACATACACAATTACAAACAAAATCTTTCGTCCGAAAACCTGAAACGAAACCTAAACACACAAAGCGGCTACGTTTGTACGCACATAAACATGTGTGTATTTGTGTGGATTATTATCGATGTGTGTGTGTGTGTGTGTGTACGAACGAGAAAGTATATCTATATATGTTGTGTCTCTGCGTGCGAGTGTATTTTCGTCAGACAGATAGTGTAAATGGTGGAAGCGCAGTGAAAGCTCTCACAAAGTATAGGCAGTTGGCATACATACACAGACACATGTGTGCATGTATACACTTGTGTGAGTGTGTGTCGGTGACATGCCACATAGAACTAAAAGTAGGCTGTGGCTGCGATGTTGCCACGTTAGTGCTAATTGCATCGGGCAGACATTTGTTGTTATATTGCTTACCGACCGCTGTGCACCGCACCATGTGGCAACTGTTTTGTCTCTGACAACCGCTACGTTTTTCATGATATTTGTTTTTTGGTTATACTTACACCACATTGTGCTAACACCTATTTTACCAGTTCCACATGTCGTGTTTATATATATATATATATATATATATATATATATATATATATATATATATATATCTGTGTGTAACTTGAGACAGTAATTTATTTCCCCGTGTGCATTTTTCTGTACGTTTATGTGTATTTAAGTCTTGTACACTGTGTGTATACATATGGGACCTGATTAACAGAAAAAAATATGTAATTATTTATTACGAACGTGTATTCTACATTTTATAATTGTCGACTGTATTTCATTCTCAGTGTTGCTGGTTTACATGAAGTTCCGTTCTATAAAAAAAACAGAACTGCAACTGGAATAATTTCCATGAAATCTTCAAATGTCATGTTTTCGAAATGAATAGAGAGATATGTGGACTCCCGGGACCCGGGATTCCTGTTTTAATTAAATGGTATTGTTATTCCATACGACTTGATATTTTTTCAGTTTTAGAGTTCGTTTTGAAAGGTCGTGCTGTGAAGAAATTTGTATTTTAAAAAAATCGTTGTAACCGAACGAATAGTTTACAAGACCTGGTTATTAGGCCGGTAGAAAAATAATTGAGGTTAATGACGTTCAGATTCGTATACATTTTTTAATTTTTGGTCCAGAACTATTGGGTGACTAACGACTGACTTTTGTGTAAGCTCTCGAATCGTTGTGGATGGGTCTGAGTCAAATAACATGTCAGTAGGTGATAATGAACTGAATAAGGACGCCCGAGATCTTCTTTACAATCAAGGCTTTCGTCCCCAGCACGAAATTTTTGGAATCACCATCGACCCGCACATTTTTCAACAGTACCCGCGCCAAAAGCATTCTTTGGTTTACAGATAGTTTCTGCTGCTTAACCATCCATTTTGAAATACAAAAAAGTGTTCTTATTTGCTTCTTTTCCATCATTAATTCAATAGCCCAGTTTGAAGGAAAATCAATAATGAAACCAAAGTCGATGTTACCATACAGACTGAACAATTTACTTAAAAATGACATTAACATGAAAACAATGAAATGATACCTGCATTGAAAAAAATTAAAGTTAGTTTTCTCTTTTCTTATTTTTCTATTTTAGTGATCTTACTTAGATTGTATGACACTTTCATTGAAAAAAATAAGGTTAGAATTCAGAAAATAAAAACAGGAATTATTTTCTTATCAACTTAATATTATTTTAAGAAAAATTATATAATTTGTATCTATAAAGTAGTCTTATTTAAAATATTTCCTATTTCAAAACTAATAAATAACAAATGTACATTTGTTCAACAAAATAACAAATTCGTACGTTTTTTTAGGTTATTATTTCTTTATAACACTGTCTATGTTCTACGAGGACAAATCAAAAAATAAAATGAATTTTAAGAAGTAAAAATCTTCTTAATCTTGCTCTCCTCTAACAAATGACAGAAATTAACAAATCACACACACAAATAATTCTATAAAAAATAACAAGAAAGTCAATGTTAAAATGGGTAACAATTTTTTACTCTAAAGTATCAGTGAATACAATATTTTTAATAAATTTCTTATCAGTTTTACACTGAAATCGTGTACGCTGTTTCGATGTACACTGGGAGAGAGCTATATACATGTGACTGATATCAACTGATATCAACCAATCAGAATAAAGACCACATGTTCTCCATCGGCCTATCAGAACATGAAAATAAAATTTCAAAAAAGTGTACACGGGACTGATTTTTTATTATAGAAAGACATATGAATAAAAATTAAAATAACATCAAAATAAATATTTGTAGAATGTGAAAGAGTTTCCATTCTTAATACAATTTTATATTTGGATTGCACTTCAAATATTATATAGTTATAGTGCAGGGAAAATTAATTATAGAGTAAATTAATTATTAAAAATGCCATAGTTCAGTATGAATGCTTGTGAAATTATTATCATTGATCATTTTTGATTATCACCTATGCACATTCCGATGTAGAGTCTATCATACTCTGATCGTTAAAGTATAGAAGAATCCATAGAAATAATCAATAATGATTTATTGGAAATTTTTGTAGATTTCAAAATCATTTTTCATTTTTCAAGTTTTAATAACGATATTTTTACAAGAAAATTATTTTAAAAAATACTAATTAGAATTGAATAGCTAATTATTTGTAACACATACTTTTTTAGTTACTAATCAATTAATTATTTTACTGAAACCATCTGCGGTTCTTTCCTAGAACACTGAAACGGTCTCATCATTCTTCTAACAGAATTAATTCTGTATAATCTTCAACTACTTTCCAACTTCCATAGAATCAACTCAGTTATTTGAGACCAACCATTCTTATATTCAATCAACTGAAAATAAACTAATGAACCAATCTCATTCTAGACGTACTCATTCTGTCACTCAGCCAAGAATTCTATAAGAATTTCATCTAATATGTAAAAGTGCAATCTTGTTTTTTCATGTTTTCTCTGTATAAATGTATTAAAATGATCTTACTAAGATTACATAAAAAGTTTTTTCACATTATTTAAATTTAAACGGGTCACACTTTGTTTCTTCCATAAATTTCATACAAGATTATTTAATAAAATCAAGCATTAATTTACATATTCAAATAACTCATGTCATTTGCGATTAAAATAGTTAGTAAATATTTATTAGACATTTATTGATTTTTTTAATTTATAACATACATACATAAGTAGGTCCCACCTTCACAAATATATATATATATATAATATGGACTGGAATTAAAAAAAATACAAAAAGAAAGTAGTAATTAATATACCGTGTTTATATATATATATGTATATATATGCATGTATGTATGTGTGAGTGAGTGTGTGTATATGTTTGTAAACATATGCATTAAATTTATTCTTTTTTAGAACACGGTAATTTTCTGTATTCGCTCTCGCCAATATGAAGCAATCCACGTTTCATGCAATAAAATGTACGTTTATAGTATGGAAAGCAATTTAAGAGCTGCAATATGAGACTGTAAATTCATTTAGCCGTCCAATATTGGCCCCGGGACGCGCACAGATAGACGCACACACACACAAACACACACACAACTGTTGTCTGTATGTAAATCCGTGCAAAAAGCGTTGAAATTAACTCAGAAAGTTTTGGCGCAATTCGGGTAGTTCCAGCAGTTATGCAAAAACTTTGTGTGAGTTATTACATCTGTAGGTGCGGTATATTTCAAAAACGGCGCCGACGCTCATTTAGTCGAGAGGAGTGGTGTTCGACGCCTGTGTACAGTTCAAATGGTGTCGAGGTTCATCCCGTTCGTCTCGCGACCGTCCTCTTCATAAGAATTACTGGATCGTCGGGAATCGTGTTACGCGACAATTAGCTGAAAGTTTTGTGCACTTTATATAAAGTAATAGTTTGTGCGGTTGAGTCGTACGAATACTTTTGCATAATTTTCAATGTTAACGAAGAGTCTTGACGATTGTTTTATTCGCGTTTCAAGTATTACAAGTATTAAAAAGTTATGTAACTTTTAACAGTTATTCATCTAGTCGTGCAGTTTTGCATAGTTTGGCGACTTTTTCTTTTATCTTTTGTTGATTTTCATTTCTTTTAATTTTCAGTAACAATCAGTAGATTCAAAAAAAAATGTTTATAACTCGATTTCTTTATCATTTTTGAATTAAGTGTAATATAGAACTTAAACATTTATATAAATAAATAATATATGGCTATTAGAAATAATTTCTAATAGTCATTGAGAGGGCCACTGTCAAGAAGAAAAATACAAAAATAATGTGAGAAAACATCTTGAGTATCTCACATTATTCTTCATTTTTATTATAGATTTTTAAAGTAGAAATTATTTTTTAATCTATCCTCTCTCTCGTAGTCACATAGAAGGAGTTAATACTAAACTATATATTTTTATTATATTTAGTGGCAAAAATAAGGACAAACAAACAATTTAATTAATATTAAAGTTGTAAATATTTTTATAATTTATAATAGTTGATTGGAAAATGATTTATAAAGTATACTGTGATATAAGTTATATATATATATATATATATATATATATATATACAGGTTATATTACAGTATACTTTTTAAATTATTTCAATAAAGTACATTCTGTAATTAGAATAAAAAATCGTGTATATGATTTAAGAATAATTATTTACACCTATTTTGATATCAGTATGAAATAATAAAATGAAAATCAAGAAATAACATAGTTTACCGTTAGTAATTTATTTAAATTTGATATTTTTTCCAAAAAATCACATTCATTCTATACGAATTTCCATTCAGATGAAACTAGCAAATTGAGCAACCTTTAATATATCACAGATATATCAACAATGCATGTTTTTCAAGAATATAATAAATATATGACCAACCACTCCCCCAACGAATTCAAATCTGATGTTCATGAAGTTGTCAACCGTACAATGCATGCATCCAAGTAGAAGTAAACAGAAAATGAGAAAAACTCCTCTCCAGAGCTTTAAAACTGGAACGTACTGAATGAGAGAGGGATGATGATGAGAAGAAAAAAACAAAAAGTCATGTGAGAAAACATCTTGAGTACCTTACATTATTATTCATTTTTATTATTAAAGCAGAAATTATTTTTTTAAACTATCCTCTCTCTCATAGTCAAATAGAAGGAGTAAATACTAAACTGTATATTTTTGTTATATTTAGTGACAAAAATTAGGACAAACAAACAATTTAAATAATATTAAAGTTGTAAATATTTTTATAATTTATAATAGTTGATTGGAAAATAATTTAAAAAGTATACTGTGATATAACCTGTATATATATATATATATATAGGTTATATCCCAGTATACTTTTTAAATTATTTCAGTAAAGTAAATTCTATAATTAGGATAAAAAATCATGTATATGATTTAAGAATAATTATTTACATCTATCTTGATATCAGTATGAAATAATATAATGAAAATCAAGATTTTTTCACAACATCTTGAATATCTGCCATTATTATTTATTTACATTATAGATTTTTAAATCCAGAAATTATTTTTTAATCTATCCTCTCTCTCATAGTCAAATAGAAGGATTAAATACTAAACTGTATATTTTTATTATATTTAGTTACAAAAATTATGACAAACAAACAATTTAATAAATGTTAAAGTTATAAATATTTATATAATAATAGTTTATAATAGTTGATTGGATAATAATTTAATATATATATATATATATATGTGTGTGTGTGTGTGTGTGTCTGTGTATATAGTGAAATCCAATATCTGCTCCACATATCGTATGTATTGTGATTTAAATACTGCCATTAAATCGGTGGCAATAATTAGCGCACAATATCTGGCTTAAATGTAAAATGGGTTTCGGAAGTAATTTGTAGTAACAAGATCCTTGATTAATATTCAAAGGTAAACACCGCTGTATTCATATTGATGATAGAGAAATTCTGTTCAAGTATGCAGCCGCTTTTGCATACAGTTAGTCGGTGTTAAGTTACACGGGCATGTTTGATTTATCCTATTAAATGTTACATTAAGTACGTACATGTCTGTTAAAATGTTTAAATAATTCCGAGGAGAATTATATACCCATCCATTTAAAGTGCTCGTTGACTGAAAACGAGTAAGTGTACACTTGTGTAGCAACTATCGATGTTATTAATAGGTCGCTCTGTTTTTTTTTTCAAGTAGTGATAGTACATTCTTCGAATGGAAAATAAAATCTACTAATTGTAGACAAGAAAAAGTGTATGGAATTTCAATATAAATGTATTTGTTTTTTGTCTCAAGTTCGAGTTTTGATAAAAATAAGATTTACAATACAGTTGAGAGATTCTGGCTGAAGTCACTATCACAAGTGAAATCTTGTTTCATTTCATAAATCACAGAGCAGTAATTAAACAATAATCTGTTGGACATTTTCAATCAGAAAAACGTGTATGGCTAGTGGGATGGATAAAAAATATTTGTATAAAATAAAAATAAATTTGAAACTAAGCAGAGTTTCAAATAAATAAAGAAGGTTTAATAGTATGTATTTTTTTTTAATTTATCAAAATCAAATTTGTAATATTTACAAGTAATTGCAGTATACAAGTATGCACAGTCATTTGTTGTTTTCTATTTTCTGCTTTTTAAATTCCTTTAACAGTTTCTTTAAAATTTGTCGCTGTTCTATTTCTTGAAGATAGTTGTAAAAAATTTTAAAGCAAAAATGAATTTTTTATGTATTTTTCTAAATCCATTCAATAATTGATTTGTATGTAGATATATTTCTTTACGTTTTATGGGTTATATGAAATTTTATTTGTATATATATATATATATATATATATATATATATGTAAGTGTGTGTGTATATATGTAATAAATAGTACTACAGTGACTAGCACATTGAGGTTATGAACAGTTCTTTTACAACTTAAAAGTTTTCTAGAATATCTCATTTTTTCGCCAATACAGTTCTGATAATGTGGCTTAATTCACTTTTACAAAAGAATATAAATTCAATTAATATACAATTGATATAAAATTCAGGTTACATAATTGTACATTGATTGTCTGTAAATTAAAGTCGTTACTATAAATGAACTAGCAATCCTCATTTTAATATTCTTCTCATTTTTGATAAACATTCTTGTCAATTACTTAATTCAAAAACACAGCTCTAGTGTTCGATTTCACAGCATTAACTGCGAATTTCATCCGATTCCAAGCTAAATAGTCTCATAATGAAATATGCAGTCATATCTTTTTCTGGTACTGTGGCTACATCCATTTTTACAAATGAATTCTTTTTTAATTCCACAGATCATAAACATGTTTCCGGTCAGAAATGTTCTATAGATCATTATTTATCATTTTTGATTTTTGAACAGATATGTATTTTTTTATATTTCAATAAGTGTAACATAGTGTAGAATAATTGGATTTACTTGTTCTTTCACTCGTGCGTTTAAATAAAAATTTTTGATTTGTCTAAAGTGTTCTCAATTACAAAATAATAATGTATTATTATAAAAGAACCGCTTCAACAATTATAAATATTTTCTTTTAATTTGCTGATATTTTAAAGAACGTATTACATCTGTTCTTTCCAGTAATCAAAAATGATCGACGATTATTCATTGAAAAAGAAAACATTTTTTCCTAGAACATTTTTTCTATGAAAAGAAAAAAATACCTTTCATTAAGGAAAATATATCTCCCTATCGCCAAAAAAAAACGTTGAATAATCGTCTTACTTTCATCACAGCGAAACGGCTCGACCAAAAAACGCTGCTCAAAAATAAAACGTACATGTTTTTAATATTTTCTCGTTTTTAATAAACATTTAAATTATTCATAAGAATGTCTAATGGAATTCCCGTTTATAAATATATTTCATGAATTTCAATATCACTCGAAGATCGACCTCAACCAATACCTACATCGGATGCATACATTGGGGATGATGGAAAAAGAACATACGTTTTTTTTTAACAAGCTTGAGTGGCACTTTCATCCATATGTACAATTTATATATATATATATATATATATATATATATATATACATAAATGGGTATATGTATGTACATATTATTGCATAACGTACACATGCAGTTCTCTGTTCGAAAAAAGGGCGTCGTTGTTCGCCTAGAATATTGTTCGCCCGTAATTACATCTCAAAATGGAACTGACGTTTCTCATTTATTTTTAGATGTTTGTCCGAGTGCCTCTCGAGCCGACACACCCAGACAGTTGTCGTAATGATTTTCTCTCCCACCCCTTCTTGCATATTTGTTCAACTCGCTCATTGTTGTGGTATCGCAGGTTTTTCTCTCTGTACTTATCAGTTTTGTCGTTTGCAATTTGCTCGACCGCCGTTCGCATAATTATATATATATATATATATATATATATATATATATATATATGTGTGTGTGTGTGTGTGTACAATGTGCGTCATGGAGACGAACGAGATAAAAATTAAAATAGCTTGGCAGTTATGTGCAGGGACGCTCATACACGCAGCTACACAGTAATTCGTGAAATTATAATGTTTGCTGTTTTCGACAAACGGTGTCGTTAAGAGGAACGAATTCGTACTACTGGCGCGCAGTAACGGATAAAAATGTCTTTAGAACATTGTCCCGTTGTCGTGTTCTTTCCACTTTTTTTATTGTCGTCTCTATTTTCAGAACGTATTTCCATAAACGTACATTTATACAGAGAGGAGAAAACAACATTGCACTCTTACATATTGGATGAAATTCTTATAGAATTCTTGGCCGAGTGTCAGAATGAGTACGTCTAGAATGAGATTGGTTCGTTAGTTTAATTTCAGTTGATTGAATGTAAGAAGGGTTGGTCTCAAATAACTGAATTGATTCTATGGAAGTTGGAAAGTAGTTGAAGATTATACAGAATTAATTATGTTAGAAGAATGATGAGACCGTTTCACTGTTCTAGGAAAGAACCGCAGATGGTTTCAGTAAAATAATTAATTGATTAGTAACTAAAAAAGTCTGTGTTACAAATAATTAGCTATTCAATTCTAATTAGTATTTTTAAATAATTTTCCTGTAAAAAAAATCTGTATTGAAACGTGAAAAATGAAAAATGATTTTGAAATCTACAAAAATTTCCAATAAATCATTATTGATTATTTCTATAGATTCTTCTATATTTTAACGATCAGAGTATGATAGACTCTACATCGGAATGTGCATAAGTGATAATCAAAAATGATCAATGATAATAATTTCACAAGCATTCATACTGAGCTATGGTATATTTAATAATTAATTTACTCTATAATGAATTTTCCATGCACTATAACTATATAATATTTGAAATGGAATCCAAATATAAAATTGTATTAAGAATGAAAACTCTTTCAGATTCTACAAATATTTGTCATTATGTTATTTTAATTTTTATTTATATATATCTCTATAATAAAAAATCAGTCCCGTGTACACTTTTTTGAAATTTTATTTTCATGTTCTGATAGGCCGATGGAGAACATGTGGTCTTTATTCTGATTGGTTGATATCAGTCACATGTATATAGCTCTCTCTCAGTGTACATCGAAACAGCGTACACGATTTGAGTGTAAAACTGATAAGAAATTTATTAAAAATGTATTCACTGATGCTTTAAAGTACCAATTGAAAGAGTTAATTGAATCAGAACCACGCATAACACTTCTAGAGCTTGGACAAAAGTTAGGCATTTTTCATCCAACAGTTCTGCGCCGCTTAAAACCACTTAAATTAAAAAAAATGTACATGAATTTGAAGGTCATTAATCACACTTATTTTTCTACCAACTTAATACTTGTACCAATCTCTCGATTGTTAATTTAAATTTAAATTACTGATTATCTAAACTTAGATAAATAATCAATCCAGTCGCATAAGAAATTTATGTAATAATAGAACATATTAGAAACGGAACCGCTAAAATTTATAGATCTTGATCTGTCAACACAAATAAGCATCTCGTTATAATAAGAACAGCTAAGTACATAAAACATTCTAATTATAGACTAAGAAGCAACAGCATCAAAAAAAGAACGATTCATAATAGAATTTTTTAATTTTGTAAAAAGGAGAACAGCATTTGTAGAGCTTTCACAAAAGTTAGGAATTGGTCATCCGACTGGGTCACTTAAAAGCACTTAAATTAAAAAAATGTATACGAATTTGAAGGTCATAAACCGCAATTATTTTTCAGCCAACCTAATAATAATCATATTAAATTAAAATATTTTGAAATAAATTCAAGTACTTTGAAACATTGATTTCTTATAGGTAGTTGAATATATATATATATATATATATATATATAATAGATTTCAATTAGTTAATTAAATCTACTTTTTCTTTTATACATTTTTATATATTTTATAAAATTATTATATATTTTTGTTTATTATTTCATATTAAGTTTAGTTTTGTATTCATTTAATATATGTATATATATATATATATATATATATATATATATATATAATGTGTGTGTGTGTCATTCAGAGAACACATTCACAAGTAGAATTATACTTTGAAACACCAACTGGTAACACCTAAAAGCACATCAATTCAAAGAATCTCTTATTGGTTTCATCTCACTGTCACATGAATTCGTCGAAAGGAAAAACGGTCGACTGGATATGATCTTAAATATAACTGAAACTGTTTACGGTTTCCTTGTAAACGGGGAACACTGTACAAATAACGTTTATCTGCGAAGTAATTAAACGACCTACGCGAATTATCAAGCATCTAAACGGTTTCGAAAGCGTCTTTGGACGTGTGAAATTCGTTTCCGGTTATTTATTGAAATATTACTATTATTATTGTTCATATAATTAATCTTGTTCGTTCACAAAGATGCTGCGTTCGTGTTATAAGGCTTCGAACAGATCGAATTTAAGATTAACGTTTTCGTTCACATTATAATTTTGTTCACACAGATGAATTATTATTTTTTTTTGTACGAAACGAACCATAAATAGTTTTCAAGTCACAAGTCTTTAATAAATTATTGGGTGTTGGAATTAGTTCGTAGCGTTTTCTTCATGAAAGAAGATCGTTTATTTTAAATGAAATTGAAAAACATATCATTCAAAGTATTGTCCATCGTTAGCCACTACTTTTTCCCATCTTTCGGGCAGGAGACGAATACCACGTCGGAAGAACGCCTCGTCTTTAGATGCAATCCACGAATCGACCCATTTTTTGCAATCTTCATAAGAAGTGAGCTTCTGCCCAGACAGGCCATGACTCATCGATCGAAACAAGTGGTAATCAGAAGGAGAAATATCTGGAGAATACGGCGGGTGGGGTAGGACTTCCCATTTGAGCGTTTCCAAGTATGTTTTGACCGGTGTTGTGACGTGCGGACGAGCATCGTCGTGCTGCAAAATCACTTTGTCTTGTCTTTCAAAGTATTCCGGCCGTTTTTCCTTCAATGCACGGCTCAAGCGCATCAATTGTAGTCGGTGGCGATCCCCAGTGATGGTATCATTCGGTTCGAGCAGCTCATAGTAGATCACACCCTTATGATCCCACCAAATACAGAGCATGAGCTTGGATCCATGGATATTTGGCTTCGCCGCTGGTGTCGATGGTTAGCCGGGCTGAACCCATGACTTTCTGCACTTGGGATTGTCGTAATCAACCCACTTTTCATCGCCCGTGACAATTCGATGCAAAAATCTCTTCCTTTTCTCCCGTCGAAGCAGCAGTTCACAGGTAGAAAAACGTCTTTCAACGTCCCTCGGTTTCAATTCGCATGGGACTCTATTTCCTTGCTTTTGGATCATTCCCATGGCTTTAAGGCGTTTTTCTACTGTTAGCAAGTCAACTCTCAACGATTCAGACAATTCTTGAAGTGTTCGACATGGCATTAATTATTCTTCATTAAGCAATGCCTCCAATTCTTCATCGTCGAACTTTTTCGGCTGTCCAGGTCGTTCCTTGTCTTCCGAGTAGAAATCGCCACTTTTAAAACGTGCAAACCACTTCCGGCACGAAATTCGACATATCCGATAAAGTACAGTGTTGTTATTCACGCTTCAACCCAATGACATATACTGAAATTGAGGCCTAAGGACAGCTGTTTCACGGGGAATATTTGGTTAATGGGAACAATGGAAGAATGTATTACCTACGCCATCTCTTTTAAAACGCTACGAATTAATTCCATTACCCAATATTATTAATCATTTTTTATTTTTGATGACAATGATAATTATCTTAACATTCTAATATAGGTGAAATAAAAAAAATATTTATCAGCAAACAAGTACAGTTTGGGTCCTGTGCATCAATGATGATTAGATTTTCGTTTATTTAGAATGCTTGATTGAAGAATGACTTGATTGAATATATTATTACGTTTATAGAAAATCAAATTGTGCTTTCAAAGCATTTACAGCTAAGCATATATAAAAATAACAAATTGCAAACAGAAATGTTGTTGCATATAACCAAGTTATTTCTGCTTTGTAAATTATGAAAGTTCGTCAAACTAATCCGTATACATAAACTCATCTAATTAAACTATTTTATTAGATCTGTTCAGTTTATATTTATGATACTATGCTAGAATATTTTAATTAGTTCATTTTGAAACGCGCTCGAGGAGAAAACTACAGATGTAAATCATCATCGATGAAAATGATTCGTCGTGCAAGAAATAAAACGCGAAGAGAATGCATTTAAACTTTTCACTCGTTCCTGTTCTACACAGAGACGAGACAAGTTTATTACCTTTTATCGTACAGAAGAAAATACAAGTTGAATGCAATTACCGCATAAAACTCTCTTTAACTGAATAATATCTGCAACTCGATTGAACTTCATGCACACGCAAGTTCTCGAACTCACTGAAATTCAAGCTTATTGTCTCTCTGTTTGACGATTGTTGGAAATGTACAGTAATAAACAATATTAGAGTATTTGGAATAAGTTATTCTGTTGTGTTTGAGGAATCCTATGATTAAATATTGTATAAATTTGAACATATCTTGTATTTTCTTTTAAATCGGTCACAGGTAAAGTTTAGATAGAGTACTTTTAATATTATACAAGAATAAATCTGAAAAGAAGAGGATGTTTAACGAGTCAAAAACTCTTTTTCTAAGGTACAAGATCTTAGTTATTAGATCTGTTGAATGAATATATTTGATATTTTTATCTTTTATTTAAAATTGATGTATAGAAAAATCTTTTTTCTGATTTTTCTGTACCGTGGCACTCTGATGAGGATAAGATCAGTATCGAAATACCTAGAAGTAATAATTAAAAATAACAGTAATGATTAAAGTTCTTTGTCTTGTACTTGAGGTCTCCATTTTTTGTTTATGTCCCTCCGGTCTTGTCTTTCAACATTTTCAAATGAAAACTGATCTGAAAATCTCGAAATATAAAACCGGTAATGGAGAAACAAAAAAATAGTGACTTTCAGGTCAAGAAAACTTACTTCAAATCGAGATGCACAGGAATCAAAAATGATCAACGATTATTCATTAGAAAAAAGAAACATTTTTTTAGAACATTTCTTTATGAAAAGAAGAAAGAACACTTTTTATTAAGGGAAGAAACAAACTACAAATCAATAATGATTTATTGAACAATTTTTGTAAGAAATATATGTAAGTTTTTTGGTCAGTGGAGTGAAAAATAATTAATTTGTGAAAATTAATTTAACAGTGATAAAGTAGTCATTAGGAGATTTTTTTTCTCGAACTCAGACATTCGTTAACGTTTCTATTTATTAGATTTTTCTTTAAAAAGTATTTAACAATTTTTATAATATTTATTTCTTTTTTAATTGTTCAGTATTTCAAAAGTACTTTTAAAGTATTTTTGTAAAGATTTGTAATTTGTTTCTTTGTTGTGCATCTCGATTTGAAATAAGTTTTCCTGGCCTGAAAGTCACTATTTGTTTTTTATTCCCTTATTACCGGTTTTATCTTTCTAGATTTTCAGATCAGTTTCCATCTAAAGATGTTGAAAGACGAAACCGGTAGAACATAAATAAAAACTAGACACCTCAAGGACAAAACAAATAAATTCAATCATTATTGATATTTGTAATTGTTTCCAACAGATGTCATTTTATTTACAAATAAACAATTATGATAATTCAAATCTATATACTCTCTTATTTCATATTTTAAGCAAACTGTCTTAAAAAAAACTTTTTCAAACAAACAGTCTGTTCTAAAACGTATTCAACTGTTTAGCATGTTAGCATTTTGATAAAAAACCAAATGTGATTTTCTTCATATCTTATTTCACTGATTTTAAAATTCTATATTTTCTAATAAAATCACTTTAATTTATTTCTTAATTATTATATTGTTAAAATGTAAGAAAGTAAAACTTCAATTCATGTATTAAATAAATGAAATTCTCTCTCTTTCTCTCTCTCTCTCTCTATATATAAATATATAAAAATATATATATATATATATATATATATAGACCGAATTTCATAATTGAAAAAAATATATTCAAAATACAAACAATGCGAAAATCAAGCACTGCGGGAATAAAACCGACTGAATCAATATTCAGCGGGTACAAGATCTGCAGCACAGACGGAACGTCGAACGACAATGACCGTTCCGGGACTCGATCGTTGCCAAACAGTGAACTATATTTTGTTGATGTATAATCAAAAAGAAATAACTTATTCAGTATTAATTCAATCAATACGAAGAGATGTAGAGAGACGCCACGACTGAAATTTCCTCTCGAGATAACGAATGTTTTATTTATTCAATTGTTTCGCTTTTAATGAACGTTTCTCTTTCATTTTCTCCTTTCTGCTTATCGTTTATATATATATATATATATATATATATATATATATATATATATATATGTATATACATAAATGAATGAGAAAGAGAAATCTCCAAGATAATTTTTTATGAACATCAACCGCAAATAGCTTTTCTTCCTTGCGATTTAATGAAAATTATTATTGCCGTTTTGATGTTACAGTGTCTTGTTGTTTTCTCGTTTTTATTATTGCGCTGCTTATCGTCTTGTTTTAAATAGATTCATTGTCCTAATGTATTTTTTTCCAGAAACAACAACTAACGCTCAGTCGAAATATATACAGTGACGATGGATTCAATTCATTAAATTGATTTTCTTAAACGCTATTATTCATCTATCTGAATATATCTAATAAATCTAATTGACGGAAGATATTTAATCACTCACCGTCAATCCATAAAACGTTTATTACGGATATGTTTCTAGGAATGAATTAATGAACACACTTTCAAATTACATCACTTATTTGTACGAGTATGAAAATAATGCTTTTATAAACTCATCACTGAGCTTATAAGTTTATCTCGCAGATGCTACTGATGGATATTGGTAGCTATTATTAGTCCTTTAACCCTGTCTAAAAGCTCTTTACATAGCTTGAGAGCTGGCACGATGTGAGTTCCATTCCATTACAGAAATTTATTCTTTAATATATCTACACCCTCATCAAAGAGATAGATCAGTAGAATATTCATAGAGTATCTTGAACAAGATTGATATTTTTTACATTTTATATATATATATATATATATAGATAGATAGATAGATATTTTTATATTTTTTTTTTAGTTTGTGAAATGAAAATAACTGATATGTGAAAGTAAATTTAGCTATAGTATCAGAACTGTATTACTCCTTAAACTTATAATATTATTAAGAAAAATTACAGAAATGCTTAGTGTTGTAATTCAGCTAAACATTTTTATGATTTCTATATAAAATGAGAGAATAATCTGTTGAATATTCATTAAAGAATGATATTTAAATATAATAAGTGATTTTAATTTATAAAAAAGTATTTTTTTCAAAAAATTGTAATTAAATTTTAGCTCAACCAAATTATTATGATAATAGGACGATAATTGTTATAATTTAATAACTAATTTTTAAATTTCTTGTAACATGAAATGATCTATCAATTTATGGTTATATTAATTGATTAAGTTTGTGTTTAGTGTTTAATTACAAAACAAATATGTGTTTATTTTTGATTTGAATGTACTAGGTTGGTTAGACACTGATTGTGGTTTTTGTTTTCTGAATTCCTTATTTATTTATTATTAACATTATTTTATTAACCTATTTTATTTATTATTAACCTTATTTTTTCCAATGAAATTGTCATTTCATTTTATTCATGTTAATATCATTTTAAACTATATTTTTCGGTCTGCATTTTGGTAAAATCGACTTTGATTTTATTATAATTTTTGATTCAAATTGGACTAATGAATTAAAGATGGAAAAGAAGCAAATAAGAGAAATTTTTTGAATGAGTTCAAAACTGGTGATAAATCAGCAGAAAATTCTCTTCAATTGAATGATTCTCCTGGTGTGGGTACTGTTAAAGAACGTACGGTGTAATGGTGGTTCCAAAAATTTCGTGCTGGGGACGACCTTCTTCATCTTGAAGATGAAGAAGGTCGCAGACGGTCTTCTTCAGTTCATGACGATCAACTGAAAGCGTTTGTTGGATCATAACCATGCACAGCAAGTCGAGATCTTGCACAAACGTTCAATGTTAGTCATCCATCAGTTCTGGATCATTTAAAACAGCTACAGAAAAAATGTATATGAATTTGAAGGTCATAGATCATAATAATTTTCCTACCAATCTAAATATCAGATGTTGAAATTAATTCTGTGCCTTTAAATTGAATCAATCATAGCTCTGTTTTAAATTTAAATGTTTTCCCGTCGATTTATGATTTTGAAGTGTCAACCTTTATGATCAAATCAAATCAAAAGAAGTTCATTGTTAATCATTGAAATGCATAGAGTCTGAACAGAGTTTTAAATGGATTCTAGAGGAATAGTGCAGAGTTTGAAACCATCTTAGCCGTGAGGCTTTTAAGGTGCAGTTTGACAGAGCTAAGACAGTAAAACTAGTATGAGATTAATTTAACTAACTTAACTACCAAAATATTATTTTAATGTTCTGCAAATTTTATTTTATTGTTTGTGAGGTTCATGGCGCCGGACATAATTTCAAAAATCGACATTTTTAACCGATTTTTTTTAATTAAAATGTTTTATCGTCGATTTAGGATTTTGAAGTGTCAACCTTAATGTTTAAAAGCCACTATATGTCTTGCCGAAACAGTTGGCTTAATTTCATAAAACGGTAGTGAACATAATGGCGTCCAAAAAGTAACATATAAGGTATTGCATACTTTTTGCATTCCAGTTGAAAAAAAAGGTTATAGAAAGTTGCCACTGAAGCCAGTTGAAGAAAATACACTACTACTCCATCGACTCAACGTCGACATCTTTTTTTCAACAAGAGATTCGTCAGTTGCCCGACATATAAAATAATTTAGATGATTAAAAAGTATATTCGATTGTTAAAAAGCATTGATTTTCTATAACAAAGGGACCGAATTAATTTCTCTTCTTAACGTTTTCGATTAAAAGAACAGCGAAAAGCTATGAAAAATTTTTTATCTTCTAAAATCTCTCTCGATTATTAGGATATGACATTATTCGATTTTTTCAAAAGCGAAACGATACACTTTCGTAAATATCCATGAACTGAACTCAAGAAATGTACTACCCGATGAATAAAACAAATTCCGATAAGACTTGTTCGACGGAATTCGACCGCGGCGGGTCAAAAACAACGATAGACCGAAACGGTAGGAAAAAATCCACGAACGAGATGTGAGAATGAATTCTGCAAAATAAACAACCGTCTCATCTACTTAATGAACGACATTATCTTCTGGAGCAGCTTATCAGGCGCACGGCTCGACGATATTATTATGCTCGCGTCTCGGAACATAAGCGCACACTCTGTGTAATACGAGCAAATGTCATTATAAACCCAAGACTAAGAGCGAAGTACTTTAATGAAATTTATATAGAAACGTGATCCCTTCTTATTCGCTCGAAATTGTATCATTGAACTAGGCGCACAAGTGTCACAATACAACGAATAAATTACCATCTGCCAGGCTGCCTGTTCGATTGTTTTATATATCGTTCAGAGAGGAAAAGACCATTGAGTATATATATATATATATATATATATATATATATATATATATATATATATATATATATAACTTTATTTATTACATCCTATATAGGCGAACAGATTGATCTGAAACAACTGTTTATATAGTTTTTAGTCAATACAAGTTTCTGTGTCGATTCCCATTCGTTGTAATATTTTCATTTATGTATATATATATATATATCCATCGTTTGGTGTGAATCTGATTTGATTTTATTGAATGAAATAAATTTGAATTCAATTCACAAAACAAATAGAGATCAGTGAAACAATACCATGTAGGATGTGTGTTTTTTTTTCAAAAAAAAAAACAGGAAAGTTAAAGTAAATATTGATTTAGGTTTCGAATAACATTCTTTGAACATCATTTCGATTCGATTAACTAGCTAAATATAATAGTTCTAAAAACTGTTCAGAATCTGTGGATATATGTTTTTTTATAATGAACACAGTTGAATATTTATATTAGAAATATAAATGAATCAAATATAGTTTAATTTCCAGTAGATTGTTTGTTTATTTTCTTTTTCACTACAGGTTTCTTATATTCTGATGTATTCAGGTGGATTCTCAGGTGTAATATCTAGTCAATGATGTTGGAATAGATGAAATCGATAGTGAAAAAGAAAAGAAGCAAACAATCTACTGCCAGTTAAACTGTATTTGATTTATTTATATTTCTAATATAAATATTCAACTGTGTTCATTATAAAAAAAAAACATAGAAAAAAACACAGATTCATTTTAGATTATTTCAAATTCAGGGACAGATACGAAAC
>CM068320.1:36544146-36651646 GCA_034766995.1 Acanthacorydalis orientalis | reverse complement strand
ATTAGTTCTATACGAAAAATTAGTTCTATTGAAAAGTTTTAGTTATAAAAGATGTGTGCATATATATATATATATATATATATATACATATACATATACATATACATATACATATACATATACATATATATATATGTATATATATATATAAAGAGAGAGAGAGAGGGAAATAAGTTCGAATGAATGTCATATTAAGTGCGAAGCTATGGTTCTAGACAATGAATAAAAGTATGTTTCTATATTGTGTCGTGCCACAAAGTGGTTGAATTTCAACAGAATGGTTTTATAAATAAATCGTTCGTTTTTCTCGAAGAGACACACACATTTTTCGAAACGTGACGAAACGTGATACTTCGTCATTTTTTTTTAGTATTCGATTCCATCTATCAGTGCTCAAAGCATGCTGAAAAACAGAAACGCTGTCGAAACAAAACAGACGTGAAAATAGTATTGTGAGCGGTGTGGAAAGGTGGGGACGCGCATCGGTACGTGAGACCACGACCGCGAAAGAGGAAAATAATGACGAACGATACGTCAGAAAAATAAATCTCCGACGTGGCAATAACGTACCGCAACAATAGTGGAATAGAAGAAGCAAAAAAAAAAATGGAAATACTGAAGCGAAAGAAATAATGGTTTTCGAGCATTAATTCAAACATCCATAAGCGAGTGACAACGATAACGCGACACATTCTTAACAGGCCGATGGATCCTGAGCCGCTGTGTGCTCAAGATAAGGAACCGGGACACGCGAGACTGTGAAACGCGCGTCGATGATGTACAGTGTCGACGCGCGGCCGTCAAAGAATAAATCATCATGTTCTAAACCGCGAACGTGAACGCTCCCATGCGCGAAATTAGAATGTGATCGCACGGGACATATCGATAATTGATAATAATATGTGCGGTGTGCGCGGCTCGTTCACATTCACGTGTCAGGTTTTACAGCGTGTCGTCGGGCCGCGCGACGCTGAACGCTCGAATTCACAATGATTACACACGTGGGTGCCACGTGGACTCGTACGTGCGGACGCGCAACCGAAGTGGATTATATTGATGTGGCGACACGGAACGGCGAGGACGGGCGGCGCACGAGTGGGGTGCGAGCGGGCGAGAACGTGGCGGAGGACGACGGCGACGGCGTGTGAGATGATGTCGATGATTGCGGTAGAGGGTGCGGGCGCACACAGAACGGCGGTCGCACAGAGAACGTACCGAATGGTCAGTGTTTAGGAACGATACAAACAGCATCCAATCAGATACAAATAGTATGTGTACAGGATTAAAGGACCGCTGCAAAACAGATATGGGTATTGGTCCGGCGTGCGGAATGAGTTTAAACAAAAGTTAAATGGTCGAATTATCGGTTCGCCGGATTGAAATTTCAAACTTTAATGAAACGTTTGATCGTTTTTCTGTGTACAAATACGTGTACACACATGCTTGCCGAATGATTCCTGTTAATAGGTTCAGGACAAACAGATTCTACGGTCTTTAACTCGTGTTGTCAATTCAGGATTCTGCTCTGTAACGAAATGATTTAATTGACGATGATCTGTGTCGATGTTATCTAGTATCAAATACAAATCGACAATTAATATGACGTTCATTTGTAGAATATATTTTATAATTGAACAGCTTCTTAACATTATTTTTTAAATAAAAACACAGAAATCTGTTTCATAGATAAATTCTTTTTTCATTCCATACATCAGAATTTTCTTCCTGGTTAGAAATTATTGATCATTGCCGAATTTTGCTTATAAGTGTTTCTGCATTGAAACATCATCCTCAAAGCGTTAAAATATAGAAAAATATTAGAAAGAAATTAATTTATGAAACTAGATTAGATGGTATCAGAAATTTGATGTGATAAAATCTTAATTTTTTTGAAGATGCTCCAGTTTTAGTACCGGATATTTTTTTATAATGAAGAAATCTAGACGGTGAACTTTAAAAATGTATTAAATTAAATATAGTTTTTAAGTTAAGAAAAAATCTCTCTCTCTTTCTTTCTCTCTCTCTCTTCCTCTCTCTTTCTATATATATATATATATATATATATGTATATATATATATATATGTATATATATATATATATCAAAAATTCTGTGAGTTTAAAAAATAAAACATTCTCTTAAGAAATATATATATATATAACGGATTGTGTACGGCTGTCGCCGCCCCTCCGTCCCCAGTTTCCAATTCATTCTGTCATAGCACATTTCTTCATCTAGGTTTCTTGTTTTCATTGCCTCGTCCACGTCGTCTCTCCAACTTCTTCTTGGTTATCCTATCTTTCTTCTTTCTGATGGTATTCACTCTAATATCATCCTTGGCCATCTCATTTCGTCTATTCTTTTTGTGTGACCGAACCATGTCAGTTGTTTCTTCTCAATATTCGTCAATGATATCTCCTGCAGTATTCATTTCCCTTCTAATGTCTGCATTTCTGACTCTTTCAAGTCTCGATCTTCTGCAGCTTCTTCTCAGTCCATCTCTGTGGCTAGTAGTTATTTTTTATGTGACTTATTTAGATCCCATACTTCTGAGCCATATATTACGATACTTTGGACATTTGTTTTGTATAGTTGAAGCTTTGTTGTTTTTCTAATATTTCTTTCCCATAGTAGTGGGTTGAGTGTCTTAAGAAATATAAAGAATAAAATAGTACAAATTAATTCTGTGCCATTTTTATAGAAAATGAATATCTATAGAAAAATAGAATACATTTCAAGTCAAAATATCCTACATTCTTTTATATAATTTTGCTCCATCTGCCAATGGTAAAATTGAGTCGATGAAGTCATAATACATTTTCGGATATTTACTACTGATTTAGTACATTTTGCATGTCTTATACGTTTCAAAAATTGCCTTTTTTATAGATGCTGAGTGTTTACGGAAAGAAGAAATACATTTCAACTCTCAAAATATTTCACATTTTTTTGTATAACTTTGTCCCTTCTGTCGGGCGACTGACAGATCCCTTGCCTAAAAATATGGCTGATTTGTATCCAATCAGACACAAATATATGTGTACAGGATTAAAGGACTGCTGCAAAACAGATATGGCTATTGGTCCCGGTGTGCGGAATGAATTTATACAAATAGTCGAACTATCGGTTCACCGGATTGAAATTTTAAACTTTAATGAAACGTCTGATCGTTTTTCTATGTACAAATGCGTACACAAATACTTGCTGAATGATTCCTGTTAACAGGTTCAGAACAAACAGGTCCTACGGTCTTTAACTCGCGTTGTCAATTCGGTATTCTGTTTTATAACGAAATCATTTACTTGACGATGATATGTTGATGTTATCCAGAATCAAATACAAATCGACAATTGATGTGACGTTTATTTCAAACGTTCTATTTTGTTAAATCTGTTTTACATCATGCAACAAAAGATCGAAAATAATTTTTATGTCGGTAGTACAATGTTTCTTGTTTATATAATAACTGAATGTATAGTAAACGATATTATAATGTATTTGGTCGTCCTTTAAGTGATGCGGTATTTTTATATAGTTGAAAGTAGATGATCTAATGCTTTGTCAATATTACAATAGCGTATCAGATGCACATGCTGTCCAATTGTACATAACGTTTTCTCAGTCTTATCGTGGCAGGTTAACAGTGATCATGTAGATTTATACAAAAAAATATTAGTTATCATAAAAGTGTCAGAAGAGCGTATTAGGCACGTTTTGCTTGGAGAGTTTCGTCCGATCGGCAACGCTACAACTGCAGTGAAAAAAATGTGTCAAAATTTATGGTTTAAATCCCATTAATCTCAGCCAAGGACAAATATGGTTTCAATGATTTCGGTCCGAGAACTCCAGCTTTGAGTATGTGGGAAGGTCGGGACGTCTTAGAGAGTGTGATGATGAGATCTTGCGAACACTAGTGTGCTCTCTTGTGTTAGAACTGTTAAATCCATAGAAAAATAAATCTTAGAATAAACACTTAGATGTGGTCATTTTGAAAACGTGTCACTTAATGGGGTTGGTTTCATTTTTAAATATTTATTTAATAAATTCACTCATTTATATAATTTCTTAATTGTGTTAGAAAATAAAGATTTTTATTTTTTATACCAAATCATTTCATAGTTGTATTATTTTTCCATCTCACCGACTATAAAGAAATGTCTGATCGCACAAATTCAATAAATCATTATTGATCATTTTCAATTGTTGATGAATCGATATCAGTGCCAACAGAATGCTGATTGAATATTTTCGATCAGAAATTTTTTTTCCGAAAAAAACTTCTGGATTCACTTTCACAAATCGATTACTTTCTGCACGTCACAAACCACATAAAATGTTTTCGATTGAGAAATATTCAATAATTTATTATGGATCTAATTTGTGGGTTGAAAAATTAATTGATTTTAAAAATGAATCATGCACAGTGTGACTGAAACACTAATTACATATATTTTATAATTGAATACTTTATTTAATCATTTTTTTCTGAACTGAATTAGAAACATTTTATAATCCACCCTGTTTCTTCTTATACTGTTATCTATGTATATCTCGTATTTTTATTATTTTATAAATGAAACTTAATTTAAAAAGGTAACAATATTAATTGAAATATTTTCTGTTTCAGGTGAGTGTCGAGATTTATAAAATTAAACATTTTTCTTCAGCGGTAAGCGTTTGCAATTATTATTAATTATTAATTTATATTTATTTCACATATGTTCATTACATTACTTATACATTTCTATAATATATACTCTTTTTACATTTATTATATATATATATATATATATATATATATATAATATTTTCTTATTAAATATATATATATATATATATATATAAATAAATATTTTGTTATTAAATAATATCAGATATTGACTATCTTTTCTGTAATTATCAAAATCATTCGAATTAAATATGGAACGTAACAGAAAATCGACATTATATAACTTAGCTTTATAGAGTCAGAATAAAATAAAACAACAAACAAAGATTATTTCAGCTTAGAAACGGAAAGAAGATTAAGATAAAGTGCATTCATTAAAGTTAACTACGCATTTAGTAAAATTGAGTACAAGTCAAACTTACTTAACTGACTGAATAGAAAATTAATGACTGTTTTCTAAAATACGATATTAAAATGCGAATTGTTGCTTGCAAGTGATTGTCAGTAATTTTTTTTTGGTATGATTGTTGAATATAATTAAAAAATTGAATTTGAAAGAAGTTGAAAAGAAAATTAAGTAGGATTAGATAGTAGGTTTAATACTAACAAATATTAAAAAAAATGATTTTTAATTTAAAAAAATTAATCAGTACGAAATTCTCAGTTAAAACATGGAAAAGTTTTGAAATTCCTACTAGATATAATAGAATTGAAGCACGTAAATTAAAAATAGAAGCATTTCAGTCGGGTCTCTAAATCTATTAACGAATTAGAATCATTTATATCAATAGAAATGTATAAAAATGAATAATTTTAGTTTGATCGCATGTCGGCCATTTTGACATATGTTAAACTGATAATATATATTACGGCATTCGTCAACGTCCTGGAAAAATCCTGTTGATCTGTGTTTTCGTTTTTTTTTTTCCTTTTCATTCTCTCATCACTCAATTTCCGCACAGCTGAATATTCAACTGAGTTGTCCGATGCATCAGTGTCAGCATAGAAATATTCAACTAATGCATTAACCTAAATAGATGACGATGCTTTTTCATACATGTTCAAACTTTTGTATACAAATGTTTATTCTTCATATCTCATATAAAATAAATGCAATTACATACATACATATATATATATATATATAGATATATATAGATATATATATATATATATATATATATATATATATATATATATATATAAAAGCGTTTAGTTTACATCCTGTTCAAAACTTTCATTACCAACATTTAGTAAAAAGACTGTCTGATCTTGTCAAATATAAACATTGGTATAATCGTTAATCGTTTGAATTACATACAAAATAATATTATAAATTTATGCTATAAACTTGAGAAAAAACTTTCATTCTTTAAACATAGATTCTCTATTTGTTGTATCTGTCAGATATTCATAACGTTATATACAAGTATATTTAATTTATTAGTCTCATAATCGAAATATAAGTTTGTTTCTCTACTCAAATCGTTTTTAAATGATATTCGTTGTAAAATAAACATTTATCGTACAAATACTGGTTCTATATTTCTATTAGCTGTACTTTTTTGCATATGTTATTAATTTTATTCGATATAACATACTGAAAATCGTTCTTGTATCATTATTTGTCATGTTGAAAGAATGGTATCACTAAATTTGGAATGAAAAAGAGGCACAGAAATGATTTGTTTGTTTTATTAACATTTATAATTTTTATTAAGGCTCTTAATCAATATGTGACCAGTCAGTATACAAAACATTTTACAAAAAAATAAACGAATGATTTGCTTTGACAGCGGTATTAAATATGTTTATCAAAGAGTCTGACCGTTGTTTTGTGTGAATTTTGTATACCAAACCTAGAAAAATTATTCAGTGATTGAAAAAAATAATTTGTAGAAACACATCATGATATATATATATATATATATGTATGTATGTATGTATGTATGTATGTATGTATGTGTGTGTGTGTGTGTGTGTGTTTAGTTTATATCCTGTTCAAAACTTTCATTATCAACATTTACTAAAAAGACTGTCTCATCTTGTCAAATATAAACATTGGTATAATCTTTAATCGTTTGAATTACATAGAATAATAATAATATGAATTTATGCTGCAAACTTGAGAAAAAACTTAATTCTTTAAACATAGATTCTTTACTTGTTGTATCTGTTAGATATCCATAACGTTATAATTAAATATATTTAATTTATTAGTCTCATAATCGAAATATAAGTTTGTTTCTCTACTCAAATCGTTTTTAAATGATATAAGTTCTAAAATAAACACTTATCGTAGAAATATTGGTTCTATATTTCTGGTATCTGTACTCTCTTGCTTATGTAATTAATTTCATTCGATATAACATACTGAAAATCGTTCTTGTATCATTATTTGTCATGTTGAAAGAATGGTATCACTAAACTTCGAGTGAAGAAATGAAAAAGTGGCACAGAAACGATTTGTTTGTTTTATTAACATTTATAATTTTTATTAAGGCTCTTAATCAATATGTAACCAATCAGTATACATAAAATTTCACAAAAATATTAATGAATTACTTGCTTTGACAGCGGTATTAAATATGTTAATCAAAGAGTTTGACCGTTGTTTTGTGAGAATTGTGTATACCAAACCTAGAAAAATTATTCAGTGATTGAAAAAAATAATTTGTAGAAACAAATCTTGGTATATATATATATACACTTTCAATCTGAATATATCATTTTATTTACACAAGGTTGCATTTTCAATAGAAGCACAGATTTTGTAAGTGAATCGTTTGCTCCGCTATGAACTTTTTTAAATTCACTCATTGTCCTATAATATTAGTCGAAGGTCATTTATAGTGTGGATGATATTCGATCTAAATATGAAAATGTAGCCGTATGACATTTAGTGGCGTGATTTCATTTGACATTTAAATATAAACAATTTACGGCTTTCAGGATTGTTTTTAAAATATTTCAGCGTGTAAATAATCAATTGCGATTGTTATATTTTTCAAATAGATAGAAAATTCGGATTTAGGGGTCTCGTCGACAGATGTATTTGTAATAAGTATGATGAATCGTTAAAGTTTCTAGAGTTAAATAATTGAGTGTGTTTGTGTGGGGTTTATGTATTTAAAATGAAATTATTTGATTTCGTTCTGTTAAAATATTCTCTTATTAAATAACTATTTCGTATTCTATTTAATTCATAATGAAAATGAATGACTAGAAAATCTACTAGGAATGGAAATGAAGGAAAATATACTAGGAATGAAGGACGGATCTACTAGGAATGCTACTAAAAAAATAATTTTTTAACTGTCAATCAATGTTTTGTTGTAATTTTGTTGTACTGATACTTGTATTGAAATAAGTTAAATTTAATTTTTCTTCGTACAAACAAGAATCAGAACTGATAATTTCATGAAGATTCTTGAAGATTCTTGACCAGTATTTTTTTGTGATTTATGGGGTGAGGGTGAGGAAAAATGGTTCTGATAAAAATCAGACTATCAGAACTTTATTGTGAAAAAAAGTTTAACTTAATTAAAAATGTGTTCAAAATAATACAGAGTGAAATTTTATATATATATATATTCTGAATAAAATATTGAAAATTTATTCGAATAACTAAAAATAAGGTATTGTTTAGCAAAATTTATTTTTAATCTTATCTAAATAACTGATTTCGGTACGTTTTTCTTATCTTGATTATAAAAAAATATCTGAAACGATTGAAATATGAAACATGTTTACTTTTTTTAATAAAAGTGTGTGTATCTATCTATCTATCTATCTATCTATATATATATATATATATATATATATATATATATAAAGAAAGAAAGAGAGAGAGAAAGAGAAAATGTTCAGATTTTCCAATTTAGAAATTGTGAGTTAATCATTCATAACATTTCTTGCAAGGAACGAAGGAAATAACTTTTTTGTATGAAACAATTGTATAAAAGTAAGTTTTTTATTATAATAAATAAAATGTTATTTTTTTTTCACGAAAATAGAATCTAGTATTTTCTATTGTATTTCTTTCTCTAACGATTCGAAATCGATTCTGGTGCTAGAGTGTGAAAGAGATTGAAATGTTAAAAATACGTCTTTCTGTTCAATATTTCCAGATATATATTATTTTCGAAAATGCTTCTACATTTGATAATCTTTGATTTTTTAATATGATACAATAATTGTAATGAATAATAAATTGTTTATTTAAATTTTTAAAGATGTCTAAGAAATGTGTCTAATTGTATTAATAAAAAAAGTTTTTTTCAAAGTGAATCAATTAAACAAACATTGCTCTATTTAAAATTCAGGTCAAAATGGTACATTTATTATCAAAAATGTCTGTTGATTTTTGAAAATATTTGATTTTGAGTTCTTTATTTAAAAACAGAAGATCGTATTTTAAGTTAACAGTGTTTTATTTGCCTTAATAAGATGTTATTAATAAAATGATAGCATAAGAGACTAGGTAATAACAGGAGTTAATAAGAATTCATATTTTCAGTGCAGATACATTCTCATTTACATAAGTCTTAGTAAGATTAAATTATCAAGCGGTCGATCCATATTTCTTGTCTGTGCATGCATATAATCTAGTAAAGACGTGGTTTATCAACCGTGTTATAAAGTTTTTGAATTGAAATACACACAGCACACGCCTTGCAAAACGTTTTTTATTCTTTTCGAGTTACCATAAACTGTTCGATTTTAACTGAATGCTGTTTGTGTCTCACTCAGTAATTTCCAGGCCTGCATTGAAAGTGTTAAGCGCATGTTTGTGAAGGACTTAGTTTATCTTTTATACAAAGTATTACGTGGCTCTCAGCCGGAATGATCTTATGAGGAATCGTTTGCATTTGAATGGGGATATATTAACTGAAATTACTGGGCGAGGTCGCAAATTGTTTATGGTTCACGTTCGTGAAACTGAATAGTGGATGATTAATGCTGAATATTACAGTTAATCTTTTCTAAACCAACATCGAAAAATTTAACTCTTTCCTGTACTGGGGATATTTGTAGAACTTCTTTTATAAGTTTGTTGACATTATTTTTTAACTAAAAATGCAGAAATCTATTTCACAAATACATTCTTTTTTTATTTCACACGCCACAATTCTTTTCCTAGTCAGGAATTATTGATCATTGTAGACTCTTGCTTATAAGTATTTCTACATTGAACCATCATCCTCAAAGGGTTAAAATATAGAAAATATTGGAAAGAAATTAATTTATGAAACTAGATTCGATGATATCAGAGATTTTCTGTAATAAAATCTTATTTTTTTTGAAGATGTTCCAATTTTAGTACTGGATAATTTTTTATAATGAAGAAAACTAGACAGTGAATTTTAAAAATATATTTAATTTAACATAGTTTCTTAAGTTAAAAAAAACTATATATATATATTTCAAAAATTTGGTGAGTTCAAAAAATAAAACGTTATCTTTAGAAGTATAAAGAATAAAAATAGTAATAAAATAGTACAAATTAATTCTGTGCCATTTTTATAGAAAATTAATATATATATATAGAAAAAGAGAATACATTTCAAGCCAAAATATCCCACATTACTTTATATAATTTTGCTCCATCTGTCAATGGTTACTTTGAGTTGATGAAGTCATAATGGATTTTCGGATCTTTACTACTGATTTAGTACATTTTGCATGTCTTACACGTCACAAAAATTGCCTTTATTTATAGATGCTAAATGTTTAAGGAAAAAAGAAATATATTTCAATCCTCAAAATATTCCACATTTTGTTGTATAACTTTGTCCCTTCTGTCGGACAACTCACAGATCCCTTGTTTAAAAATATGGCTGATTTGTGTCGATGAAATCGTAATGCATTTCCACTTTCGTTATTTGAACATTTCTTGCAAGCTCTTATGTGTCACAAAACCTTCCCTCGAAGCTGTACAAATCATTTCCGCGGCTTGGATAGCATTTTTTTCAACTGGAATGCGAAAAGTATACACAGCTTAAGAAGTTGCTTTTCGGATCCCATTCTGTTCAATACTGTTTTGTGTGGTTATGCCAGAACTTAGCCAAGTTGTATAGAGTTTCTAAATGTTAAGATTAGCACTTCAAAACCCTTAAACGATGAGAGAATATTTTAATTTAGAACTGAGTTATGATTGATTCAATTTAAAGACAATGACTTATTTTTTACACCTAAAATATAACACTCTCTCTCTCTCTCAAGAAAATGAATTTATTGATAAAAAATGATTGGAATCGAGGGTTATATTTGAACATGACCTGAATAATAGGTACACATGAAAATAGTATAAGAACAAGAAGAAGATGTACGGAAATTATCTGTTAAATTAATGCTGTATATCATTACAAGCTTTCAATATGAATAAACCGTTTTAATTAGTGATAAATATTAAAATATTTATTACAATTAATTGTTAATATCATGGAATTAAAATCGTCTTTAATAAAAATTTCAAAAACGAAATATGAATTCATTAACAATATAAACAGTAATAATAAACAGACAATTTTATTAAAACGAGTTATAAATTCATATTAATATACCTTTTGAACTATATCAGACACAATTTAACAGCAATTTGTTCAGTTTCGTTCTAATTTTATAATTAAATTTCACACAAGTCTTGGCGAATATCTCGAGAATTTTAACTCCAATTAACAAAAAACCACTTACGAATTTTACTTAATAGAAATTACAATGTATTTAATTTGCACGAAAACATTTTCAGTTACAACACAGTTTTTTTAAAAAAAAATCGGTTATACTTTCAATAATTGAAAATAATTTCATTGTATTTTTTCGGAATATCAGCATAAATGAAATTTAAATAAAATCGTGATTATTATTTTTATTTAGAAAGAGTAATCACAGCATTAAACAATCACTGGAACATATAGATTTAATCAGGAAATAATTAAATATTACTAATCAATCAAATATCTGTTTTGAAATGAATATAAAATACAAGTGTCCTCATCCTGTAATTTCTGAATTTATATATATATATATATATATATATATATATATGTATGTATATAAATATAAAGCATATAGGTCAAGAGTCGTTTGATTTCAAGAGTAAAGCAGACAAAAGACAGGCATTTGTGTGACATTTTATAATTGCGATGGTCGTAGATCGTTAGTTAAGCACATAAGTTAATTAAACTGTCAAAAACATGTAGATAATAGAGCGATTCGAATGAAGTTCTCTCTATCTGATGTAGTTATGAATTTATTCGCAAACTATATGAGGTGTTTGTGTGTATGTGTATGATTCTGATATTATACTTAAAAGTGATTTCGATTTTATATATATATATATATATATATATATATAAAATTTCAAAATAGTATATTTGAATGGAAAGTGTATCATTCTTCAAAGAAGATCTCAAAATCTCAAATAACATTTGAATTACACTAATTTATAGTCTAAAAGGACGCTGATATCATCTAATAGACAGTTCTGTTATCAGAGTATCAGTTTAAATTCATGAGAGATAACTTCTTTCAATAAATAAGAGAGGAAAATACAATTAAATTCATCAATTTGCATGAAATACAAGGTTTCAATTCAATGATTTGTTTGAAAATGAACATCTTATAAAAAAAACTATAAAAATAATATATAAACAAATTTGATTTTAGTATTTATTGTATTAATAGAATTTTCATGGTGATAAAATCATGTTTATTTCCACAAATGATTTCTTTTCATTCCACAAAACATTTTCCTCTGTTCGAAAATGGTGAATGATTGTGATTGATCATTTTGGTTCGACGGGATGCCATCATTCTCAAAGCACAGAGTTATTGAAAAATCTGTTTTTTTATGGTTTGTGAGGTGAGGAACAAGGACAAAATTGTACATTAATTATGAAAAATATCTCTTGATTTTTGAAAATATTTGATTATGAGTTCTTTATTTAAAAACAGATGAGTTCCCAAGTCTATGATTTTCTCTAAAAGGACCTCTATATGCACGTATGTATATATATATATATAATATAAATTTTTCCTCATAAGCCGACATTCTAGAACAATTCACCTCTAACAGAAATATATCTTGTTGTACATGACACGTGCGTATTAACATGTCAGAGACAGTGAATATAAACAATATGTCATTAGTTATGTGATGATGTTCACACAAATTTGTATGCAGTGTAAGAGTATATTATATTTTTTCGGTGGAGACGAGGTGGGGGGTGGGATAAATAACGAACGACAGGAAAAAAAATACAACAACAACACACACACATGCAGAATATAAAACGCATGAAAAATGGAGACATCGACACGAATTCAATTACAATATATGAACTGTTTTGATTACATTTATATCACACCGGAAAAAATACGAGTGAGATGAAAAAAAATAAAAGGAAAATATTTGCTTATTAAACAAAAGCCACTTTCGCCCGTCAGATATGAAAGGTAGAGTTGGAAAAAGGGTCTCTGTGGTCAACTAACTCCGGTTGTTATTTTTATGTTTTATGTGTTTTTCGGGTAACGTAATTGCCCGATCGTAATACTTTGGCTCAGTTGCTCCACACTCATTCATATATATATATATATATGTATGTATATATATATATATATATATATATATATATATATATATATGTAATACGCAATTTTCGTGTTTAACAGTGTAGAAATAATTGTACTGCGGAAAAAATAAGTGATAAATAACGCGAGAATAAAGAGACCTGACTGTGTCTGGTTGCTGCGTTGCGTTGCTAATTTTATAGTGAACGGTCTGATTCGATTTTTAAAGAACAGATTTTTTCTGTATTTGTGTACGGTATCATCTGTGTTTATACACACACATGTATATATATATATATATATATATATATATATATATATATCATCGTAGATAAGTGAATGTTTTAATTAATATATATTTCACGCATGAGCTATGAAACATCTGTCTTTATTAAATGAGCTGTGCACCGTTAAAAATTGTGAATTTATGTAAAACGATTAATTTTAATAAAGGGTTTCAGTATTTTGTTCTTGTAACATTTGCCTGGGTGTTAAAATATTTAACCGGAATTTTTCGGGCCAACAGTCTGTTTTAAGGTAATTTTTTTTATTTGTTACGACTTGAAACGATAATTATATTTTTTAACATCAAGTAAGTAATGATTATACATTATATGTTACATATATATATATATATATATATATATATATATATATGTATATATATATATATATATATATGTATATATATATATATATATGTAACATATAATGTATAATCATTACTTACTTGATGTTAAAAAATATAATAACGTTTTGTTTGTAAAAAACGATCATTATTTCTTATTCAATGATGAAATTTGATTTTTAAAACGTTTGTTTTGAATTAATGTTGAAAGATCAATTCTGTTTTATAATGTCGAATAATTAATGGTTGTACGTTGTGATTGTCGGGTAAAAATTGTAAATGAATCTATTTTTAAATGAAAAGTTAATTGGAAGATATTATAATCGAAAGTATGGATAGCTTAATTAAAAAAATATTCCTGATTTGAGCTGAATAAGTGGGAGATTTGATTGTAGGACCCGGATTTAGAGTTGTCTTAATATATTATTTGTGTAAAGAGTCATGATTTATTTTTCAATGCACAAACTTTATTTCTAAAACATTTATTTTGGAATAAATCTTTGAAGAAATCATCCCATTCCATAATATCAGACAATTAATAATTGTACTCTCTCAAAATATTAACAAGCAATAAATTAGTATATTTTTTAAATACATTGTCAGTTCAAAGATATAAGAATTGAGCGCATTACAATTTTATTAAAAAAATATTTTCGAGATTTGCACTTAATAAGTGGGGGATTTGATTGTAGCATCACGATTTGGAATTATTAGAATATTTTATTTCTGAAAATAATCAAGATTTTTCTTCAAAGAATGAACTTTATTTTTAAATTATTTCTCTTGGAATTAATATTTGAAAAATGATTCTATTTCCTAATATCAAACAATTGATAATTGTACTTAGTGTCTCAAATATTTGTAAATAAAAAATGAATATATTCTTTAATACTTTCATATGAAATACTAAATTGAATCAACCTATATATATATATATATATATTATATATATATATATATATATATATATATATATATATCAAGTTATAATAAAAATATGAGATAAAATAGATCACCATTTTTAAGCATATAATAGAATAAATGAATCAAGAAATACAATTTTCCATGACAATGACGGATAAATAGATACTTACTTATATTCTGTGTCAGATGTTATGACAGAACACCGAATATATATCAACTGAACGTGTATGACGATTTTCAAATAGCTCTACCTACGTTATTGCTTCTTCAATTGAATATTTCATACGATATTTATATCATACTCGTGTACATACATACGTTTATTTATATATAAAAAAAAACTGAATGAAATGTAAATGAACAAGATCAAACATGAACACGTCCTGTACAAATATCTTTATTAGTGAGAATTTATTCAGTGTAATATTTCTATACGTCTCTTTTTTGATACCTAATAATATCAGTTTGGTTGGAAAATAATTGCGGTTTCGTATATGAATTTGAAGGTGATAAACTGTAGTTATTTTTCTACCGACTTGATAATATCGTGAAAATTGTATTTTTTGCAATGAATGGAAATTGTTATTTGCTAGAATATATTTATTTCGTTATGTATTATTTGTCATCTATAAAAATATACTCTGAATGTTACAATTTATTTTTATTGAAATATATGAGTTTGGTTCAAATTAAATAATAAATAAAAATGTTGTACTGTGTCCAAGTTTTAATGTAATTAAATACATTGCTTTAAATAATAGAATTGTATTTATTTTATTTTTTTTTCTAAAGTATTTATTTGTTTCCATAGAATAGTTACATTTTTTAATATATTGGAATCGAATAATTGTGATTTTTTAGATTTTCAGTCATGATTTTAACATTTTTTCCAATCAAATAATCTTTAGTGAGATCTGAATAATTATTAATTTCGATAGATGAAGCAACAGTCCAGATTTCTGCATTTCTGATTTTAGTTTCTTTTAATTAATTTTGTAATATTTATCAGATGTACAAATTAATTCAGTGCCTTTTTGATGTTCGTCTTGTCTTTTAGAAAATAAATGATTACTCTAAAATACAGTACATTTAATTCCACAAAATATCTCCCAATATTTCATATAACTTTGATATACTTATCGGGTAACTGACTAATCCCTTTTCGAAAAAAAGATGGCAGTTTTATACATTCGAATAATGAGTATTGAAATGTGTGACAAATGGAAATACATTTGAATCTCCAAAATATCTCCCATTATTTTGCTCTATCTGTCTGATGACCGACAAATCCCTTGTCGAAAAAAAGATGTCAGTTTTAATTCGATGGTGTCATAATGCATTTTCGGACTTTTTACACTACTTTAGAATTTTTGCATGTTTGATGCATCTCAGCACCTTCCTTTCAAGCTGAGCAAATCATTCCCGTGAATTCGGCAGCATTTTCTTTAGCTATAATATCCCTAATATGCCTCTTTTCAAACGAGATCGTATTCACTACCATTTTGTGAGGTTATGCCAACGGATTTGATAATATATATAGTATTTTTAAAAGTTAAGGTCGATAGTTTAAAAACGATTTTAAAATATATTAATAGGAAACAGAGATGATTGATTCAATGTAAAAAGTCCGAATTAATTTAATAAAAATTATTTTTTGTCCGTACTAAATATTTCCTAATAATTTACAACCTTACATTTGTAGAGGTAGAAATACTAATTATTTTTTTAAAAAAAATATTATTAAAAATGGTTTATATTAAATTATATGCTCTTAAGAGAATATTAACCGAAATAAAATGAATTTATCGAATTTTATTCCATTTTCAGTCAGTATTTTCGATTTCTTTTCACAAAGATTTTTGTACCTAACGTATTTATTTCTTTCCAGAGAATAGTTTATATTTTTTAATATATTTGAATAGAATAATTGCAATTTTTTTAGATTTTCAATCGTGATTTTAGCATTTTTTTAGTCAAATAATCTTGAGTGAGATCTGAATAATTATTAATTTAGATAGGTGAAGTAACAGACCAGAATTCTGCATTTCTTATTTTATTTTCATTCAATTAATTTTGTAATATTTATCAGATGTGTAAATTAATTCAGTGCCTTTGTGATGTTTGTCTTGTCTTTTTGAAAAATAATGATTAATTCAGTGAGATTAATCATTAATTAACCATTTTTCCAAAAAATGGAGTACTTTTTAATCCTCAAAATATCTCCCAATATTAACCAAAATAAAATTAATTTCCATATAGAAATATTTCGATTTCAATCATTTATATTGCTATAATTGTGTACAGATATAAAAAAATGAGTTGAGAAACGCAATGTAAATGGAATAAAACAATTATGTTAATATTAAAAAAGCCACGGATTAGAAAAATAAACGTTTCATTCGTAAACAGTCTGTATATTTATATCTAGAAACTTGTATAGTTTAAATGTAGTTATGAAAGAGAATAAATTAATCTCCAACTGAAAAAGTTTTAAAAATAAATGACTCGAATAATTTAAAACCACACATTCATACTTGCACTATATATTTATCATATTTGTTTGAGGATTTCGGTCATTTAAGAGAAATAATCATTTATTAAAATCTTATATCTACGTATTAATTCTTTCAAATGGTGTGATATAAGGTTGTGAAAAAAAATATACTGATTACCATATAAAAAAAAGATATGTGTATTAAAGAAATATTAAATTTATTTTATACTTTCAACCTTACACACACATTTCTGTGAATAAAAATTTCAACGATTTCAACATCGTACAGACTTGAACATTAAGTGTTGAGAACACGACTGTATGACTTCACCATACGCATAGAGACACAGATACACACACACGCGCGTAAAAGAGCCGTTAGTGAACTCGTTTCTTTGCATGGCATCGATCGACGTCCGACTGTGGGGCAACGGCGACGTCGCTGGCTCCAGAAAGCTCTGGAGATTGGGCGCGCGCCAATCCGGCGCCCGGAGAAGTGACTACCCGGAACAAATATCAAAGAGACGTTATAAATACCTTTATATACTTCTGCGGGCTCTCTGTGTTTTCGAGCTTTTGTGCTGTTTATACCATTACGGATTGATTCGAGATAATCGGCTTTATAATAAAGTATATAAATACTATATCCGTATACGTACACATAAACAACTGATATAGAAGTATTTGTAGGTATGTGTGTGTGTACATTTCGGACTAAATTATTAATTTTCGAATGTGTTTCCAGTCCTGTTATGTTTCTAGTGTTAATGTACCAATGGAGCATGTGTAATATCGAATTGAGTTTCAAAATTGTTGTTATAGAAATTTACAGATAATTATACAATAGACCTGAAGATTCTCTCCTTATTTTCTCTCTCTTTTTCTATATCTATATATATATATATATATATATATGTATATATATACATGTATGTATATATATATATATATGTATATATATATATATGTATATATATATATATATGTATAAATATATATATATATATATATATATATATATATATATATATGTGTGTGTGTGTGTCTGTGAAATTGATAACAAGTATAATATATGTAATTAAATAAAATAGCAATATAATATATATTTTTTTGAAAAAAAAGTACTGATTTTCAGAAAGTCATGAATATATTTTACCAGCATCTGTGACAAGCATCACTTTGATATTCTTTTAAAATAACATTTTTTTTATATATTTGTAACGCACATGCTGTTTTTTCAACCCAGTTAAATTTATTAGAAAAGTCGGATGTTTCTCGTTTGAAAATCGCTGCCCGGCGCATCATCTTTCATCCCTGCTTATACGACACGCTTATTTTATACATTTTTTTTTCTCTCCACACTCTCGAAAAACGGAAAATTTCAATACCAAATTCAGCATTGAAATCAATCTGTGCTCGGTACTGTATTTGTAACGGATACAAATCAAATCAAAACGGAAACAAAATCAAAGAGAAAAATATATATACACACGTACAATAATTTGAATACGGGGACGCGTCCGAACGCGTGTTCGAATCTGCATACGAAAGTGGATCGGCATTTTCTCGAAAAGTCGACCGTGTGCATTGTGTGTGCTCGGAGCGGCTGCTCGTCGACACGGCATCATTAACATACAACCCTCTGTGGGTGCTTGCCCTCCACGGTCCGCTTGGCTTCAGGCCAACGTTGTAGTGGCAGCTTAGCAAAAGCTACGGCCACCATTGGCTTGGCAATTGCTGCTGCTGCTACTGCAGCACTCACTCAAGATCCGCACCTACGACATTGTCTTTGAACATGTATTGTCTGGTCGAATGTGAACAGCGACTTCATATGTGTGTTTATACACAGAGTGAGAGGTTTATATATGAATAGGTTTTCGGATGTAAGTGATGTGGTGTTATGGTAAATTCGGGAAAACCTTTGCGGTGCATGTTTGATGGGTAAATTTGACCGTCTGTTAAATTTTCAGATGCGGTATCAACTAGTTAATTAACAAGCGGATTATCGACGTCGGCTTTTATGGACAGTGCGTTTCATGCGTTCAGTCATCTCAATGAGAAAATTCGTTAAGTCGAGATTTTTTTCCAAAACGAGCACTCTTGACACAAATGTAAAAGTAATTGGTCTTTCACGGTCTGTAGTTCACACTGATCGATGAAATTTGTGTTCGATTTTAATACATCCTTTATTAGTTTTTTTGAAATCAATCTTTAAAAAAGGATTTCTTCAAATATAATTATATTTATAGGTACTATAAATATAATTATATATATATATATATATATATATATATATATATATATATATATTATACACACATATAAAAATAATTCTGATAAGGTGTGTCTGTGTATGTCTGTAAAAGTAATTGAAGTATAGCAAAAAATTAATAATTTACTTTATTATATTAAGAAAGAAATCATTAGAGGCTGGAAATTATTTTCAGCATATCTTTCTCCCACTCCTTTTCTCTCTCATATTTATGTATATATATATATATATATATAGAGAGAGAGAGAGAGAGAACATTTTGATATTTATACAAAGAAAACCATATTTTTATTAAAATACTTCAAAATGGAATCGAGAAAAATGATAGTACAAGATTAAGAATTTCATGACTTAATGAATTAAACATGGTTATAATTTTTTTATGAGGGATTATTCAAAGTCGATTAGTTATTTAAATAACATTGTTTTCAAAAAATAGATATTTCAGATTTTTAAATATTTTTATGAATTTAGTGGAATAGAATTTTTCGAAAGGGATTTTTTCAACATAATTATATGTATAGACATATATATATATATATATATATATATATATATATATATATATATATATATATATATATATATATATATATGCGAATATTGTGAGTGTGTTGTCTTTAAAAAAGATATTGAATTATAGCAAAAAAATAAGATTAATTTATTATACTGAGAAAGAAACCATGAGGTTGGAAATTATTTTTAGCATATCTTTTATCTCTTTATATATATATATATATCTGTGTGTGTGTAGAGAGAGAATATTTTGAAATTTATACAAAAAAACTCTATACTTTTAATAAATATTTTAAAATGGAAACTAGAAGAATGTATAGTTTAAGACTAAGAATTTCATGACTTAATGAACTAAACATGGTTACAATTTTTTATCAGGAATTATTTTAAACGTTTTATGTTTTTTTTTATGAGGAATTATTCGAAGTTGATTAGTTGTTTAAATAACATTTTTTTCAAAAATAGACATTGCCCATATTTTAAATATGTTAATGAATTTAGTGAAAAAAAATTGTAAATTAAAGAGAATCTTTCAAAAAATATATGTTGTATACGTATATTTACTGTTTTATACATATATATATATATATATATATATATATATACATATATGTATTGGAAAGGTGTGAGTGTTTGTAAAGGAGGTATTGAATTATAGAAAAAATTAAGATTAATTTATTATATTAAAAAAATCATTCGAGGCTGGAAATATTTTTTAGTATATCTTTCTCTCTCTTCTACTCTCTCTCTCTACATATATATATATATATATATATATATATACATACATACATGGAGAGAGAAAGAGAACATTTCATAATTTATACAAAATCTATATATTACACTTTTATTAAAATATTTTAAAATGAAATGAGAAAATATAGCATTAAACTAAAAATTTCATGAGTTAATGAATTAAATATGTACATTTCTTTAAAAAAATGTATATCTCAGATTTTTTAAATATTTTTATATATTTGATGAAAATCTACTGTAAATTAAAAAGATTATTGTATAAATAATAAATGGAAAAAGAAACGTGAAAGTGTTTTGAAAGTAACAGCATGCTTCCTGTATTATTTTTAAATCTTAATTTAAAATAATGGAATAGTAGATGAATAAAATTTAAAATATTATTACAGTAGAATGTTTTATACTGACTTCTAAAATATAATTTCAAAATATTTTACAAATCGAATTTATCGAGAAATGAAGAAAATTCAGCGAGGCTTTATATTGAATTTTACACAAAAATTGAAAAAAATTATGTACTGGAATAAAAGTTCAAGTTTAGACGAGTAGTGAGTGAATTGAAAAGTTTATATGACACTAAATTAGTTCTATCCGATAGTTTTACTCTCTAGGAAACAAAATAAAAGGTTTTTTTTCTTTCTTATTTAAGTGTGAACTTTATATATTAAAAAGTTGTAAATATTTTACGCGTCACAACATAAATATTAAATTTATTAAACGGTCATTTCAGTAAATAATAGAATGAGACCATACTAGTAAACTATCTATTATAAACTTTAAAACAGTTACCAGTTCAAGAACTTTTACAATTTTTCAAATATAATTTGATTTTATGAATCAACAAGGTGACAAATATTTTCCGTAAGTGTATATTTTACTCGAGAATTAAATTCATGTCTTCATATCTCTAATCTGAGCCAAGATTAAAATTTTTCAGAAATTATTTCTCACATTGTACTGAATCAATTATACGAGATCAAAGACTTACATAAATAAAATCGTTTAAAATGGACTTTTTATAAATTAAATTACTGACTATTCGTCAGTTATTTTCTTGTTTATAAAAGGATAATAATTGAAAAATACTTTTCATTTAATTTGTGAGATAATTTGATTTTTTTATCCCACAAATCATAAGAAAAGTTTCTTATCAAAGATGATGAATAAATGGTTATTGATTGTTTCTTATGTGAATTTCGATGGTGATTCCATCATTGTCAGAGCACCAAGGTGAAGAAAAATCCATGTGAAAGATTTTCCCAATCTTGATGCTTTGAAAGGATGTAATTACTATCAAAATATGTATAAAACTGTATTGTTTTTTTTTATCAAATATTCGTCCAGTCATTGAGAAAAAAATGTTTCTGGACTTAAATATATATCAATTCGCAACAATTGTAGCATTTTAACAAAATTTATATTCATAAATGAATTCTTTTTTCGTTCCATAAAAACCACAACAATTTTTTGTTCAAATATATTCAATAAATCGTGATGGATCCTTTGGATTATTACTTACGAGGATTTCGATTGCTATCACATCGTTTTCAAATCACCAAAGTACAGGTAAATGTGTAAATTAGATTGTTCAGTACTGAAAAACAAGCCGTCGTCATCTAAATGCACATAAGAAATACTCAGATGCGATCAATGAGAATTCACTTAATATTTTTTACCAGAAAAATCTTTTTCGCGTTTCGAGCTGAAAAAAAAAATAAACCGTCTGTGAAAGAAAACAAACAGTACTTTCATTTGAAAAATAACAGTATTGTTCATTTCGACAATATCAAATATATTGAAAGATTGTCTACTGTATGAATTGAAAAAGGGTATAGACATTTGTAAACAAATACAGAATATGAAATAACATAAAACACACAGGATTTGTTCCACGTACAAAGATTAAAAAGAATCAATTAGTTTATTTATTAAAAAAAGAACGACCGCTTCACGTTCACGTCCATTAAACGAGTTCACAAACAGAACGTCCGAACGGGGGGAAAGGGGAAAAAGCATGAAGAATTCGATTTCATCGAAGTAATTTATAATCTCGTTTAACAAAAACAATCGTGATACAATACAATACAAACACGGAATACAATTTGTTGTTGTTGTTGTTGGGTTTTTTTTTAGAAGGGAAGAAAAATGAAAAAATAAAAACGTAATCGATTATAATCTGATACGGACATATTGACATTACACAATGAAAATAATGTATGAAACCAGCTGTGATTAGTGCAGCCAATATTGTGCATTCGGATGCCTAAAATATCCACGTTTGGACAAGCGTTGTGGTCGCACTGCATATCCATGCAGATAGATAGGATATTTGTTTTGCGCTCGCGCATTCATCTCGTTTGCGATATCATATCTCTCTTTCTCTTGATATATATATATATATATATATGTATGTGTGTGTGTGTGTGTTAGCGGAAAGCGAGGATTAATGTAGATTTATGTGTTCGCCCCGCTTTCTCCCTCTCACTCTCTCATCTCTCTCACACGCACCCACATGTACGCCCGCATTCCCGGACCGGACTTCTCTGAGCGATGCAACGACGGCAACGATCGTTAAACTCTGGACGCTTAACGACTTGTGAATAAGTAGATATAGGCTCTTTTTTTTTGTAAATGGTCAATCTGTTAAAAGGCTTTCAGTCGTCGCTCATGGTTTTATATTGTTCTCGTACTTAAACCAATTGTGTAACGATTTTTTTTCTCGTTGCACACGACAATAAAGCACCCGACTCTGAACGCGTCGGAAGATTCAGTATAAACGAACGCTGTGTATCCAGAGCGAGAAGATTAATAGAACGATTATTCCATAGATAAATATTGGACTAGGTGGCGTGGACCGATCGACGATTGCATTTACTGTACGGATGACGGCGTACGAAAAAAAATTGGTAATGTTTGCAGGTTTCGTCTAGTGGAATGTTTGTTTTTCGAATGTGTCTCACTTCGGGACGTGTGTTCGAATGCTCTTTTTTACTTTATTTGTATGTTTTTTGACTGAAAAAATAATACATATATATTGTATCAGGTCGATTGAAAATAATTACGGTTTATGACCTTCAAATTCATATACATGTCAAGCTTTTTTGCTTTTCCTATCTGAATGTATTGGATGTACTGGAATACAAGTTAAAGTTCAGATAAGTACTGGGTGAATTGGCAAGATTACAAGACAGTAAATTAGTTCTATCTGATATTTTTACTCTGTATTATTCTTTCTGTATTATCCATTAATTTTTAATTTAAAACAATGGAATAAGAGATGAATAAAATTTGAAATGTTATTACAGTGTAATGTCTCATACTGACTACTAAAATATAATTTCAAAATATTTACAAATCGAATCTAGCGAGAAATGAAGAAAAATCAGCGAGGTTTTATATTGAATTTTACACAAGAATTGAAAAAAAATTATGTACTGGAATACAAGTTAAAGTTCAGACGAGTACTGAGTGAATTGAAAAGTTTATAAGACAGTAAATTAGTTCTATCTGATGGTTTTACTCTCTAGAAAACAAAATAAAAGATTTTTTTTCTTTCGTATTTAAGTGTGAACTTTATATATTAAAAAGTTGTAAATATTTTACACGTCACAACATAAATATTAAATTTATTAAACGGTCATTTCAGTAAATAATAGTATGAGACCATACTGATAAACTGTCTATTATAAATTTTGAAAAAATTACCAGTTCAAGAACTTATTCAATTTTTCAAATATAATTTGATTTAATGTATCAACAAGGCGACAAATATATTCCATGAGTGTATATTTTACTTAAGGACTAAAAAGTTGTTAGTGACATACTTATTATTTCTTCAGGTTTTCTAAAGACAAAATTTCATATTCAAGTCTCTCGTCTCATGTCCTAAATTTTTGGAACAACCTTTGGACCGTACATTCCTTAATAGTGCCCACATCAATAGTATGGTTAAGTTTATGAGCAGTTTCTTATCACTCGTTGTGAACTCATACAAAATATTGTTCTTATTTTCTTCTTTCTCATCTTTAATTCAGTAACCTAATTTCGAACAAAATCAGTAATAAAACGAAAGTCGATTTTATCAAAATGCAAGCTGAAAAATACACTTTATAATTATATTAACGTGCACACAATGAAATGACACTTTCATTGAAAAATATCAGGTTATAATTCAGAAAAAAAAACGAAATTATTCTTCTACCACCTAATAAAGTGTATAGTGAGAAGAAATGAAGTATATTTAATTCTCAGTTGAAAACATAAAATATTTAAAGAAAAAAAATGTACAAATCATACAAAAAAGCTTAAAACTATTAGTTAAGTCATGAGTTCATCAGAAATATTAGAACTGATATTACTAGAAAACTGCTATACCTTTAAGATATCGTCGGTTGTAAATATTCATTCTAGAATAGAAATACGTATTTTCTTGAAAAATAAAAAAGTACAAGTTTAAAATCTTTCAAGTGAGATTCGATCAGAACATTCATTCTTTTCATTCGAAGTACCTGCCACGATTATTCAAAATATGAGTGTAGACTTTTATCGAAAATTTCCTCTCAACAGACGATTTATGTAAACAAACCAACTATAAATTCATATCTATTTTCTAAATCGACGATCGGATATTAAAAGTAGATTTATTGAAATCGAGACTACTCGAAGATAACTCAATTATAGTCAGCTAAATGAATCTCGGAATAGTCGAACGGCGAAAGCTTCACTTCCACTCACTACACTCGGTTATAATCTACATTGAACTAATATAAAATCAGAATGTATGTGTGTGCTATGTGATTGGTTTAATAATTGAGTTTACTCGATGATTAGATTTCAGTATTATCTTTCTAATATAATTGTAGAATTAAATATATGGGTCGAAACACTGGACACTGACTATTTGTATGAATTTCACAGTTTGCGGTTTGAACATGAAAGCTGTATAGTTCAGTGTACGGATTTATAGCTTTGAATATATATATATATATATATATAATATAAAGAGAGACGGAAAGAAATTTTATATAACTGTAGATATAAAAAAATTAAAATAAATTTTTTGAGCGATTGAAATATCTTAATAAAGTATTAGTTTTCAATTGAAAAAAATCAGAATATTTAATTATAAAATATGTTTATATATTTCTTTCTCTCAAAATATATAATTATATGAATAAACTCTATTCACAAATTATAAACAAGTTTGTATAACTATATGAGCATATTTTCATTTTATGTTGTCTTTAGAAAATCTGAAGAAGCAGTAAGTATGTCACTGGCTTCTTTGTACAAAGTTTATTTTAGAATACTGTTAAGAGTCGAGTTGATTGAAACTGTAGATATGTTTCTATCGATTTATGTAAATTTCAACTTGAAAAGCTTGGCTCAATGTCAAGCACAGTGCTTGGAATCTGATATACATTTTTAAACTAGTTTAAATCGAATTTAATATTTTAACTATGAATTTTAAATAAACGTTCAAATCTTTAATCTTTTCCATTCACATTTTTAGAGCATGAAAATCAAAAGAGAAACTAATTTTTGAAACCAGATTAATGACAGGATCGTTCTGGTCAAGTATAATGACAGAATGGTGGTTGAGTTTTATGCTGGGGACGAATTGGTTCGATGATGAAGAAGGTCGCGGGCGTTTTTCTTCAGTTCATATCGAACGACTGATGGTGAATTACTAGAATTATTCTAAATCTACTCAGAACGTAAAAAAAATATTTTTTCGAAAAATAAGTTTTTGGTATAAGGGAAAAAAATTTTAACCTATTTTTTTAGTTCACCAGAACTCTTTGAAATATTATTTGAGAACTCTAGAACTCCCATTTTCTCATTGAAAAAACCGCTTAAAAAAAGGGTTCCGCGTAAAGTTAGCACCCTGAAATTTTTTTTCAATTTTTCTGGCGTGAAACCCCAGTACTCTTTTAAATTCCTATCAGGAACCCTAGAACTATACTAAATTTACTCAGAACTTCAAAAAAATTTAATTTTTCGGAAAAAGGGTGCCAACTTTGGACCGGTAGAATTATTATTATATAAAAGCTTTATATATATATATATATATATATATATAATTATTCAAGATAAGTATTTGAACAAGTTAAAGAAAACAATGTTCAAAAAGTCAACTCACTCAATTATAAAACACACACTGCAAATCTAAATGTTACACCGATAAATCAGACACTCCTGGTGAGCGGGCTAATGTTCCATGCTGTTGTTTTAATTAAATTATTCCTCCTTCGAAAAGTGAATGGGACGGAAATAAAACATACACAATATTGTATATATATATATATATATATGCATGTATAAATTGTTCATGTATATTCACAAGTACACGTTTGCTGCAAGACAATTCTCGAACGTTGCGTCTGGCTGTAAGCGGAATAACGTTCGATTTATAAGCGGCAGCTCTCCCGTAAAGTGAACGCGCTAGCTATTTAATTAGCTCGTGTATACACATTGTTGATATATTCTTCGTTTCGTAATTGTTTTATAACAACAATGTATTGTAGTCGTACAAACGGCTGAAACGCCGTTCAACGGAAATCGTTAATTTGATTACTGTTAATATTACGACGAACTACATGCGGCTTCTCAGTGCGTCCCGAAGACATTCGAAGAGAGTTCTCGTTCGAACGAGCGACAGATCTCGACGATCACGACAATGTCTCGACGGTTTTATTGATTTCGTGTGATAGAATCGGGCAACTAAGGTGATGTCTTTGTGTTCGATCGCTGATAACGTTCTCACTGCTCAAAAGTGACTTCCTGGAAGACCAAACTGTCTGTCAATCGGTTACATTCCGCACACTTCATACAATTGAACAACTTATGTCTTGCACGGACAGCTTTCAACATGCTTAATATATTTGACATTTCAAGGTCATTTTTTTTTATTTTGAGATTTTTCATGCAGTGCTTTTTTAATATCATTGTTCTTAAACATTTATCAACTTTATAAAATATGATCTATAATAACTTTTTAATAACGAATGAGTATTCATTGCAGAAAAACAATTGAGGTTTTTGACTTTTAAATTCATGTACGTTTTTCTCTTTTGTGATTTTCTTAGCTATTTTAAGTAGTCCAGAACTGTTGGATGACTAACGTCTAGCTTTTGTGCATGATCTCGAAGTGTTGTCAAACTATCTGTCAATCAGTTCCATTCCACACACTTCATACAATTGAACAACTTATGTCTTGCACGGATAGCTTTCAACATGCTCAATACATTTGTTTGACATTTCAAGATCATTTTTTTTATTTTGAGATTTTTCACCCAGTGCTTAGAATATCATTGTTCTTAAACATTTATCAACTTTATAAAATATGATCTATAGTAACTTTTTAATAATACAAGAGTATTCAGTAGAACGTTGATAGATAGTTATATATTAGGTTGGTAGAAAAATAGTTACGGTTTATGACCTTCAAACCTCATACACATTTTTCTCTTTTTTGATTTTCGTATTTTAAGTGATCCAGAAGTGTTGGATGACTAAAGCCTAACTTTTGTGCAAGATCTCGAAGTGTTGTGCATATTTCTGATTCAATTAAGACCTTCAGTTGGTCGTTATGAACCGAAGAAGGAGATACCTTCTTCATCTCCAGATCTCTCGTCCCCAGCACGAATTTTCTGCAACTACCATTGCACCGTGCGTTCCTTTACAGTGCCCGTACCAAAATCATCGCTTCTTTTTCATCTTTAATTCAGTATTCTGATTTGAAGCGAAATTAATAATAAAACCAAAGTCAATGTTACCAAAATACAGACTGGCAAATGCACTTTAAAATGATATTAACGTGAACATGATAAAATGAAACCTTAATTTGAAAAAAAAATAAGATTAATTTGTTCTTTTCTCTTTTTTCTGTTTTAGTGTTCTTACTTAGATTGTATGACAATTTCATTGAAAAAATAAGGTTAGAATTCAGAAAATAAAAACAGCAATTATTTTCTTATCAGCCTAGTATTATTTTAAGAAAATATTATAGAATTTGTATTTGTAAGGTAGTCTTATTTAAAATATTTCCTACTTAAAAATTAATAAATAACAAATGTATGTTTTCTTCAATAAAATAACAAATTCGTATGTTTTTCAGACAGTTATTATTTTTTAAAGCACTGTCTGTGTTCTACAAGGACAAATCAAAAAGTGAAATGAATTTTAAGAAGTAAAAAGCTTCTTAAAAATTTTGCTCTCCCTTAACAAGTGACAGAAATTAACAAATCACACGCACAAATAATTCTATAAAATTTGATTTTCCTAACTATTTTAAGTGGTCTAGAAGTGATGGATGACTAATACCTAAGTTCTGTGCAAGCTCTCGATTTGCTGTACCTGGTTCTGATTCTACTAACCCCTTCAGTTGGTCGTTATGAACTGAAAAAAATACCTGCTACCTTCTTTACCTTCAAATCTCTCATCCGCAGCAAGAATTTTTTGGAACTACCATTATACGTTCTTTAACAGTACCCACACAAAAAGTATCGTTTAATTTAAGAGCAGTTTCTGCTGCTTCATCACCTATTTTGAACTCATACAGAAATTTTGCTCTTATTTGCTTCCTTTCCATCTTTAATTCAGTTTCCCAATTTGAAGAAAAATTAACAATAAAACCAAAATCGATGTTACCAAAATACAGACCGAAAAATGCACTTTAAAATAATATCAACATGAACACGATGAAATGACACTTTCATTGAAGAAAATAAGGTTAGGAGTTAGGAAACAAACACCGCAATTATTTTCGTACCAACATAACACTTTCATATAAAAAAAATGTTTAATAATTCTTGCTCAAATAACTGCACTCAATAATTTGATTAGATGTTTTAAATATTGTAAATTGCCTTACTGATTTTATTTTTTAGTCAAATTGGATTTAAGTTTTACTATTTCAGAAATCAATCATATTTTATTAAGTTAAAGGAAATATATTTTTGAAAACTAGAATATTTGTTGACTGAGTAAAGATTCATTAGATAATTGAAGAAAAGATTTTAAATATTCGATACTATTTTACTATTTTTATTTTCTAGTCGAATTGCTTTTAAATTTCGTACTATTTTAAACTTGAATCATTTTTTTTCGAGTGTTGTGAGACGTCAAGAACAACATTTATATTATTAATATGACTCAACAGTTCTCAATAAAAATTTTTTTTATTGAAATTGTTGACTGAATCATTTTTCGTTCGACAATCTAAGTAGGGACTTATAAATATTGACCCTAAGTATTTTACAAATTTTATTTCCTTCCTATCAGCATGCATGTTTAATCTCATATGAGTGTTCGTTTAAGTGTGTTTATGTATTAAGTAATAAAATTTAACGAAAAATAGTCGAAAGCGCGTCTTTAAAAATTCACAAGCACTAAAAGCGAACTAAACGACGGGATTCGGTGTAAGTCGGTCGCGCAAAACAAACGGGCACGTGTTCGCATAACGACGGAGATAACGGACAAAGGTGAGATTTTATGTGGCGAACGCACGTTGTTATTATAATTCATGTAAGACATTAAGTGTTATATAAATGTGATACCGTAAAAAGTTATCATTTTACATGAGTGTAACATTAATACCGCCGTTACCATTGTTCGTTGCGTTCCTCTTTCGTACACTTCTTCCGTCACGGTGTCCCCCCGTATTCGAACCGCCAGCCGCTACGAGCGCCGTGCGCCACCGTCGCACCCACACCGGCACGCGCAATGTTTTCGGTAATAAATCCTCGCGGGCTCGGTGAAATTTATTACCTCGCATCGATATTCTCAGTAAATCTTATGCAAGATGGATGCAAAGGAGGTTATTCGTACAAATACATGAATAAAAGGAATTCTTCTCGTTTTTATTTCATTTCGTCGGCCTCGTCTGTTTAAGAAGATTGAAGGCTTGTCGATTTGTTCTCCATACTGTGTTATTTACTACTCGTGTTTATGAATTAAAGATTACCAGCTGACCGAGTGATGTTTTTAATATAGTTTCAAATACATTTACTCATTTACATGTGAATATAAACGCAATTTTCAAAATGACCACATAAATATTGTTTTCCACTTGTATCTTTCTGTCTACTTCTCTCTCTCTCTCTCTCTCTCTCTCTATATATATATATATATATATATATATATATATATATGCATACATCTTTTATAACCATAAAACTTTTCAAATATTTTTCATATAGGACTAATTTAATCAATTGGACTTACTATGAACTGAATACCAAAAAAATTTAAATGCATTTATTAAAAAAATAAGGTACATGTAATGAAAATATATTTAAAAAATGATGGAAAATCAATGAGTATCAATTGTTTAGTAAAAGTGCTTGATTTGAAACGAATGAAATTTCTTTAATAATTTGTTACATTTATAAATTTGAGACATTTTTTCCTTTGAAGTAATATTAAGAACTTTGTGCAAATACACCTACCCACACTCACGAAAACACACATACATATTTATATATATATATATATATATATATATATATATATATATATATATTTGTTGAAAAATAAAACTTTATTTATGACCAGAAACTTTCCCCAAGATTTCGTGTTGAACTAAAGAACTACAATAAGTTATTCTTAACATATTTTCAAGAAAAAGTTGCAAAGATATCGACAATTATAAGATTTACAACTCTCTCTTGGAAACTTTTACATGATATACATTTAACTAATGTAATAAATTCGTATATTTAAAATAAATTATAAGTATTAATGAAAGCACATAGATCGCACATAGAGAAAAATTTTCAGTAAATCATATTTTTATGATAATTTGAAAAATTCATAATATGTCACATATATTTAAAATAATTTGACAAGAAAAAGTATATGTAAATTTTTATTTATAAAAATACTAACGGAGGTATTAATATAAAAATGTTATTTGCATTTTATCATTGAATATAAAATTAAGAACACCTCATTCTATATTTTAAAAAGATTTCAATTCCTCACAATAACTGTAATGTTCTGTTTTTTGTCATTAGAAAAAGTAAAATTTGGTTTACTATGCATTTTATGAACAATGTATTTTTAAATTTGCATCATATCTAAGAATATAAGTGTAAGTAATTTTGAAAATCTGACAAATTGATGTTGTACTTGTTTTTTTATTAACTGTTCATATTATTTTTAATTCATTTTCATTTTTTAAATACATTTGTTGCAGACAGTTATTAAAGTATTTAGGTACGAATTAGTTATAATTTTGTAATGAGAATTTATATGATCAGAACAAGTTTAAAAATTATTCCTTTGCTTATAAAAATGATGTATTTATAATTAAAATGCATTAATGAACGTTCATTATTAATTTTATATATATATATATATATATATATATATATATGTTTTGGTTCAATTATTTACGGTACGAAATTCTAAAGAAAAAATAAAACATTAATTTATCTATGAAAGTGAATTAAGTCTTAGTATCAGGACTCTATTATAAATTCAATATGTGTTTAAATGAAAAAGAATGTTTACAAACACTGCACGATTATTTAACGCTTTGGGCTTGCAGTTTTTTTTGAAAAAATAATGCATAAAAATGGCTATTTAAATTGAAAGGAAGTACGAAAAGCTTCAGATAATTTTTTTGCAATAAAGTAAACTTGATTTTATTTCTAAAGTTTGTTTTAATCATAGGACCCGAATGTCTTCGGATAGGACAGTGGTATATTTATTTTAATAGGATTTCGCAACAAAATTTAAGAAATTGTATGAGTTTTAATGAGTGAAAATAGTTAAAAAAATTGTTTGGTCTTTTATAATGCTATTCATATTTTTTTACATCAAAAATAAAAAAAATATGTGTTAAAATTAAGAAATTTCTAGAAATAGTAAAAAAATTTTAAAAAAATTATCAGAGAATTATTTAAGGTTTATATGGTCAACTATAATATTTAACAATGTTTATAGTTGAATATTATATATATATAATATTTAACTATACTATTTTAACTATAACGTCAAGTATAATATTTGGAACCATTATAAATCATGTCATGTTAAACATAAACAAAATTTGTCATCCATTATTTTGTCTCTTAAGATTGCAAATTTAAAAAGAGTATACATGATATTATTCATGTTAATTCAATTTTTTTCTTTGCATTTTTTTGATAAAGTGTTTTCTGCAGTTCACGAGTCAGACTCGTGACTCAAGCACAAGGGTTGATAAAAATAAAAAAAGTTTTAAAAACAAATTTGTTATCTCAATTGAAGACTAAACTATAATACAATTTATATTGCTTTACATAAAAAATAAAAAAAAATCTGGTAAAATTAAGAAAATTCTGGACATAGCAAAAAAGTAAAAAAAAAATATTAGAGTTATTTAAGGTTTGTATGGTTATTATAAGGTTTAAAATATTTAACAGTACTATTTTAACTATAATGTTAACTATAATATTTGGAACCATCATAAATCATTTAAGTTAAACATAAACAAAATTTGTCATCCATTATTTTGTATCTTAAGATCACAAATAATAAAAAAGGATAGACGATATTATTAATGTTAATCAGTTTTTTTCTTTGCATTTTTTTCATGAAGTGTTTCCTACAGTTCACAAGTCAGACTCGTGATTCATGCACAAGCGGTTAATAAAAATGAAAAAAAACCTTAAAAACATTAAAAGCAAATTTATTATCTCAATTGAAAATTAAACTAAAATAGATCAAAAAGACTTAGTTTTCTATAATATATATTCCCATGTCACAGAAAAAATAGTATTAATTGATTTCCAATCCTCAGCTGTGTTCCTATTAATATTTGAATAAATAGCCTTTTTTTCGAAATAGACAAATTGCATCAAATAGACCAACAATTCAACTGTGTACGAAGGATCAATATAAAACGGTGAGGTCGACTGTTAATGAAAATTAATGTTTATGTGTAGACAACGTGTACGATAGCAGTCAGAGGAAAGAATTTCCAGATAGATTGCTAGTAACAGTAGATCAATTATAGAAAAATATACAGCAAACTAGAACCTTTATCTGTCTTTTAAATGATATATATATATATATATATATATATATATATATATATATATATATATATAATGTATATGTGTATATGTATATATACACATATAATAAATTTATATCTACACGACGTTGAAAAATCCACACAATTTCGTGTGCTGTTGTGTGTGTTTTTTTCCTCTACATTGCAGTCTATTTTCTATTGTGCGAAATCGACAGTGTATGTCAATTCAATAGCCGTAGTACACAGTGTGATGTATGGTATATGTGTTTACACATGTGGAAATGTGATAATGCCTTAAACAGATTAACGGCAATACGGTTGCTGCTGGCCAACGTTCGATACCGTTCGCTGGAGCGACCGACGAACACACGACTTCCACTACCCAGCTACACTACGTACATCCGAATAGTTGAACTTTTTTTTTTTTGTTTCGTCCGTCCGTCCCGTCCATAAAACTTTGTGTAATGTTCCTTTGAACGTTTTTCACTTGAACTGGTCCAGTGTTGAAATTTATTTTACACTTATTTATAAACATACAAGAAGTATATGTGTGTGATTGAATATTTTTTGTAATTGTATACACACACATACACACACTCATATATATATATATATATATATATATATACACACACACAGACATACATCCTACCGATTAAAGTCTTTTCTATTTGCGTCCGAGCGAAATTTGAGACTGATTCGATTCATGTCATCTTTCTCTGGATTCAAGTTCTTGAAAAAAATACAGAAAATTATTTAAATAATCGATTTGAGACATTAACAAAAACTCATTTACAGTAATCCCTCGATATACGTCAAACCTCGGGGATTCCCAGGGCTTGAAACGTAGCACATGTGTACTTGTGCCGCTTAGAGATGTTTTCTCTCTTGTCTCAGTTCAAAGTTTGTTCTCGTTATGAGAAGTTATCAAGTTATCACGAGAGAAACTGTTTTTTAGCGTTTTCGTTTTAGAAACATTATCAGTCATAGAGTTTGATAAATAAGTAAATTATTTGAAATAAGTTGCGGTATGTATTAATTTAGGAAAAATGTAGTTTAGTGAAAGATGAGTGGAAAGCGTTGAAATGAGTAAATAAAGACATCGGTGGTCCTCGTATAAAAAGAACAGAAGCATGCCATTGTCATTGAAGAGGAAAAATGGATATTATTCGACGTTTTGAAATGGGAGAAAAGGTATTTAATATTGCCAGCCCAATGAAACCGCCACCAAGCTAAGAACAATTTTAAATAATTCAGTGAAAATACTTGAGTGCTGTCGCAAGAACGGTAAAATCTGTTGAAGTCCAGATCAATTTTAATACTGAAAATGGAAAATGCGTTAAGTGCATGGATAATAGACTTAATCGAAAAACAAACTTCATTCTTCACAATTTTCACAAACTTTTTTTTTAAAACCGCAAACCGTAACAAACATTTCTGATCAAAAACTTTTAGAAAATAATTATAAATAATAATATCTGTAACTCCTCTATACTAAATGTTTTTAAAAAGTAATTAATTTTATAAATTGATTTTTTTCATTAAAAATTTAACTACAATCTACATTAAGATGGTTTAAAGTCACATTTTTAATCGAAAAAGAAGTCAGTTAAGATGAAAGAAAAAAAATCATTTCAGATAATCATTAAAATGCTTTTATTTTTCATAAATAATGTTTTATTGATAGACATGTTTTTGTTAAATAAATAGATTTCTGACATTTTAGCCACACTCACTTTCACAGATTGTTTTTTTTCATTGAACAAATAATAATAAATGATTGTAATCGAAAATGTTCAATAGATTATTATTGATTGTTGCTGGTGTGCATTTCGAAGGCGATCGTATCATCTTCATAGCACCAAGACACAAAAAAATCTTTCATAAAAATTTTTCTATACTTTAGCGCTCTGAGAATCGTAGAATTGGAATCGAAATCCTCATAAGATACATTCAAAGTCCGGATCAATGCTATTACTGAAAATGGAAAACGCGTTAAGTGCGTGGATAATTGACTTAATCGAAAAAAAAATTATAACCACTTTTATTATCCAGAAAAAATCAATGAGTTCATTTGATGACCTTAAAGAAATGGCCGATAAAAACGATAAGAACTTGAGTTTCAGCGATTTGAAAAGAAAGCACAACTTCTCAATGTAAAAGTATATAAAAATGAATATTAAAAATACATAAATAATAAGCAGATTTTTTGAAGTGAAAGTTCTATGGGAGCGTTAACGAGGGATAAAATCGTACGGCGTGTCACGAAAAACGTTACCATGAACATAGCCGCGAACGAGAGAAATGGGCAAATATTACTGCATGTGTGCGGAGAGAGAGGTGGAGAGGAAAGACTGCACACTGAAGTGTCACTTCTGTCGTGTGTACATGAGCGCACACATCCGTTTTTTTTCTTAGCTACATATTTCCATTTTATAGCTTTCATTTTTGTCCTCGATTTTCGTTTTTTCGTTTTGTCTCCATTTTTCTGGAACACTTCTTGACTTATACCGAGTGATTACTGTATATATATATATATATATATGTATATATATATAAATTATAAATGAATATTCAAGAGTGAACAAGTAAAATTAAATATTTCATTTTAAAAAATCGAAGAATTCTTAAAATCCACTTAACTGCACAACAGAAGTGGTTGTATTTACTTTAAATTAAGTTATTAGTTTTGAAAATCCGCACGAAAGTGTTTTCTTTTAATTTATGAGACTGAGAAGTGAAAAATAAGCGCGGCGAGTCAACTTAAAAGAATGAAACGAAGTTCCGAACGCGACGATTTGTTTATTTTTCGTATCCAGTACTTGAACTCTAAAAAATATTAAAATTGTAACGGGCGCGCCAGCCGAGTGAGAAATTTTAAAAGCAGGCTTATTCATTTCACCTTCGGTGTGAGCGTAGCATTTTTTTTTCAAGCTGTAATGCGAAAATTATGCAAAACCTAATATGCTGCATTTCGGACACCATCGTACTCACTACAGGTTTGTGTGGTTATGGCAACTGTTTGGCCAAGGTGTATATATATATATATAGTTCTTAAATGTTGAGACTGGCACTTGGAAATCTTACAACGATGATAAAATATTTTAATTTAAAACAGAGTTATGATTGATTCAACTGAAAAGCACCGAATCTATTTTTACATCTAACATTAACATGAATTTCATGATTTAAAATTGAAAAACATTTTTATTGTTTCAGATTTGTCAAAAATATGTTTTATTTACAGTTAATACTCTTTGTTTTATACTTGACAATGTGTTATTACACTCTTTTCTTGCAATTTTTAGTATTAGACCACTTACTTTATTCATTTATTTACTTTATTTGGCTATGAAAGACTTTAGATTTTGATGATTTGAATTGTTTAATAGTTCTAGAGTAAAAAAACAAAGATGAGTTCGATATTTAGTTAATTTATGAAACTTACTGGAGCTAGAAAGTAAAAAATAACTGTTTGATTATTAATTTCCAGACCTGATAGAATATAATAAATTATTTATTTTCTATTCAGTGTTGCTTAAACTTGATGTGTAGTGGCTTTTAAATGTTAAGATTGACACTTTAAGATTCTCAAACGACAAGATTATAACTTAATTTGAAACAGAGTTATGATTGATTCAATTTAAACGGACAGGATTAATTGTCACACCTAAGTTATTAAATGAAATATTATCTGTCAATTCACGAATTACACTTTTTATTCGTGAACTGTCGATAAATGGAATATTTCAATTAAATCGAATGCATAAAAAGAACATTCGACTCATTCCTCTAATTAAATCCCACTTTTGTATCAGTGACATTATGAGAGCATGTTAACTAATGAATACGATTTTTAATTAAATCCTTCACGAGCGTTATCGATACGTCTAAAAACAAATAGCTACAGTGTTGTTAATTCGTACGACAGAATCGTTAAATATGCAGAAATTTACAACAAAACAACAACAGCAACGGCTCTCGCAGTTCATTTCGTTTCGAGCGCGTTCAGTTTCAATTTGTGCGGAGGTATTTACGAGTAACGTGTCCGGGCGGATTAATTGAGTTTTAAGAATGTCACCACGCACATCTGTTCTTGAACTTTATCCAGCGACTGCCACTTGTAAAGGTTTAAAAACTGTGTCCCTTTTATAGCTCATATAACATCCGGTTGCTTAATGCGAACGGAGAAGAGGAAGCGGCGTTTTTTTTTCTTACACGAGGAAAAAAACTTTTCGAACAACAATGGAGTTCAGTTTTAAGAGAGATTGTAAAGTTTGATGTGATGACGTCTTCTTTTTTCTTATCTGTTAGCTGTAATTGCTACACTCTAATTTTTCGCTACTAATTAGAACAGACTTTAATATGGACAGACTTTGTGTATGCATTGACATATATATATATATATATATATATATATATATATATATATATGTGTGTATGTGTATAGGGGATTAAATTTAAGATTCCACGTGAAAGTGGAATCACAAAAAAAATCATGTTATTTTTTATTCAGTATTTAAGTTCAATTGTATTTTAGTATTGAATTGAACTAAAATACTAAATAAAATAAATATGATTTTTTTTAATTTTTGCGTTTTTTTGATCCTTTCATCTACAAGCCTGAATTGATCACTTCTGCCTCTCTTTCTCTCTTTTTTCCTCTCTCTCTCTATTTATATATATACATATATATATATATATATATATATTATGTCTATTTTTATTTTTTTAATACACATTTAGCGTTTTTTTTTCAAAATACAATTTTTTCAACAAACCACTTATCAAAAATATTAACTAGATCATTATTAATCATTTTCAATTCTTTATTATAGCATTTAGATGACGATGGTATCATCCACAGAACAAAAAAAGTGTTGAAAACTAATTTTTATAGGCTTTCATCAAATTAGTTGATCATTCCAGGCCGAAAATATTTTTTTACATTTTCTTACAATTGAAAATTAATCAATTTGTGAAAATGAATTTAACTAGTGTCAGGATTTACTGCGACAAAATTAATTAAAGTTTTTATTACCATTAGAATTTGAATTACTTAACAATTTATTTCAATATGTACATATATATATTTATATATATATATATAGAGAGAGAGAGAGAGAGAGGATCTATAGTAAAATATGTGTCAAATTAGAATGTTTCTATGTGTTGGATTATGTGCATGCAAAAGTGTCGGCATTGAAGTGTGTCGGTGGCGATAGTCGAGGGTTGATTGTCGAATGTTTACAGTTTAATATAGTTTAAGAAAAATATACTTTGTTAGATTATGTGTATGCACAAATGTTCTTGTTATCTGCGTATACAATGTAAGAGAGGTATACGGTACTGACCTTTCTGCGAAATTAAGAAAAGATAAAGGATGGGATCGATGAAAGAGTCTTAACAGGCAGGTCATACTCAGAAGGACACATGGTTTGTTGTATCGTTTGTACATATTTATTGCAACTGTAAACGGCAGTATCGTCCCTGCGTGACCAGTGAGTGCATCGTTTCTTGTATTATTTTTCGCTCACTAAATTGTTATAGTTTTTGGTCACAATAAATCTTCTTTTGATTATTTAATATATATTTTATAATAATTATTCTTGAGTTTCTTTATTTTCACAAACTCAATATTTTAAACCCGTTCCTTAATAAAACATCTGGCGACCGTGACAGGACGGGGGTTTTAGTGTTTTTTTGAGTTTGTGACTTTTTGTGTTTTTATATTTTTTTTGCTCGAGAAAAATGGATAAATCAATGAAGAAGAGGACGGCTCAACGTCGTGCATTTACAAAAGCGTTGAATGCTTTTAATGATGCTGTTGCTGCAGAAAAGATTGATAAGAATCAAGTCAGTGCTCTATTTCAAATGTTAGAGGAAAAAATGAACGAGTTAAGTGTAATTTCTAACAGCGTGATTGAATTGGTGCTTGATTCGGATGCAGCAACAGAAGTTATTCAACAAGAATATGATGACGCCGACGAATATAGAAACAAATTTTTCACGGCAAAAGTGAAAATGGATAATTTGACGGCTCAAGCAGGATTAAGTACACCACCGGTAGTTGCTGCAACTTCTAACACACAAAGTAACAATAAAAAATCGTTTAAACTACCGGAAATTGAATTGTTTAAATATGGTGGTGATATTTATGAATGGTTGGATTTTTGGAGCTCGTTCAAAAAGATACATGAGGACATGAACATTACAGAGGAAGATAAATTTCAATGTTTAAAGCAGTCTATGGTTCCTGGCTCTCGTGCGGCTCGATTAGTGAGTAGTTATCCACCAACTGGCGATAATTATGATAAAGTTATAAAAAGTTTAAAAAGTCGTTTTGGCCGCGATGACTTGCAAATAGAAGTTTGTGTTAGAGAACTATTGCAGTTAGTGTTACAAAAAGCAGTGACACCTTCGAAAGATGTGGATTTGTCTATTTTATACGATGAGATTGAGTCACGTTTAAGGTCACTCGAGACACTTGGTGTAACCACCGATAAATATGCAGCAATGCTTTTCCCGATTATAGAATCGTGTTTGCCTCATGATTTATTGCGAATCTGGCAACGAAGTGCAGGAAAGGTAACAGGTCAAGATGGAGAAAATTCTGCAGCATCTATTTCAAAGCATCGGTTGACTCAATTAATGTCGTTTTTGGAAGGTGAAGTTGATGGTGACGTCAGAACGTCTATGGCTGCAAGAGGTTTTAATCTGACAAGTAACAAGGAAAATTCAAATGTTGAAAAATTTAAAGGGTCGAAACATCGTTTTGAAAATAAAAATATACCGAGTGCTGCTGGTTTATTATCGAAAAATAAAATCATTTCATGTGTGTTTTGTAATTCTGATAAGCATGAAAGTGTAAATTGTGAACGAGCGAAAAAATTAAATATGAGTGAAAAACAAGAACTTGTTAAGAAAAAGCGTGCTTGCTTTAATTGTTTAAAAATCGGACATGGGTTTAAACAGTGTCGTGTTTATTTAAAATGTGAAAATTGTTCTAGACGACATGTATCTTTGATGTGTCCCGGTAATAAAGTTAAAACTAAAGATAATTTGCAAGAAAATGCTGTAAAAAATGAGTGTAGTTTAGCGAGTATTTCTAGTGATCCAGAAGTATTTATGCAAACTTTTCGTGTAATTTTGCGCAATGGAAATAAAGAAATAAACATTCGCGCAGTTATTGATACGGGATCGCAAAAATCTTATGTTACTAAAGAAGCCGCCTTACGTGTTGGTTACGAGTATGTGGCTAATCAGTTGATGACTCATTCTCTATTTGGCGGTGGAAAAAGTGAAGCAGTGTCACATAAGAAGTATCGAGTTCATTTGAAAAATTTAGATGACAGTTACGCGTGTAATTTCATTGCTCTCGATCAAAGTGTTATTTGTAACGAAATTCCGTGTGTTAAAGACGGTGCGTGGTTCAAAGAATTAGAGGCGTTGAATGTTAATATCACAGATATTTACAGCGACGATCGGTCGGTTTCAGTGTTAATAGGCGCCGACGTTGCTGGTAAATTATTAACAGGTCGAATTCACCGATTAAAATGTGGTTTAGTCGCTGTTGAAACATATTTAGGTTGGACTTTAATGGGTAAAGTTCCCGGTACGGAGAAACGCAGTGATCCAACGACGACAGCGATTTCGATGTTTGTGAAAAATGATAACATCTCAGACTTGTGGTCTTTGGACGTGTTAGGAATCAAAGATCCAATTGAAACCAAAACGAAGAAAAAGCGTGAGATTGAGATAAGCGCAAATTTTTTAAAGGATGTTATTGTAAATGAAGACAGTCGTTACGAAGTTAAGTTACCATGGTTAGAAAACCACCCGGTATTAAGTGATAACAAAGAGATCGCTATGAGACGTCTTCAAAATTTAGTGAAGAAATTAAGTATCGACAATCTTTATGATGAATACGATGCAATTTTGAACGAGTGGCTAGCTGAAGGAATTATTGAACGTGTGTCCGAAAATGATGAAGAAAATTGGGGTCACTATCTGTCGCATCGTCACGTCATTAAAGGAAATAGAATAATTTTAGACACTGTAGAGTGTAGTCCTTTTATTTTAGGTGCTATTATTTGCATACATTTAAATATTCTGATGTTAAAAAGGCGTTTTTGCAAATTGGTATTGATGTTAAAGATAGATTTTTTACGCCTTTTATGGTTTGATAAAAATGGAAATACCATAATTTTTAGACATTGTAGAGTTGTTTTTGGACTTTCATGTAGTCCTTTTATTTTAGGTGCTATTATTTGCATACATTTAAATATTCTGATGTTAAAAAGGCGTTTTTGCAAATTGGTATTGATGTTAAAGATAGATTTTTTACGCCTTTTATGGTTTGATAAAAATGGAAATACCATAATTTTTAGACATTGTAGAGTTGTTTTTGGACTTTCATGTAGTCCTTTTATTTTAGGTGCTATTATTTGCATACATTTAAATAAAATTTTGAAATCAGTAAATGATAAAGAAAATAATTTTTGCAAGGAAAATGTATTGAAACTTTTAAATAGTTTTTATGTCGATAATTGCGTTACAAGTGTGAATTCGATGGATGAATTAAATAAGTTTATTTTTGATGCAAAAACAATGATGGAGTTAGCTGGTTTTGACCTTCGTGGGTGGGAGTATAATGGTGATAACTCTCGCGAAAACCAAGCTGTAGTGTTAGGCATTGTTTGGAATAAACAACGCGATACTTTGTCATTGAACGTACCAGTTTTAAATGATGTTTCTGATGGAAAAATTACGAAAAGATATATTCTTTCTATTGCACATTGCATATTTGATCCTTTAGGTTTTGTGAGCTAATGCTAATGTTGAAAGTGAAATAGTGAAAAATGATAGTGCTTGTGTTAATAAAAATGTGCCTTGTGTTGTAACGCGAAGTGGTAGAGAAGTTAAACAGAAAGACTTTCTTATCACAGAATCAACATATGTTAAATTTTAATCATTTTTTGTTTCCATGCAATTTATAACTTTGTATTTTTTTGTAATTTAAATTGAATGTATTTTAGATTTTATGTATTTTTTAGCATATACATGTATTACTTTATGCATTGTAATAATATGATTGAGATGAAAATGTATAATTCATCTCAATGGTGGGAGGATGTTGGATTATGTGCATGCAAAAGTGTCGGCATTGAAGTGTGTCGGTGGCGATAGTCGAGGGTTGATTGTCGAATGTTTACAGTTTAATATAGTTTAAGAAAAATATACTTTGTTAGATTATGTGTATGCACAAATGTTCTTGTTATCTGCGTATACAATGTAAGAGAGGTATACGGTACTGACCTTTCTGCGAAATTAAGAAAAGATAAAGGATGGGATCGATGAAAGAGTCTTAACAGGCAGGTCATACTCAGAAGGACACATGGTTTGTTGTATCGTTTGTACATATTTATTTCAACTGAAAACGGCAGTATCGTCCCTGCGTGACCAGTGAGTGCATCGTTTCTTGTATTATTTTTCGCTCACTAAATTGTTATAGTTTTTGGTCACAATAAATCTTCTTTTGATTATTTAATATATATTTTATAATAATTATTCTTGAGTTTCTTTATTTTCACAAACTCAATATTTTAAACCCGTTCCTTAATAAAACACTATGGCTCTACACCATTAAGATAATTGGATTGCTAATTAAATAAACAAGAGCCAAATTGCAATGTGCAATTATTAAATGTAGATATGTAGATGTGATTTAATTATTAAAGTATCGTTTATATTTTTAAATCTGTTTATGATATACTTATTCTATTTGCAATATTTACTACTTGTTTTATCTATCATTTAGTGCATTGATTCTTATAAAATATTTAATTACATTCTTAGTATAAAAAATAAGAATGTTATTATTTACAATAATACTGAAAAAGTATACATTTAAGAAAAAATTAATAAAACTATATCACACACACACGCACACATATATATGTATATATATATATATATATATATATGTACATAAATTCATGAAAAAGCAATGACAACGACAAATGTCTAGCATATCTACTTATAATGAAAAATAAACGTTCAATATGACAAACCGACAAATCTGAAAAAAAACCTCATTCGATAATATCTGAATAGAGAGTTGATGGATGTACGCCAATATAGTTTTTTGTCACATCTCGTTCCATTTATTCACTTGCAAAATAAAACGTGTCAACATTAAGACAATAAAAGTCGTATAAAAATATATCAATGTGCCGATGCACTTCATCCATCAAACGTACTGAATATTTTATTAATACAAAAAAAAGCGTCGAGGGGAGACCGAACAGTATTTCATTCGTGTATCCGACTCTTCCAAGACTTGTCTGACAGTGACTCTGTCTCGTTTCGTTACATTCTCAATGCCATTTCAACAGAGCAGTAATACAGTCTCGATTATTTATTGAATATTCGATTAATAGTCTTTGTGTTTGTTTTAAATGTTACAATGTTTTGTTAATAATCGTTCTAGGTTTTGTTTATCTGTGCGGTTTCTTATTCTATGATATAATATTATGCTTTTCTATTTGTTTTGTTTAAATTTAACTCGAGAATACAGATGGGAGACACATGAAATGTTTATGAAAAATTAGAAAACAATTGTTTTATTTTAGATATATTTAACAATAACAGATTTATTTTCTTTTCTGTTCGAATTTTTCTAAAATAATAAACGAGAAAGAGAACAATTTGTATTGATTCGATTAAAAAGATCACACCGAACGTCTATAATAAATAAAACTGAAAAAAAAATCAAACGAATCGTACCGACAGATCCGTCTTTCACGAGAAACCCCAATATCGCATATATTAAAAAAAAAGTTTTCGATTAAAGTTCAAGGATAATTCAAAGAGGTCAGCCATGTCAGCGTAATTACAAATTCCAGACACTGTCAAAGGGCCTCGAGGCTTTCCCATTTACGATAAAAGAACAACGTACGGTCGGTGGAGACGGGCGGTGGAAAAAAAAAGTCGAGCTCGTTTTAAATAATTAAAATTTTTATGGCTGAACTATACTGGAAAGATTACGGCGGTTGTACACTGACTGGTAATCTTGACTTGAGCTATTTTATGAATTCGTTCGATGTATATAATTAAGTAGTTGGTCGATCGTAAACAAAACTTATAACGGATAAATATGAAAATGTACGAGAAAATCTACGAATAAAAGTAATTAAAAAATAAATAATTTATGATTAAGTATTGCTTGTTACAGATCAGAAGTTGTTACTGCTCAAAAATGTTTCAAACATTTTAAATAGATTTTAAAAATATGTTCTTTTTTAAAAAGTTACAAGATTTTTTCCTCATTCAATAAATTCTATTTGATAAAAAAAACGACTTTCATTTATATCATACATTTTTTTCTTAACAAATTATTTTTCATTTTAATCTAACTTATACATATTTCATTATCAATCATCCTCAGATATAGGATCCATAGTAAAATATGTGACAAATCAGAATTGTTCAATGTCTATCTACTAGTAAGATAATTGAATTGATAATTAAATAAACGTTAAATTCGAACAAACAATGAGCAAATATTGAAAATAGATATGTGGATGTGATTAGATTATTAAAGTTCGGTTAATGTTTATATTTTTAAATCTGTATATAATATATTTATTTGAATTATTTACTACTAATTTTATCTACTACTTTCATAATACAATTATGCGAGGGCGATTTGGAAAGTTCGACGTCTAACTATGAATGAACATAACTTGTGTTTTTAAATTACTTTTATTTTTCAATATGATCCTGTTGAATTTCAATGCACTTCATCCAGCGATGCACCAGTGTTTTTATGCTGTCCCGGAAATACTTCTCTTGGAGGTCCTCAAAATAGCGATTCACTGTTGCTGTCCGTTCTTCATCTGTCGAGAATCCCCCTACCACCGAGAATTTTTTTAAGTTTTGGAAACATGGAAATCTGAGGCCATTGGATGGAAATCTATTACGGCCATTTATATGTTGAACCTTGAACTTTTCAAATCGCCCTCTTATTATTTCACTGCGTTTTTTGTTGTATACGACGCGATGACTTAAAATGACATTGTCAAAACTTAACAAATGTCAAAAAATACAACTATAAGTTTGACATCTATGAAATATAATCTCTAGAAAAATTGAATTCTTATTGGAAATCCCATTAGTAAAACAAAAGAACAGTTCTGAAAAACCACTGAAGATTTCATCGACTCAAAGCTACATTTTTTTTTCGATAAGGGATTCTCCATTTATCCGACAGATAGAGCAAAGTTATACAAAATATTGGGAGATGTTTTGAGGATTGACGTTGGTTCCATTTTTGTGTAAACATTAATTTTCTACAAAAAAAGACACCGAATTAATTTCTACACCTAATATTACTAAATCTAAAAATATGTAAATAATGAAATTAACAAAACTCAACAAGTGTTAAAACATCTGTCAGTTTAACATCTATGATAACCTCTTAAAAAATTGAATTCTTATTGGAAATCCCTTTAGTAAAACAAAAGAACAGTTCTGAAAAAGCACTGAAGATTTCATCGACTCAAAGCTACCATTTTTTTTTCGATAAGGGATTCTCCATTTATCCGACAGATAGAGCAAAGTTATACAAAATAATGGGAGATGTTTTGAGGATTGACATTGGTTCCATTTTTTTGTAAACATTAATTTTCTATAAAAAAGACACCGAATTAATTTATACATCTTATATTACTAAATCTAAAAGTATATAAATAATGAAATTAACAAAACTCAACAAGTGTTAAAACATCTGTCAGTTTAACATCTATGATAACCTTTTAAAAAATTGAATTCTTATTGGAAATCCCTTTAGCAAAACAAGAGAATAATTCTGACAATGCATTGAAGATTTCATCGACTCAAAGCTACCATCTTTTTTTTGACAAGGGACTCTTCAGTTATCGGACAGATAGAGCAAAGTTATACAAAATATTACATATAATTCTATAAAAAAGACACCGAATTAATTTTCTTACACCTAATATTACTGTACCTAAAAATATATAAATAATGACATATAAATAATTATAACATACAAAAAAGTTTTTCAAAACTGATAATTGTTGTAGTTATTTCAATTAAAATATAAATCAATCATATTTATTACAAGCATCATATATATATATATATATATATATATATATATATATATATATATATATATATATGATATTTAAAATTTAAAAAATGGCAACGTGCTCAATTATGTCGTGACAATTAACCGTCAATCATCTCATTTTTTTCCACAGAAATGACATTCAAACGCCAGTTTAACTTTAACACGATAATATAATGCCATTTTATCTAATAACATGTACAGAGAAAGACGTATGAAAAAGAGGCAAGTGATAAAAAAGTGTAATACTTGAAGCTACAAAATTATCACGATGTATTCTAAATAACATTTTGTGATAATTAATTGAGTTTTACGACTTTGTTTATACCTGATGTTATGGCTGTGTAACAATAGTGCCGTACATGATGTTGTAAAACAATAGGGACATTTCAGTCTGCATTAGATATCATCTTTATTTATACTGCTGTATAAAGTAATAATAATGTTGTAGAGTGTATGATAGTTGATGTTTGTTTTCATTACAGATTGTATTTTTCAATATGCGAATCTATAAATCGTGCATGTATGCTCGTGTGCAGATAATCGTTTTAGTGTACAGACGGTTTCGATCTTATATTTAAATGGATTGATTTTCTTTCTCCTCGTCTCTATAACAGTAAGAGTTTGTTCGAAAACGAGCGGTGAATCTATTCTAAGTAGTATTTTTGTTCAACTAGAATTGGTTTCCATTGTTGTTTCAATATTTATAACATTCTTACACAGGACTTTTATAGAAACTAACTGCATTTTTATAACGTTTTCTAAAATCAAAAATCTATATTTTTATAAAATCTAAGAGAACGATTATCTGTTAATACTATCGTCACATTTTTCATATATTTTCTTGTATTCTTCAATATTTATATCATTCTTACACAGACCTTTATATAAACTGACTGTATTTTTATAAAATTTTCTAAACTCAAAACTCTACATTTTCTTAAAATTTAAAAGAATGATTATTAGTTAATAATATCATGACATTTTCAATATCTTTTCTTGTAATCTTCAATATTTAAAACATTATTTACACAAGCTTTTAAAGAAACTTGCTGTGTTTTTACAACATTTTCAAAAATCAAAAATCTTCATTTTCTTAAAATCTAAAATAATAATTATTTAATAATAATATGATTACATTTTTCGTATCTTTTCTTGTAATTTTCAATATTTAAAACATTCTTACACAAACTTTTAAAGAAACTTACTGTGTTTTTACAACATTTTTTAAAATCAAAAATCTACATTTTCTTAAAATCTATGAGAATGATTTTTTGTTAGTAATATCATGATATTTTCCATATCTTTTCTTGTAATCTTCAATATTTAAAACATTCTTACACAAACTTTTAAAGAAACTTACTGTATTTTTACAACATTTTCTGAAATCAAAAATGTACATTTTTTTAAAATCTAAAAGAATGATTATTTTCTAATATTATCATTACAGTTTTCATATTTTTTCTTGTAATTTTCAATATTTAAAACATTCTTACACAAACTTTAAAGAAACTTACTGTGTTTTACAACATTTTTTAAAATCAAAAATTTACATTTTTTTTTAAAATCTAAAAGAATCATTATTTGATAAAACTATCATTCATTTTTCATATCTTTTCTTGTACTCTTAAATATTTATAACATTCTTACACAAACTTTTAAAGAAGCTTCTGTATTTTTTGAGAAAATACTTCTATAGCTTTAATAAAATTAATGTCGTTTTTGAATATAGATTTAATATGTATATATTATTTAATAACTCTATTTTTAATATATATATATATATATATATATATATATATATATATATATATATATATATATATATCGAGAGAGAGAAAACAGAGACGTGTTTATTATTCGATAGTCGAAATTTTAATAAAAATTGAAAAGTTATTAATTTTCATACCTTTTCACATGAAAATGTCTTGTATGGAGGAAACTTCATGCTCGATTTTCCATCTTCTGCAAAAAATTCTTCACTCCGTTTGCAATGAATAAATTCCTATCACTGGATCGTAATATATAAAGTTCGCTTCATCGCTCGCGAGTATATATAATTCCAAAAATGCCTTTCTTTCCGCTTCATAAATGCTTAATAAGACTTTTACGCACCTGCGACGTTTGCTATTTAAACGTATACTTTGTTGATACCACAAAATGTATATTTATCATACCAGATCCATGTATATAATATATATATATATATATATATATATATATATATATATATATATATATATATATATATACATGCTTTATAAAAAAATAAAATACTTCAAGAGGATTTTAATAGATATTATGTTTTTTATCGAAAAGACTTGGTGAAAAATTGTTAGGAATGTTTAGATTTCTGCGAATATATATAAAGTTCTATGAATTACTTATAAAAAATATTACATGTTATTTTTTTAAATATTTAAATGGAATGATATTTATAAAGATGCGTTATAAATTGATAAAAAAAATATTTAATGTATTTGTATGAACAGAACGGAACAAATATCAATTTCATTTGTTCCAATCTTAATATCTCAATTATAGATTCTATACTCAAGTTTTCATATATTCTGATCCCTGTCTTTTATTAATAATTGTTCATCGTTTCTCTTCGAATCATCTAATACGGATTATAAATCTATCTATAAAGTTTTCTTGTATAGTAAAAGATCTGTTTTTGTTATCAATGGTGCTCTTCGTTGCACTTAATAATAATAGTATGATACAACTAATTCGTTTATTTTCCAGTTGTTGAATTTCCTGGATTTTCCTTGCAGTGTAAACCGATTATAAGTTCACGTAGAACTATAATTACACTACTAGTTGGAAGAAGCTTTTCCTAATAAATAAATGCTTCTAAATATTATACACTGTTTTGTCTAGAACTGCTTATCAAGTTTCTTACTATGAACCATAACTATATAATAATCTTGTAAACAGATACAAGTGTTTTATGGAAGCAAATTAATGTAATTTAATCAAACCAAGTTTAATTGGAGAAGTAGATGATTATTAGTATATATATATATATATATATATAAATATATATAAATATATATAAATATATATATATATATATATATATATATATCGAGAGAGAGTTCAATATATGAAGTGAACATAAAATCTCTTATTTATATTATAGTAATTCCTTTCATATGACTAAAAACGTTATGATATATTATTTACTTTTTTCCAGTTGTCAGTAGATATGTTTGTATGGACCATACAAACATATTTATTGACAACTGGAAAAAAGTAAATAAAATACTATCAAATAGTTGATAGGACCTATCAACTATTTAATGGAAAAAAAGGACTACAATTTGTGGGATGAAAAAAAATAAGTTTATTTACAAATCAATAAAACCATCAAAGAGAAAGAACTTGTTCTTTGCTTTCTTGCTTTGGACATGTTGGAATCGACACTGAAATGCACACATCTGTAACAATCAAAAATGGTATATTGAATGATTTTGACCAACTTTTTGTGTTTTGTGGGATCAAAATAAAGAATTTGTTACTCTGAAAGTGAATTAAGCATGTGTTAGGACTGCATTATGACTTAATATCTGTCTGTTCTAACAATTATAAGTAATCTGTTTTTCAGTTTATGTAAAATTAATTATTTTTATTGTTAAATAAAAGTATTTATTGGACTATAATTATTTTTTGTTTCTATTATGGAATTATTTGTCACTAAACTATAAAGAAGCAAATCTTTTATTTTCAAATTCAGATACAAATATTTTTATACACATTGATTTCATTCTGTCTTTGTCAGGTATAATGGAATTGAAATCAGTGACAAAATAGTAATATTGTAACAGATTATAATAGCATTTCTTTTATGAGTCAGTTTAGATTAATATCTATATAACTGTCAGTATTTGAACATTTTAGTCCATTTTCTGAAAATAAACTCAACATTTATATATATATATATATATATATATATATATATATATATCTTTATCTTTTTGGATCAGCTAAGTGTCTGTTTCTCCTTCACTAGTTTCAGCAAGTGCGCCTTCATCAGTTACATGCTAAAGATATCTATCTGATGACGAGTGTCTACAATGTCTATCTGAGGATGACACATGTGCTGAAAATAGTAGTGGAAGTCAGACATTTAGCTAAACCAAAAGGAAATGTATATGTATGCATGTAGGTGTGTGTGTAGACGGGCCAACTTGGCGTTCAGAATTCAATAAACTATTTTTAGTTCAAATGAGCAAATTTTAGTTTACAACTACATTTATCTATCTGTCCACAAATCTTTCTATCTGCCTGTCTATCTATTTATATATCTATCTGTATGTAGTATACATAGATTAATCTATCTATCTGTCGATCTATTTGTCCAGCTATCTGTCTATTTATCTATCTTCACGAAGACCACCAGGGCCGAAGATAGAAACCGATACATATTTATTCCTTTTTTGTATGACAAATCAAAAATTCTATTAAATAACAATTTTTAAATTTACAAGCACCTCTTCTATAAAATAATATATATAAAATTAAAATTGGTAAGGATTCATCAGTCCGGCGACAGGGTTTTCTTTGAATATACATTTGTCACTCTTGCAGACTTTTACTGAAGTTAGATACAGATGGAGGGAATGGTTCTAAAATTACAAATCATTTCATTCTTTTATACTTCTGTCGAAAATAGATTATTTATCGTTTCTAAAACGTTCGGTTTCATTTATTATTTATGATCGTTTTTGTCTATGTACGATGAAGCAATTAATCTCTGATGAAAAGTTTCTACCATGCTGTTATTGATTTAAAAAGACAAGTTATGTTGTAAGCTGTTTATATCAAGTGTGTTATAAAAACATACTATTATGTATATATATATATATATATATATATATATATATATATATACATGTCTGATGTTCGAATAAAAAAACAGAAATACAATCTTTTTCAAGAATAGCAGAGCAACTTGTTACTGATTGATCGCTAGATTTGATGTGTTTCCGTCAAACTTATTTCACAATAGATCTTCGAACGTTTTAAGTGACTGCGTGTAAAATTTCGATAAAATACGTCTAGGGAAGATGTTAAACGTATAGCTTATAAAGTAACGATATAATGAATGATGTGTATCACTATATTTTTATTGGCATATAAGAGCTAATGCTTCCATAAATCATAAAACGAATCGATATCTTTGTTTGTGAGTACGTTTCACATAAAATGGCCGTGCCTATAAACCACACTGGAAGTTATTATGGTGCCTGTACGTACAGATATATTTTATACGTAAATACATAAAACCGTGTATCCACTTTATATGATATTTGAAAAATTTAGGTTGGTTCAATTGTGAGATTGGACACACGCATGCGACATTTCAGAGAATAAGATTGTGAACATATATATGTATATATATATATATATATATATATGTATATGTATATATATATATATATATATATATATATATATATATATATATATATATATGACGCTACGTATTTGTTTATTCAATGTATTACACTATGAAACACATTATTCCTGTAGGATAACTTTACGGGTCATCAGAATCCTTACGTTTTATTTAATTTATGATCACATAAAAAGAACAGTAATCAAACGAAGTGAAATAATTTACTTTTTTTTTTACTTTTGTGCTCGCTCTTTGTCATAAAGTTCTGTCTTAAAAAATGTAATTGATTAAGGAGCGACGGATGTATTTTTCCTAAATATTCCAAAAGTGTGAGGTCATTCTACAGACGAGTGGTGTTTTTATATTGATTTTTTTTAATGCATTCACTAGTTCTTAATACAAACACATGTATGCATTTATATATATATATATATATATATATATATAGGTTATTATATTTAAATTCTGAAAAAAATAAAGTATATACTGAATGAGATCAAGTTTGATTTAGTTATCAGGTGTAGTGAAAAGTTGTAATAATTTGAAGACTGTTAATTTTCTCGAGGCTGTCGTGTATCTATCTCTCTATCTATAAAATTAAATCTAATTGATCTCAGATTGAAAAGAATTTGTGGAACTATTCTCATGTCGAACTATGTTACATGCTCTGATATTCTATAGATTTTACCGCAAACATTCCAAACGATATAGTTTTTTAACGAATTCAGAAATGTATATGTAAAAGTATTCGCAATGTACTTAGATTTTTCGTTCATCTAGCGCAATACTCTGTATAAGAAATTTATGTATTTGTTAGAAGCGTATTTATTTATGAAATTGTAATATAAATTTTACAGAAGCACATTTTTTACAAATTTAAGAAATTATGTTTAAAGAAATCGTCAAGTATTTGGATTTTTCTTTCCGTTTTATACATTAATGTCTTTATAAGTAATTTCTGTGAATATTTAACTCAAAATAAATTATTAATCTGTAAAAATTACTAAATAAATATTATACATACTCAGACACATGAATAGATAAATAGTTACACAGATATATATATATATATATATATATATATATATATATATATATTGCTAGATAACTAAATATATAGACAGAGAGATAAATAGATAGATAAATTTTTAAACATATATATATGTATATATATATATATATATATATATGGCTAGATAAATAAATAGATAGACAGAGAGATAGATAGATAGATAGATAATTTTTTTAAAGTATATATAAAAAGAGAGAGAGAAATTGATAGATACATAAATACATAGATAAATAGTTAGATAGATATATAAATAGATAGGTATGTTGATACATAGATAGATATGTAGATAGATAGATGAATACATAGACAGATAGAAAGAAGATACATACATAAATACATAGATAAATAGAAAGGTAAATCGATATATAGATAGATAAGCAGCTAGATAGATAAGTAAATAGATAAATAGTTACACAGGCATATAGATGGATAAGTAGGTCGGAAGGTAAGTAGATAGATAAATAAATACATAAATAAATAGTTAGATAAATAGATACAAAAATACTTACAGGTGTATAAATAGAAAGATAGGTTGATAGATGGGTATGTAGAAAGAAAGATATATGGATAGATAGGTAGATAGATAGATAGACAAATAGACAAGTAGTTAGATAAATAACTAGACAGATATATAGGTGGATAGGTGGGTAGAAAGATAGACAGATAGATAAATGGATCGATAAATGAATAGATACATAGACAGATATATAGACAAGTAGATAGATACATATGCAGACAGATAGATAGCTAAATCAATAGACATATATATATATATATATATATATATATATATATATATATATAAAGATAGATAAATAGACAGATAGATAGACAAATAGATAGATAGATTCATCTATGTATACTTAATACAGATAGATATATAAATAGATAGACAGGCAGGTAGAAAGATTTGTGGAGAGATAGATAAATGTAGTTGCAAACTAAAATTTGCTCATTTGAGCTAAAAATAGTTTATTGAATTCTGAACGCCAAGTTCGCTCGTCTATACACACACACACACACATATATATATATATATATATATATATATATATATATATTATTTTAAAAGAATCTATAAAATATTTTACGACTGAAAGCGACGTAAAACCTTTACCATTCACCATTTAGTCTAGCAAACTTTTAAAACAAATACCCGTAAATAATCTGAATTGACTAACATGTAAAAAAAGCGTAAGAGATCAGAAAAAAATGTCCTCGCTCCACCACTTTTCTCTATCGACATATCTAGTATTTATTCGCGTTTATAAGAAACGCGCGCGCACTATAAATATATATATATATATATATATATATATATATATATATATATATATATATATGTGTGTGTGTGTGTGTGTAACGTAAAGATGCCAACAGTCATATAATAATATTTTCATACCGTATGTGAATATTATTTGATTTGACAATTTTGACACGAAAAAGCTTTCAAAAACTGTCGTATCATTTGCACGTCTGCAGCTTTTTTCGTATTCGCCGCGCAGGCGGATCGTACGCACATACAAAAGGGTTCTTGCAACGCGGAAACTTGGAAGAATTTAACGTTGTATGTGACGAGAACATCTGCTTTTTTCTTATTCGACGTTTTCGAAACGCTTACACGCAAATTTCATGAATGTTTGTAATAATAACAGGGTACTTAAGCATATGTACATATATATACATATATCCTACTTTGAGATAACATATCAGAAAAAACACACTTTAAACACAAAATACTCTAACATTAAATGATTTAAAGAAACGGTCAATATGTCAAGTAATAAATATTAAATCACTTATTGAGAATTATTGAAAAATAAAAAGAGACAATTATTGAATATACTGACATTGACAATTATTGAAGAAATGAAAAGAGAACAGTGATTTTAACAAATAATAATATTTCTTTAATAAGCTTTCAATGATTTAAAATAATATTAATATGATATATGTTTTTTAACCTTTTTTCAACTTGTTCATCTGCTATGAACCTGAGAAAATCTTGAACGGTTTCATATGTAGCATAAAACATTTGTTAGAATATATAATTGAATAAAAGAAACGAATAAATATATTCAAAAGAAAAGAAATAGAGATTTTGACAGAAAATGAAGTTTATTACTCTTTTTCAATTCTTTTTCTTCTCTCTCTCTCTCTCTCTCTCTATATATATATATATATATATATATATATATATGTATTCTACTATGAGGTAACATATCAAGGAAAACACACTTTAAATATAAAATACTCTAACATTAAATGATTTAAAGAAACGTTCTATATGTCAAGTAATAAATTACCAAATCACTTCAATTATTGAAAAAAATGAAAAGAAAATAATGGTTTCAACAAATCACAACATTTTTTTTAATAACCTTTCAATCGTATAAATTGATATTAATATAATGTATGTTCTTTTTAACCTTTTTTTGACTTGTACATTTGCTATGAATCATAGAAAATCTTTAACGATTTTATATGTAGCATAAAACATTTGTTAGAATATATAATTGAATGAAAGAAACAAATAAATATATTCAAGAGAAAAATAAGGATTTTGACAGAATATGAAGTTTATTACACTTATTTTAAATTCTCTTTCTCTCTTTCTTTATTTATATATATATATATATATATATATATATATATATATATAAATATATAGATATATATATATATATTCTACTATGAGATAATATCAAAAAAACACACTTTAAATATAGAATACTCTGACATTAAATGATTTAAAGAAACGTTCAATATGTCAAATAATAAATTACCAAATAACTTCAATTAATTAAAAATGAAAATAGAGCAGTGATTTTAACAAATAATAATATTTTTTTAATAAACTTCCAATGATTTGAAATAATATTAATAACATCTGCTATGAATCATAGAAAATCTTGAATGATTTCATATGTAGCATAAAACATTTGTTAGAATATATAATTGAATAAAAGAAACGAATAAATATATTCAAGAGAAAAGAAATAGAGATTTTGACAGAAAATGAAGTTTATTAGACTCATTTTAAATTCTCTCTCTCTCTTTCTTTATATATGTATATATATATAAATTTTAGTTGAATAACGCTGAAGGTAATTAAAAAAATATATACTTTATAAGAACTCTATGTATCCAATGTATTGAATTTCGTCACCGACTGTATATAATATGCATATAATTAAGGAGACGAGATCTCAGAAACAGTACCGTAGAGGGATGCTATCGGCAGGATATTGGCGTTAAAGGAGATTTTAATCATTTCATATTCGTCTTTCAAAGTGAACACAGGGAAAGAATAAAAAAAGAAAACTTGATGATACTTTCGCACCGCTGGAAAATAAATGAACGTAGACGTATCTCAAGAAGCACATCAAATAATTTTAACGCCCGGATTTGTTTAACGAACATTTTCAATAATTTCATTTGATCGCATTCAGAAACATATTCAATAGAAAAAACAGATTTATATGAATGAAATGTGTTTCGGCCAAAAGAGAAACATTGAATGTATTCATATGTACATATATATAGAGAGAGAGAAAGAGGGAAGGAGAGAGAAAATAAATATTTATTTTATTTTATGCACAGACAAATTTTACAAGATTGTGATTAAAGTGAGAATAGTATTAGTTTGCGATTAAAAAAAAAACTCATAAATGGTAATTTTTATGAAATTCTAGAACAAATTTTATAATTTAAGTGTGAATTATTTTACCTAATAAGACACCTCTACTGAGCGCTGTAAAAAATCTCAAAAGAAGATTAATATCTAAGGTGTAAGAAATAATTCGGTGTCTTTGCATTGAATCAATCATAACTCTGTTTTAAATTAAGTTTTCTTCTCTTCGTTTGAGAATTCTGAGGTACCAACCTATAATATTTAAAAGCTCCATATAACTTTGTACAAGCAATTGGCATAACCTCACAAAACAATAACGAAAGCGATGGCGTCCGGAAAGCAGTATATCAAGCAATGCATATTTTTCACATTCTAGTTGAAAAAAAGGCTGATGAAGCCGCGGGAATTGTTTGTTCAGCTTTTGGGAAAAAACGTTGTGACACATAAAATATGCAGAAAATGGTAAAATAGTCGAAGAGGTCCGAAAATGTTTTAAGATTTCATCGACTGAAAGATGGAGCAAAATTATATAAAATAATGAGCGATATTTTGAGGATTGAAATAAATATTAATTTTCTATAAAAATGCCACCGAATTAATTTGTACTATTGTGCTTTATTGTTTTTATTCTTTATACTTTTGAGATAACGTTTTATTATTTAAACCTGCTGACTTTTTGATATATATATATATATATATATATATATATATATATTGATTTTTTTCTAATCTCGAAAATGTCTAACTTAATATACTTTTTAAATCCACTGTTTAGATTGACTTTGAAACAATATGTTAAGGATATTTTGATGATCGGTTGACAGATTGATGGCAGCTTTATCAACTAAACATAACGTTGAGAGCTTGATAAGGGATGTGGGTTTAAGATGTATTAAATATCAGTCAGTGTACAAGCAAGCGTCATCAGCGTACGGCCATGCATCGTGTTTGAATACAGTTAGCACAGTGTGTGTGAATCAAGTATTCTACAAATAGCAAAACTATTGAGAAAAGGGCATCTTTGGACTGAACCCTCATTCCATAAGGTTATTCGTGTCAGGGAAGAAAAAAACATTCCTCCCCGACATCTGAATTCAATACACAATATCATCAAAAAAATTTAAGTTTTATCACAACAAACTTCTCATACTTTCTACTCTTAAGGCGTTAATAGTTAACAAATAAAGTTAGGTCCACATTTGAGAATTAACTTATATGGGTCAGATACAAAATTAAAGTCTATTTTGGTTATGTTGAAAATGTTCGAATGCTTGACTGTATATTTCGACCTGGATCGAGATAAACAGCTTCCAATTTTTTTTGCCACTGTTTCCTCTTCGTATTTCTCCTGAGTTCACCATTTTTCTTTCAACAAGAGATTCGCTAGTTACTCTATAGATGGGGAATAGTTATACAAAATAGTGGATGATGTTTGGAGGATTGAAATGTATTTAATTTTTCTGAAAACATTCATTTCCTATAAAAAAGACATGGACATTGATGTATATCCATTATTATTTAAACATTTTGAAACTAAACTTTTCTTGAAGTATCTTTTTATAGACACTTCCCATTTAAAAAAAATACTATTAATAGTTCAATTATTAATTAATCACTATTAATACTATAGTAAATCTTATAATTGTACATCCATACTATAATAAATATTGTATATTGTACATCCATTATTATTTAAACATTTCGAAAGTAAACTTTTCTTGAAGTATCTTTTTTATAGACATTTCTCATTTAAAAAATACTATTAATAGTGAAATTGCTAATTAATTACTATTAATACTCTAATAAACATTATAGTTGTACATCGATTATTATTTAAACATTTCCAAAGTAAACATTTTTAAAGTATCTTTTTTATAAATACTTGTCATTCCAATCAATTACTATCAATTGTTAAATTACTAATTAATTACTCTTCATATTATAATAAAAATTATAATTATACATTCATACTACAATAAATATTGTATATTTTACATCCATTATTTTTAAACATTTTGAAAGTAAACTTTTCTTGAAGTATCTTTTTTATAGACACTTCTCATTTAAAAAAAGTACTATTAATAGTTCAATTACTAATTAATTACTATTAATACTATAATTAATATTATAACTGTACATCCATGCTATGATAAATATTGTATATTTTACATTCATTATTATTTAAACATTTCGAATCTAAACTTTTCTTGAAGTATCTTTTTTATAGACACTTCTCATTTAAAAATAATGCTATTAATAGTCAAATTACTAATCAATTACTATTAATATCATAATAAATAATATAATCAATCACTATCAATGAATATTTAAATTCAGTCTGTAATCAATACATAAATTAAAACACAGAAATTTACCATCTTCGCACTATTTTCAAAATACACAACTGATTATCCAGATGTGACTAAAAGAAAAATCATTGAGCTCGTATTACCTCGCATGACACAGTTATACACCCAAACGTACAGAAAGAAAAAAAAAGTATTTGCCTCTCTCTCGTGTCCATTACTGTCTGGCTTTAACGGAAACGAACGGTTTTGAAGAATAAAACCCTTGAGCTTGTATTTCGATATAATAAAAGATATTGAGAAGTATTAAAAAGAAACAGTAATACCGGCTGCAGAAATTTATGAAACTGGAGAAGTAGACACCGACATAAAAATATTATATATATATATGTGTGTGTGTTAGTGTACTTGTGCCCCACGGATCTCCCTTAAACAACAATTTGCCCATTACGTGCAAAATCAAAATAAAAATGTGCTGGTTTTTGTGACGCGCCAGCGAGAGAGCATTGGATATAACGGCAGTTTTTCGCGAACACTGCGACAACGGAATCGGGTCAATACCCGGCTTACGGTTTTGGCAACATTCCAAAAACCTTATATAACTGCCGCTGCAACCGCGAACCATCGAAGAACGAATGTTCGACTCACACTTCGGTCTCCACGCCCGGCCGACTCTCATCCATACAACCACGGTAATCCTACAACCCACTTTTACGAACACACACACAGAGGGTGGATAATATGATGGTAGTAGTGTAGAGAGCCAAGCATATATATATATATATATATATATATATATATATATATATATTAAAAAGGATGTATAGACTGACTCCTTGTTCTCATTCCGTCGACGGCGGTCGATGATGTCCGCCGCGCGCTTTGGAAAAACGTGCTTGTATTTCTTAGGCAGCTCTACTTAAAAGTTGTTTGTACAACGAATTCGTACAGTATCTTATGTGTTCGAAGGTAAGTTTACAAATAAATGTACTGTGTCGGAACGAAGTTGTACACAGTTCGGTGTTATGTTTATGTTTCGATGAACAGAAACCGTTTCACGGTTAAATGTAGTTTATTGTTTTCGCGTTCGTGTTACAGGAGTGCATAAGTAAAGTTATTACAATGTTTTAAAACTTCGCTCGCCGCCGACGTTATCCCGATCGATCGATATTCGAGTAGCGGCGACCGTTAATGGAAAAATTAAATTATCGAAGTCTTATCATAAACGAAGAAATGTTTCCGTGCGCTTCGTCTACGGTGATCTTTTATGTTTATAGTTTCGTTATGAACATTCTCAATTATTTGATCAATGTTATTGTATTCTCGATTTGGACTCTACTTTCTGAATGATTCTTTTCTTCACACTAAAACCTACACGACCTGATAATATTTTGTAAATCTGTTGATAATTCTGTAGCAATTCCATCATCGACAGAGCGGGAAAGCAGAGAAAAATCTAGTTTTTCAGTACTGTAGAAAAATGGATAAAAGCAACAATCAATAATTCGATTAGGAACATTTTTATAGTTTGTGTATGAAACAGGAACTCATTTGCGAAATTAAAAAATAATTTAAATGTTGAATGAACACTTATATGTTATAAATGTAGAGTACAAAACAATTAAAATTTAATAATAATAAAATATTAAGTATATTTTGATAAAAATATAATATTATTAGAAACGTGTCTTTGGATTAATGTCATGTGTATTATTTTTGTATAAATCAGCAAAAGAAAATATTAAAGTTAATTTTATGAAAATTCATTCTAATGCTCTTAATTATGAACTTATACAAAGTCCAGATTGTGAAATACTGTTAATAATTTACGTTGAAATGCAATTTTTTTATTAGATTTATATAAGAGAGAGAGACAAAGAAAGACAATAAAGATAAAATTATAAGAGAGAGACAAATTATATTTCTATAATCCATAATATTTATAAATCAAATTAAAATATATTTGAATCTAAATGATTATTTAAAATTATTAAACTTTTTTTAAGATTCTTATTTAGGGCATTCGTATTCGATTTATAAATAATTATTTTTAATCCATTTTTATACAAAATCAGCTCTTATTATTTATCTTATTTTTTCGTACCAGTCTTTTATGGATATACACTTTTAACTGTATTTAAGTTCCTTAAAGAACTGTTGTTTTCAAGATAAGAACGAAATTCAATAACTTATCGCTCTGAGAATGGTAGGAACGTAATAAAAATACTCATAAACGAAAATTAAAAATTATCAATAAATGATTTATTGACAGGTTTTGACTAGAATATTTTTTCATAGTTTGTTCGATGAAAAAATAATTCAATTGTAAAAATTTTATACGGTTCATATTCAATTAAGTAATATTCGAAGTATAATAATATGTAAATTTGAATATTTTTGTAAGTAGAAAGATAGGATTTGATATCTAAATTAAATGAACTTTTAAAATATAGACCACACTTATTTACAATTAGACAAAAAAGAATATTTGTTTCACATTAAAGAGTGTAATCTACACGAAATTCCTACATAAATTGTCGATATCTTCATATAAAACAAATTAAGACAAAATATTACTCGTTCTTAGTTATTCTCTTTCTTCCCCTTTCTCTCTCTTTCTCCCTCTTTATCTATCTCTCTATCTATATCTATATATATATATATACACAATTAAAAATTATCAATAAATAAACTCTTTTGATGAGTTTTGATCAGAAAACTTTTTCATAGTTTGTTGGAAACTTTGTAAAAATTTTATATGATTTATCTTCAAATAAGCAATGTTCGAAGTGCTATCATTTTTAAAGTTTAATATTTTGATGAGTAAAAAAATTGGATTTGATATCTAAATCAAATAAAGTGTTAAAATAATGACCAAAATTATTCAGAATTAGACAAGAAGAATACTTGTTTTACATTAAAGTGTATCTCTACATGAAATTCTTACACAAATTGTCGATTTTTGTACGACATTACTCAATGATATCCTCATATAAAACAATTTAAGACAAAATATTACTCGTTATCAATTATTCTCTTTCTCCCTCTCTCTCTCTCTCTCTATATATATATATACAATTCAAATAATCAATTAATGAATTATTGATGAGTTTTGACCAAAAAACATTTTTATAGTTTGTTGGATACTTTTTTATTTTTTCCTATCCTAACTTTTTTTATTTTTATCCTATTCTCTCCTCAGCAAAATATTTAACTATTTCACAGATTTATCTTCAAATAAGCAATGTTCGAAGTGAACTATTTTTTAAGTTAAATATTTTGATGGGTAAAAATATAGGATTTGATATCTAAATGTAATAGACTTCCAAAACCATGACCAGATTCATTTGCAATCAGACAAAAAAAGAATATTAATTTTACATTAAAGCGTATCTCTACGTGAAACAATCGATTTCTGTCGAAGTCGCTCATTGATGTCTTCATATAAAACAATTTAAGACCAAAAAATTCGCTCGTTCTTAATTACTTCCCATCCGTGAAGTGTTCGAGTGTAGCTCTTATACGGCAATACGTCTGTCGTGTCTCTCTTTGTGCAAGAAACATCGTTAGACAAAAACAAGTATCGATTTGAAACAGTGGAGAGGCATCGCATCGTACGAATAGCATTCGCATCGACATGCTTTTAATTTTCTCGTGATGTTTTTGTAAGATGGATCTACCTATATATGCGAATGTGAAAAGTTAAGTTGTATTGTATGTGTTTGGACGCTAATGAATAGAATTATTGTTGTGCCCTAAAACTCTGGGTTTGGGTCAATATCGAGTGGTAACTATTAATTTTATATAGTGATATAACCATTCATTCTATTTTCCAATTTTATTATTTACTATATAAAAACGGTGAGTGTAACTTGAAAAAATTGCCTCAATGCCCTCATTAAAGGAAGAAATCTTTTTCAAAAACTTTTAAGTGCAAATATCGAAACTTTTTAAAAAAAGTATTAATTTTATTTATATATATTTCAACATATAATATATATATATATACATATAATACATATATATATATATATATATATATATATATATATATTGAAATATATACAGAAAAAAGAGAAAAAGAGAAAGATATAGATAATCATTTATAACAAAAATGATATTCTTTTGAAAATGACTTCATGAGATACTTATTTCTGCATTGAAGAGTCAATTTTAATTTGAAAAGAATAATAAAATGTCCCTGTTTAGAAATGAAACATCAACACAGCATATATATATGAACTGATATATATATATATATATATATATATATATATATATATATATATATATATGTGTGTGTGTGTGTGCATTAATAACAAAAGCAACGATTCGTTTTATAAAAGAAGACTCTTTTTACATGTATTGCTATATGTTTTTGTAAGAATGTGCACGTCTATGTGTAATATATATATATATATATATATATATATATATATATATATATATATATATATAAATATATGTGTATGTATGTATACAAATGTCTGTTTGTATGTCTGCATGGGGTGTATGTATGAACGTAGGTTTGAAAGAGAGATTTGGCCACAAATATCAATTCGTGGTTGATCGCGCATGGGAAGCCATATTTTCTCGAACGATATTCTATAAAAAACTACATCGCGGAACCACTCGATATTGACCCAAACCTCTCACGAACCACTACAGACGAGGAATACAAAAGAATGGCTGGAATACTGAGGAAAGTAGGAACCTATCTGGGTGATCATCGCTGACTGTGCTCTAATACAGTACACGCTCAACATATGTGCATACGTTTATGTATATATATATATATATATATGTGTGTGTGTAAATATATACATGTGTGAATGTATGCTTGCAATCATATATATTTTTCCAATTCCGTTTCATTTTGTTATAGTTTTCTTTATATCATCTGTTATGATATATTTATGAAAAACATCATTTTCAAATACTGTCTGTCCTGTTAGTTATTTTAATGTGTCTGTAGAAGTATCCGGAGTATAATCTTACACACTGTACAGTATAGTCTAAAGTGACAATTGATTTTTAAAAATCTATCTTTATTATTTAATAAATTAATTTATTAAAAAAGCATCTGCCTGTCTTTCATGATTATTTCTGTCCGATATTAACAGAAATAAACGGTTAAGCAGAATAAACATTCAAGCTTGTGTTTCGCTATTAATAAAAAAATATTATGAAGTATTGAAAAGGAACAGTTGTACTGGTTAAGATAAGATTAGTCAAAGATTCATAAGTCTTATATTACAAACATATTTATATATATATATATATATATTTATGTATATATATATATATATATATATATATATAATATTATATTTTCTTATTAATATTATAAGTTAAGGAGAACAATTTGTCACTCACTTGTAACAAATAGAGATATTGTTAGCAAAATTGTTACAAATTATTTAATTATTATACTGATTTCTTGAAAAATTTAATTAATGTTCGAATAATATGAATCCATATTTTTAAACAACTATACATTTCAATAATTATTTTATATTATCTTTGTTTCTCTCTCTCTCTCTCGCCCTTTCCTTATCTCTCTCTCTCTATATATATACATATATATTATTTCTATATATATATATATATATATATATATAAATAACTAATGATATACCTCTTGTTTGGTTTCATTAATATTACATTATTAACCAGTCAAGTTCCTAGGCGAATAATATTTCTAATTGTTTCAATGCATACTATAAAATGTATAAGAATTGGAGGTGTTCCTTGAGGACATTTATACTGTTACTTTAGCTCACCATAGGATTATAGAAAACAACTATACTCAAGGAGTATAAGGATTATTTTTTACTGTTTTATTACAATTAAAATAAAATTCTAATTTGTATTATTAAAAATTAACTACGTAACAACAAAATTTATTTGTATATTTTGTATAACCGCCGATGCTGGCACAAAATAAGGATAAAATCATTCCAAAATTATATTCTGCTACTTTAAATATATAATTCAAACAATATGCTTTATGTTTAAAAGATTTGTGAAATTTTTATTAAGTTAAATAAATAAATCGGAGGTAAGAAAGTATTTTTTATTTTATAAAGGTTTATAAAATTCAAACTCTGCAAAGCTGCAATAGTAAATAATTAGTTTAATGAAAATGTTTGATCCGAACAACTTGTGTCGCTTCTCAAATGGCAAAATAACTCGTCTGTAAAAGTACTATTTATTTGAAAGAGTACTGTATTTTCAGGTCATTAATACAGTATTACAGTTCTTTGAATTGAAGTGTTGGTAATGGTCACAATTATACAATATATACTTTCCATTTATTACAAAGTAAGAGCTTGTTAATTAAAATGATTCGTTTTTCCAATATGTGGATTTAAGAGGGTTCCTTTTAACAGAACTGATCGAATTTGAAATTTTTTTAAAATGTTATTAACTCCTTGATTTATGATTTAATTCTGACAGCGCGTTCCATAGTCCAAGTCTCACTCATGTTTGGTCCGAAATCCGTATCACGAGTCTCACTCGATTTTATAAGACAAGGGGTCGATTAAAAAAAAATAGATTAACTTAAAAATGTGTGTATATTACAATTTTAAACTCTGGAAATTAGCTCATTTCTATTTAAGTCCATTTAAGTTAGGTTTTCTATTCAGGTATTTTTTTGGTCCAATTATCTGAACCACATATAATGAAGTACAGAGATCTATTACGTTTCGAACGATTTTCTTTTTATCGTTTATATATATATATATATATATATATATATATATATATATATATATATATATATATATGTGCGTACGTATGTCTTTGTACAGAAACGGATAACCGGAGCGAAGCTCGTGGCACAACCATCTATAATCAAATCTCGGAAACTGATCGTCCACTTTTCCAGTTGCCGAGAAACCGGTGGATTCACGATTCCCATTGGGAATGATAGTATCGTTCGGTTCTTAACTATATAAGTTTTCATTTACGATCCGAACATTTTGTGTGCCTCTTTTTGTGACCGAATGTCATGTGTGTATTCTTGTTGATATATCAAGCGTACCATATATGTATATGCAATATATATATATATATATATATATATATATATATATATATATATATATATATATATATATATATATATATAGTTGAAAAGAATAAATGGGTTGTTTATTTTTGTCTATACTGTCATATATATATATATGTGTGTGTGTGTGCGTGGTTAAATGTGTATCAATTAATCTACTTACAATTCCGATCTTGCAAACGATACGAGACAGAGTTAATTAAATTATTCTGAACGCAATGAGGTCAAGGTCTTTCCGCGTTTGCGCTTTGCAAAAACAGAAACGAGATAGCATACATCTGGAGGATAGAAAGAAAACCTAATCTGATATTTTAATCGAATGCTAGAAAATTTCAGACTTGACAATTAGCATTACTGGAGAACATTCTATTACAGATTTAAATATCTAAACATTCATGTCTGTTGTTTTTACATTTTAGTGTTTTGAATTAATTTACATATTTTAGAAAGAGTACGTTGACAGAATAATATTAAACAACGGTTTTAATGGTCGATTCTCTCTGATTAATATTTCATCGTTAATGGTCGAGAGCTTTTTTCCAATACTCGACCATAAGAGGACAGAAAATTAGGTGATGATATTTGCACACGTGTTCCAAAGAGATCATTCAGATAATACGTTTGCACTTATCTTACTACTTGCATACCCGTTTGTATACTTTATTGTATTGTTTATTAGCTCATTGATAAAGAATGACTGGAAAAATTGTAATGGTTCTCTTATATCTTGGTTGAATTTGGCGGCCCGGTATCTTAGGAAATGTTGAGAAAGGTATTTTAGTTATGTCAGGGTCATTTTCTGTAACATCCTTCCAATCGTCATCATTCTCAGGGAGGTTTTCATTCGAACTGTCGTTGCTTTATTGACTGCTACTTGAAAGACACTGAACTTTTTTCCGTTTAGATTGCACCACATCACTATCAGAACTACTATTATTATCGGAGTTATATTCTCAGTCAAAATATTCATATCTATGTTTTGTAAATCAAACATCCACTCATCTTCACCGCTGTTAATTTCATAATCAATATCTTTTTTGTATTTCTTCCATGATTTATAATTTGAAAATTTGATTAATGTGTATTTATTTTATGAAAGTAAACTAACACTTGTAATATTGAATATACTCGATAATTTTAAATCACAAATATTTAATATTTCCACATAAAATTCTAAATAACAAAACTACTGAATATCATTGCGACGAAACGGTTGTGGAAATTTCATAATATTCACATCTTGAAACGTTATATAACTGTAAATATTTCTTGTCAGTGCATGACCAACTAACTATTTAAGGTAATAAGTTGCAATATTTGATAAAAAACTACAGATATGATAAGTAAATGAAAGGAAAACTAAATTCTTTACATCTCCCCGTATTGGGGCCTTTCTTTAGTTTTCTATGGCTTAAGTGTGATGTCCCTGTAGCGGGGCATTTCGACCGTTAAGGGTTAAAGATATATATATATATATATATATATATATATATATATAAACCTACCAAATATTCTTTTCAACTATATATATATATATATATATATATATATATATATATATATATATATATATATATATATATATATATATGTGTGTGTGTAAATATGTATCAATTAATCTACTTACAATTTCGATCTTAAAAACGATACGAGACATAAAGTTAATTAAATTATTCTGAACGCAATGAGGTCAAGGTCTTTCCGTGTTTGTGCTTTTCAAGAACAGAAACGGGAAAGCATAGGTCTGGAGAATAAAAAGAAAACCGAATTCGATATTTTAGTTAAACGCTAGAAAAAATTTAGTCTTGACGGTTAGCGTTATTGTGTTAGTGCGGATTGAAATATCGAAACATTCATGTCTAATGATTTTTTTTACACTTTAATATTTTAAATTAATTTAGATATATTATATATTTATATATTTCAGAAACAGTACGTTTGTTATGTATCCATCCTCACTACTGTACTTATTTATAAATGAGGTGCGGTATGTCCGTTCTGACTAATGAATTTCAACTGACCTGTCATTATCTAAGTTATGTATCCGTCTTAGCAAAAGTATTGTCACGTTCCTGTCGTGATCCCTGTGGTCACTTAGATAAAATACGATTTCATTATACAGAGGACAGTATATAAGCGGTAGTTGAAAGAACACGTGTGGTTATAGTCATTGCAGCAATAATTAGTATTAAACAATAATAGTAAGAAAATATTTGTTTTTTTTTTTTTTATTTCAAACCTGCAGCATTTATGCTATAAACATATATAAAATATCCAAAATATAACACGTTGATAGAATAATATTAAACAATTGTTCTAATGGTCGATTCTTTCTGATTCGTATTTAAGGAGGACGGCCTTCACGAATGACTCGGTGCAACGAAAAATATATACTTTTCGATGCAGTAAACACAATATCGAGTTTGTATTTTTACATAATTTACTGTAAACTCTTCTTATTTTATTTATACGTATTGTCCAATCAAGATTAGGTATTTTTATAGTCCAATTCGTTCACATGTGTTTTTTTTCTTTTCTTTAACTCCCATCGAGAAAAATATTGTTTTAATGAAATACTCTTAAGCGTTCGGCACACATACATTAACTTTTCGAACTGAGGGGTGATTCGAACTCAAGTGCGCAAACGGGGTGTGTTTTTGAATTATAATTTGTGTTCGGGCGCCAATGACCCCTGTTGTCGATGCGCCCTAAATCCCCAATAACTAACTAACTGTAAACTGTCACAAATTTTGTAAATAAACTAATTAAATGACATTATTTTAAGATGTGGCATAGTGTTAGAACTGTTTTGTGATTGAAATCATGTTTGAAATAAAAAAAAAAAACAGAGTACATATCTGACAACTTAACTAAATATATTTAATCTATTTATGATTGATTATATTTATATATATATATATATATATATATATATATATATATACTGCAGACTTTCACTTAAAAAACATTACAAATCCAATTTATGATGTATAAAAAAATATCACTTGAACATAATAACATTTACGATGATCGGAATTGAAAGTAATATACATTATTGGATGTTATTGTTCAAGATATAAACATACACATACTTATATATATATATATATATATATATATATATATGCTATCGTATGTAGAGAAGAATATATCTCCGATTATTTTTATTTCAAGGAAAATGTAAAAGTGATGAAATGAGAAAAACCACATATCCAGATATAGAGAGACCGTCATCGTTCGTGAATGCATTTATTCAATTTAAACCACTTATCCCACGAACATAATAGATAAAACTAGCGCACGACACAAGTGTATTTTTATATGTTTAAGTATACATTGTCACGTACATGGAATAAAAACTAAGAACCGGCGGGGAGGGGGAGGTTGCGAACGTGGAGCGAACTAGCGGGATCTTCTGCGAGCGAATAATATTTCGAGATGCTTTTTCGAAACCTTTCTGAAAACCCACTTAAAATATATTTTCACACATACGTAAACACACACACACACACATGCACACACGAGTGTATGTTTTGCTCCCTCACGACGAATCGTAAAATATAATAATGCTAAATCCTGACGAAGGGACACACTTGTGTCAAAAATCGTTATCTCGTTATATTCGTTCCTGAGCTTTATTTATTTGTCCGCGTTATATAACTACGGATTTTTATTAGTTTTTCGTTTCAAATGTGTATGATTTTTTTATATTGTTTATCTTACATGATATTTATATATATATATATAATGTTTATACTTTTAATTTTTTTATAGGTTAGAATAAAACATGAATAGTTTCTCTGTAATAACAAAGATTTTTATTAATTAACAAAAAAATACAATTATATCTTAAATTAAGAATGTTATTCCTACCTGTAATAACAAAGAAACAACATTCAATGTTATTATTCACAATCTTACTTTTGGATTAGTTTATAAATTTTTATTTCATTGTTTCCGGTATGTCTTTATTAATCATACTAATTGTCACATAAAAATTCACACGCGCCAATTCTCCCTGTTCGTATATTAAGAGATCTGATTTACCGACATGATAACGCGCGCAATTCAATTAGATTAAGGATTATTCCTTACATCTCCCCCCCTTAAAATAAAAAATTTATTTTGGCACAAAATAATTTTTGGTGTAAATTATAATGCTCTAAACTATATAAATAATACTTAAATTCACGTTGAAATTTCTTCTGTCGATGCACATGGAGATGGAGTGAGTTTTGAGATGTGAAATAAATTTGATTCTGCTTTTTTATGTCCTATGTCAATTTCATACATTGTGTTTGAAATTTTCCTCAAAACTCTGTATGGTCCGATTCTTAATTCATCCATTTTTTTCCGGTTCATCTTATTCCCATTTTCAATGTATACTGAATCTCCAACGTTGAAATTGTATGTCTTTTTATTTTTGTCGTATAACTTCTTATTATATTCATGATATTTTATACTGTTTTTTAATGCTGTTATTCTATCGTTTTCTAATTGATTATTGTTTTTATTTATTTTTAATTCGGCTGGTAATGCTGACGTATCGTTACCATTTAACAAATATTGTGGGCTAAATTTTGTCACCGTATGTTCGGTTTCATTGTATTGATTTACACAATTATGTGCTACAGTTGTCCACGCACATTTATTATTTTTTTCATTTATTGCACATCTTATTTTATTTACTAAAGTTTGATTAAGTCTTTCATTGAGACCGTTTGAAAATGGTGCATTAACACTTGTAAATACCATTTTTACTCCTTTTTCTTCTATGAAATTTTTAAAGTCTTTAGAATTTGTGCCTGGATATTGATCTGTTAAAAGTGTTTGTACATTATAATCTTTTAGTACATTTTCTATTAATTTAATGAAATCATTAGCATTCTGTGTTTTTGATGTTAGTATGTGAGCAAATCTTGTGAAGTGGTCTACTAATAGATGTAAATATTTTTTCGTGGATCGTGTACCACCGAATCCACCTATTGTGTCTATAGAAATTATTTCAAATGGCTTTGTTGCAGGACCAAGATGTGACATTAGGCCAATTTTGTTTTGCCCTCTTGATTTATTTTTTATGCACACTTCACAATATTTACATGTTTTCTTTATATTATCTAAAATATTCACTGCTGTATAGTGCGGTAGTATTTTATTTTTCATTTGATTTATGCCAATGTGACAAAATTTCTTGTGTGTATTTTCTATTAACTTTTTACTAAGTTTTTCTGATAATATAATTTTTTCTCTGTTTTTGGCTTTTTTATAATACACATTATTTTTGAAATTAAGTTTGTTTCTGTTGTCTTCTATATCTCTATTTTCCTTTTGGTCTTCTAAAATATCTTCTAACTTTATTAAGTTTACAATTTTTAATTTATCTTCTTCATCTTCTTGAGGTTCTAATACTGCATTCCTACTTAAGCAGTCTGCTTCTAAATTATTTTTGCCTGGGTGGTATATAATTTCAAAATCAAATTGTGATAAATAGTAGGTGAGATCACCTAATTCTTCATCTGTTCTAGCTTTTATATTCATTTTTTCTAGTGGTTTATGATCTGAAAATACTGTAAAGTGTTTGCCTATGAGCCAGTGCTGCCAATACTTTACTGACTCTTTTATTGCTATACATTCTAAATAAATTGCTTTTTTCCTTTTTTGAGATTCATTTAGTTTTCTTGAAAAATATGCCACTGGTTTCTCAATTTTTTTACCTTCGTTTAGTTGTGGTTGTTTTAATACTGCACCTATTCCTTTTAAACTTGCATCTGTGTATATGTGTATTGGTAAGTCTGGATCAAAGATAGCTAATACTGGTTGAGTGCAGAGGAAATTTTTCATATATTCGAATGCTTTTTGACATTCTTCTGACCAAATAAATTCTTGGTTTTTTCTCAATAAGTTATGTAGTGGATCTAAAATTAGTGAAATTTTTGGTACGTACTCATTATAAAAGTTTATTTTTCCTAGAAGTTGTCGAACATTTTTTTTATTTTCTGGCACAGGAAAATTCCTTATGGAGATCAGATTGTCTTTTATTGGAGAAATTGAATTATGTTTGATTATATGTCCTAAGTACTGTACTGAATCTAAGGCAAATGTACATTTTGAAAGTTTTAATCTAAATCCTTCTTTCATTATTGCTTCTAATAATTTTGATAAATGGTCTACATGTTCTTCGAAAGTTTTTGAAAATATTAATATGTCATCTATGTAATTCACTGTAAAATCTGATAAATTGTTTTTCCTTATTATATTACTTAAAATTCTTTGGAATATAGCTGGTGATGTTTTTAATCCAAATGGTAGGCAAGTCCATTGAAAGTGACCTTCTTGGGTCATGAAGCCTGTTTTTCTTCTATCTTCAATTCTTAGTGGAATCGACCAGAATGCAGAGTTTATATCAAGTTTTGTAAAATATTTGCAGTTTCTTGTTTTTATTACAAGATCTTCAATTAGTGGGAATGGTTGTGATTGAGGTACTATTATTTTATTCAAATCTCTGAAATCTATACATAACCTTGATTTTCTGTTTTCATCTCTCTTGTAAGCTAATGTTACTGGAGCAGCAAAAGGACTGTATGATTCTTCTATTAAATTTCTCTTGAGTAGTTCCTTTATTTGTTTTTCTATTTCTTTTTTATCTTCAATTGTGCATCTGTATGGCCTTTTGCTACAATATTTATCTATTGTGAGATCTATTCTGGCTTCGTAATCTTTTACAGTGCCTATATCATACTTATCTTTTGCAAATATATTTTTATATTTGTCTATTAATTTCATTATTGTTTTTTCTTCATTATGCTTTAAATGATTTGTTAAAACATTGAAAGTATTTTCTTTTACATGTTCATTAAAATTTATTTGATACTTGTTTATATTTTCTTTAGATTCGGAATCTTTTTGTTCTATCTCTAAATTTTCATTTTGTATCAATTTAAATTTTTTTATACAATCTAATCCTATCAGAAAGTTATATTTAAAATTCTCATTATTAATAATGAACACATTAATGTAATCTTCTGTATTTAGGATTTTTGTTTTTATTTTTATCAATCCATCAGTTTTGTATACACCATTAATCGTTCTCAAATTTGTTTTTTTTTAAATTGTTACTTTTAGATTTTAAATTTATTAGTTTTGAATTTATTAATGAAACGTTGGAACCCGGATCATAAATAGCCGGCACTTCCAAAATATCATTTAATGTAACATTGAGTTCAATTAATGGTGGCACCTCTAGTTTTTTGGATCGTCTTCACTAAATTCTACATCTAATGTTAAATTATTTACATGTTTAGTTTTATAGCCTTTATTTTCTTGGTCTTTGAACCAGCATTCAGCCTCAGAATGGAAACGTGTTCCTTTTTCTTTTTCTTTGCATATTTTGCAAGGCATTTTATCACTTTTTTCCTTAGTGATGGGCCATTTTTTCTTCAATTCTAAATTTTTTTTGTATGTTAAATGTTCCAACTTACCAATTTCATTATGTAGGTCTTCAGTCTTTTTTAGTTTTTCTCTATCAATTCTGTCAATTATATTATTTGGCAGACCTGTTGCGATGAGATCTATTAATGTTCCATCATCAATAGTTTTTCTTACTTGTAGTAAGAGTTTTTCTTTCTTTATAGAATATTCTAGTAATGAACCAGATTGATATTTGTATGATATAGCATATCTTATTGGAGACCAACCTTTACTAGCAAATGTGTTACAAAAATTGTCTTTCCACTCTTTCCAATCTGCTTCAATAGTGAGCTTAAGAAGTGTACAACTGTACCAATCTGCAGCACTTTTGTCCATAAACGTTTTTAGAATTTCTATTATTTTATCATTCTGTGTTAACCTAAATCGTTCACATTCTTTCTCAAAATCGGTCATCCATTGATTTGCATTTGCATTTTTTCCATCAAATTTTTCAATAGTAAATTCTTTAGCCAGTTTTCCAATATTTTTTTCTTCTGATTTCTCTTTGTTTTTTTCAAGCAATTGTTCTATTAATTTTACTACCGCCACGTCACTTGTATTTTCATTCTCAAATACTTCTTCTAAAAATTCATCTTGAAATTGCACATTTCCATTATCATCAAAGTAAACTTTTTTTAATTCTTTAGTTAAATTAATCCACACTTGCCTTATTTGATTTCTTAATTTTAGCGTTTTCTTTACCTTATTATATATTGCCGTTTCGGAAAGTTGTTCGTGATATTCTGCATTTAAAAATTCACATGGAATTTTGAACGTGCGTCCATCCGTTGTCGTTAATCTGGTTATACACAATAAATTTGATTTCTTATCTGAAGCTTCAAGCAGTGCAAACCTGAATTGAAGTTTGTCCATTGTGATTTACAACAAGAATGTTGTTTTATAATGTTTATACTTTTAATTTTTTTATAGGTTAGAATAAAACATGAATAGTTTCTCTGTAATAACAAAGATTTTTATTAATTAACAAAAAAATACAATTATATCTTAAATTAAGAATGTTATTCCTACCTGTAATAACAAAGAAACAACATTCAATGTTATTATTCACAATCTTACTTTTGGATTAGTTTATAAATTTTTATTTCATTGTTTCCGGTATGTCTTTATTAATCATACTAATTGTCACATAAAAATTCACACGCGCCAATTCTCCCTGTTCGTATATTAAGAGATCTGATTTACCGACATGATAACGCGCGCAATTCAATTAGATTAAGGATTATTCCTTACATATATATAACTATTTCTACTTGTTATAAGTAAAAACATGAGGATTAGAATTCAAAATTAGTTATTCTGAATTATAAATACTATATATGAAATAATTTTGAATAATAAATACTATACTGAATCCGCGAATTCTGAAATATAAATACATAAATGTATATAACAGTTCAAATGTGTTGAATAGAAGATGAGAATAAAAAAATATTTTTAATTATTTGATACAGATTAACACTTTAATGGCCGGAAAAGCAAATTGTCTACCTAACTAAAACCTGTGTTATCAAGCGGGAACGCCAATTGATTGTCTACAAATATAATTATTTCTAATAATATGTAATTTTAAGAATGTAAAATAAATAATACACAGATACTAACCAAAGCCTATTTAATATAATTTTAAATTTCCATGTCAATATCGCAATTAATTTAAAACGTGCAACACTGAAAAAAAACGATTAATGTTTTAGTCTCACATTTTCTGAAAATGCCCCCGGTAAAAAAATCATTGTTTATAATGTAAGGTACTACAAGAGTATTTAGTACGACATTAATAGGAACAAATATATAGGATTGGTAGAAAAATAATTGCGGTTTGAGAACTTCAAATTCATATACATTATTCTCTTTTTTGATTTTTCTAGCTGGTGTAAGTGGCCAAGAACTGTTGGATGACTGACGCTTAATTTTTATGCAAGCTCTCAAATTGTTGTGCGTGGTTTTGATTCGACCAAAGCTTTCAGTTGGTTGTTAAGAACTGAAAAACACCCGCGACCTTCTTCATCTTCACTTGTTCCTTCAGTGAAGGAACAAGTAAATTCAATTATTCAACTGTAGAAAATTCAATACTATGTTACATTTATTAAAATATATAATAATATTAGCTTGGAAGAAAAATAATTGCGGTTAATGCCTTTCAAATTCATATACATTTTTCTTTTTTTTTTGATTTCTTAGCTGTTTTAACCCTTTGCACTCACAAGACCAGCTGTATTGTCCAAAAACTTAGAAGCGTTCTACCCCTAGTGTACTCACATTTCCTCATTTATAGATAAAAGCTTTGATAAGCGTTCGTCCATCAATGTCATCGGGTGTTTATACTTTTCTATCTTTATCATACTCTTATCGTAATTCGTAGTATACAAACTTCTGATCTGCTGTATGGCCTAATTGCTTGGAATAGAAACGGTAAAATGGTCCAGAACTGTTGGATGATTAACTACTAACTTTTGTACAAGTTTTTGAACTGTTTTGTATGATTCTGATTCAATTAACGTCTTCATTGGTCGTTATGAACTGAAGAAGGACATCATCAACATTTTTCATCTTCAACGATCTCGTCCTCAGCACGGAATTTTTGGAACCACTATTGTACTGTAAATTTCTTAACAGTACCCGCACCAAAAGAATCGTTTACGACCAGTTTCTGCTACTTCACCACCCGTTTACAAGTCATACAAAAAATGTTTCTTTCTTTGCTACTCTTTCATGTTTAATTCAGTAGCCCAGTTTAAAGCAAAATTAACAATAAAACCAAAATCGATATTATCAAAACACATACCGAAAAATGCACTTTAAAATGATATTAACATGAACACAGTGAAATGACACTTTCATTGAAAAGAATAATGGTTAGAATACATAAATCTAAAACCGCAATTATTCTCCTACCAACCTTATAAAAGCGTTCAATCGTTAAATATTAATATTCTGTTACTCATTGCTTATCAAGTCGATTTTTTTCACAATTCAGTTCTGACACGTTAAATTGATTTTCACAAATTAATTCGTTTTTTTTTTTAATCTGCAAGCATAAAAAAAAATTAATGGAAAGTGTATTAAATCATAATTGATCATTTTACTTATTATTATTTATCTGGATTTTTATAATGATTTCATCAACTGTAAAGTGTTGAAAATACAGAAAATCTACGTACAGGAAAATCTTGAAAAAAAAAAAACTTTTTCTGTACCTCAGCGCTTTGCAGATGATAACAAAATCATTTTAATGTGTATAAAAACAATAAAAATCCATCAATACAGTGCTATAAACGATTGTATCCAAACTAACAAAATCGTTTTTAAAATTGTAACAGCTGATTAAATCGCTCATTCCATTCTAATATATATATATATATATATATATATATATATATGTATATTTATATATATTTATATATATATATATACATATATAATTATATATATATATATTTATATGTACATATATATATATATATATATATATATATATATATATATATATACATGGCGGTACTGTGCGAAGAAAGTTATTACAGAAGTAATAAATAATTTTATAAAAGAAATAAATTAGTATTAATTGAGATTCATACGGAAATAATATTTACTACAATTCACCGTCTCTTATTTATGTCATATAATGTTTTTAATATTCTGTATTATTTCAAATGAAAACTAGAAAATAACACTTCTATTTATTTCCAGAACATAAATACAAAATATCGTACAAAAATAGTATATATTTGTGGTGCTATTTATAATTTACACGTTTTTTCTTTCTAGAAAACACTCATGTATAAAAATATATGTATACAATTATATTCTACTATTGAAGAACTGAATGAAACTAAATGTAGTGTTTACATTTAACACGATTGTACATTTTCACATTAATCATGTTATATTAAATTCCTTCATGTATATATATATATATATATATATATATATATATATATATATATATATATAATATCAATAAATATAAATGTCAATTCATTTATTATGAAAAGAACTTTCACGTTTCAATCTTCCTATTTGCATGTAAACTTTGAACCATCGTCACGACATCTTATTAATTTATCAAAGTTTTGTATAATAAAAGCGTTATAATGAGCAGAGTTTAATTTATCAGATCATTTATATACAAACACACACACACACATATATATATATATACATACATACATACATACACAATGATATATGATGTAATAATAAAAAGAAGTTAACTGAGAAAAGTTAAATATTTTTTTGATGAGGTCTCTTGAACACAAAGTATTACTTTTTCGAACTATAGTTTTTTTGAAGTTATTTTTCCTATCCTTGTGGTCACTATTTTTTTGTTTTTGTTTGTTCATTATTGCCATTGTCCTTCGACATCTTCAGATGGGTACTGATCTGAATTTGTCTAAAAAAAATCTGTCAGCAGGTGTCGGACGACAAAATCAATGATAGATAAACAAAAACAAAGAATACTGGCTTCAAGGACAAGAAAAACAACTTCAAATACAGGTACACATGAACGAAACGAATTGCAAATGTAGTTTTTATTTGTAAAGAGAAAACCTGAAAACTATTATAATTAAAATTAAAATTACTGAGAATGCGAATTAGACATTTTTAAGAAATTGAAACAGAAATTATTCATAGCATTAATACATGGAATTAGTTATAATTTTATTAAATTTTAAGACTTTACTTAAAGTTATTTTAAATCAGTGGAATTTATACCGACTGATTTTTTTTAAAAAAAATACGTTGCTATGAAAAGATTTAAAAAATGATTTTGTTTTACTTTAAAAATATTTGGTTATTTGTGACATTTTGTAATTATTGTTATAAATCTCCCTCTCTATCTCTCTCTCTCTCTCTCTATATATATATATATATATATATATATATATATATATACATACAAGGGTTAACTGAACAATTTAAAACTTATTAAATACCATGATAGCTTCAATATTGCATTATTTGATTCCATTATTCGCAGAGTTTTAAATTACAGAAAAATCTTCTTTCTAATACAATTTTTTTTATAATGATTTGAAGAAGAAAAAATACTACGAGATATCTCTATCACTGAATAAATTCGTATACTGAGTGCCGACTACAAGATATCTCATAATGTTTACTTTATGAAGCTTTTCATATAATAGTTCTCTTTTCATGTTGTTTCATTCTGCAATGACCGTCGCCCAACAAATCCCATCTGGCGACAATCAGTAGTACAGATGTGTAATGATTCTCACGGGGAAAACCCATCAAGCGAGTCTATTCAAACTTATAGTGCAAGCTACGAGATATTTCGTGGCTGGCAGTGAATGGGTTAATGTAAACATAATTTGAAAAGAAAAAATGAAACAAAAGACATTTTCGTACAACTATAAGACTCCAGATCGTTTATCTTTATTTGCTTCAGTAAATTGAAGCGAGTGAACAACATCTAATGAACCGACAATGAAATATCGTGTATATTTAGAGACTTCAGATTGTGTCGGCATGTCTGTAGCATGTGTGCAGAAGTCTGTGCGTGTATATCCATGGCCATTATCGAACATAAACGAACATGTTAATCTACATTGAAAAAGTCAAGAGGTCCGAAACGAACATTAAAAAAAAATGGTGAGCGTAGATGTATAAGAACGAGGATCATAATCTCGATAGCGCCGATATAATAATTACACGGAGAATATAAAACATCAATCAGTGCGGATCGTAAAGTGGAAACGGACCCCCTCCTCCCCCCCGACACAGTTCCCATTCCGTCGGTCGCGCGTTTCTTCGTCTCCTTCGTCATTATTCTTTTATTTCATACACATAGAAAGCACGCTCGATTCGCCACTGTGAAACAATGATGAATTAAGATGAAACGGTCGCGATAAGCGACGCGTAGCGTTCAGACAGCGAACTATGTGATAAATGAAGACCACAGGCGCCAACTTTAAATGGGACGGGCGTACGCAACGATGTAAGAACAGAACTCGCTCGCTCCTCACAATATTATATTATATTATATTCGCACAATAATTATTATTTACATTATTTTGTGTATTTGCACGTGCCATATTTTGTAATTATCTTCACGAAACGTGCTTATCTCCTGTACGAATATGTATATATATATATATATATATATATATATATATATACATATTAAAGTTTTGTTCTTTGTTGTAACAGAAAAGTTTCGTATATTCGTTGTTCTGTTTGCTAGATTGGATTGTAAAAATGTTTGTATATATACATTTTTAACAAGTTTGTAAAACACAATCTCGTGTTTTTTCTCCCGCCTGCGTACCCTATCTGATAAGCGAAAAAGAGTTTATGAAATTGTTCGAAATAACAAATAATTTATGATGGAATAGAAAGGCGAAAAAAATGAAAAACAATGTTCCTTCGATACTTGTTTTTTTCTCATAAAAACAACGTTATTAAAAGAAAAAACAGTGTTGAGTATTTATAAAGTACGTTACGTGCGTTCGGGTAAAGAGAACTTTTTAACTTTTCAAGTCGTTGTGTTGTTTTAAATTTATTTGAATTTAAATCTCGTACATTTTTACATGTTTTGTAGAGAAGGTCTATCGGGTTTTCGATACGGTTACACAATTAATATAGACAGTACTAATTGTTTGAATGTAGTAAATAGTTGTAGAGTATTTATAACATATCTGGTGGAACGGAACGATGGTATGAGAACGTTGTTCCCAGTATGAACTTGTAAAAACCCTGACAATGTGCTCTAATAGACTGCTTAAGCAGCTTAGTCATACACATGTGCAAGAATAAACATGAAATTGTTGTTCGTCAGATGATATTAAAATGTAAATGTTATTCAGCAAGACAGTCATTGTATTTGCAGTTCTAAAAAAATATCTGACAAGATGAAGGGAATGTTTAGTCACGACCTCAAACATTTTCATATATTTTGTACTGAAATTATCAGAAAAGTTCTTTGATAAATGTCCCAAATTAATACAAACCATATTAATTATTTTAATGTAATGAAGAATAGTTTCAACATTTAAAAATGTATCAATATTGATTTATTACTATCGAAAATGTTGTTTAAATCGAGTAAAAGTTAAATTATCAAGACTGTTTGTTTATTTGAAATAATATCCACACAGATTTCTCTTCATTTCAATTTAAATAGTTTTTAAAAAATTTAACATTAAAATTTCAGACAAATCGATCAGGTAGTTTTTTTTTTCTGGCCTCCGCAAGACGAAAAAAAGTAGTTTCGAGATAAACGCGTTTAAAGTTTCAAGCAAGTATATTCTCAAGAAACTGACCTGACCTTGTAATGGGCTGTAGGTCCTGAAATACTCTGAATTTCGTCATCAAATTTTAACAGTATATTTTTAAGATACTATACTTTCGAAAAAAAAAATCGATTTTTCGAAAATTCTAGACCACCGGGTCCCCTTAAAAGTGTATCGATTTGTATCTTGTCTCCTGCTCAAACTTCTATACAGTATATTTTTACATTAAAGGATTATCAATATTATATGTATATATATATATATATCTATATATGTAAATAACTGTCTTTATAAGTATGTGTGTCTGTGTAGTCTACGCAGTAATTTATTTGACACATCTGTATCACTTATTTCATTCAATGTATCATTGGAGACAAACAGAATAGCTAGCTGACAAATATATGATATACTTTTTTTTTCATTGAAGGAACTATTTAGTTTCCATCCAACTGTTCTGAATAGAACTTTATAGCGTGGAAGATTGCAACAATATAAACGTTTGTTCAATAGTTTTGCATGTATTAAACTGTAGGATACGATACAGTCATGTTATTTCGAATCGGCGTAACTTGTTTTTATGACGATGTAAGTGAAAATTATACGACGATGCGAATAGTACAGATTTTATGACTGTCGTACGTGTAGATGTCTGTATTTATGTATGTACACACACACATACACACACATATATATATATATATTATATGTATGTATCCGATTCAGAAAAGGATGATCATAAAATTCAATTATCGTTGTAACGAGGTCGTCTGGTAATAGTCTCCGCGTATAACGGATACGTATTCATTTGTGCGACTTAAACTGAACGGACAATCTTCGACGACTGCATGTGTCTTGTGTCTCAATCGAATCGGGATAAAAAGATCAGGCAGATGATTGAATGCCTGAACTTTAACATTATTTCTGTAGAAAGTTGAACAATGAGAAGTAACTTTTCTTTCCACTTAGGTCAGAAGTTTAACAGTGCTACAGACGACATCACAATGATACATTGAATGAAATAAGTGATACAGATGTATCAAATAAATTACTGCGTAGACTACACAGGCACACATACTTATAAAGACAGTTATTTACCTATATATATATATATATAATATTAATAATCCTTTAACGTAAAAATATACCGTATAGAATTTTGAGCAGTAGACAAGATATAAATCGATACACTTTTAACAAAAATGATTAATGATAGATTGAATTGTAAGATACTCTTCTACAATCTAATACCATTTTTGAATGTTTAGGATTCTAAAGATTATCATTTTTATCAGATTTAAGTACATGTTAATCCTTTTAATTGCTACAATATATCTCTTCAATCAATTGTAATATCTATTAACATTTTTCAGTCATTTCCATCATTGAATTATAAAGATAATAAAACATTTCTAACACTGGCTAAATTCACATTCACACATGAATTCCTTTTTCACTCCTTAACGAAAAATCGTTTTTTTGATCAAAAAAATGTTGAAGAAATTACTATTATTCATTTTTGATTGTCACTTGTACGTAATCAAAAACAATCAATAATAATTAATTGAAGATTTTTGTCCAAAACTTTTTCTGTGTTTTGTGGACTGCAAAATAATTCATGTAAATATATGTGTATGGTGTTTTTATTTAGAATTTCTGTTTATTAAATGACATAACTGCAATTAAAAAAAATGCGCATGAGCAGCAATCAAAAATAATCAATAATGATTTATTCAACATTTTTGACCAACATTTCTTTTGTATTTTATGATCTGAAAAAGAAACTCATTTATGTAAATATATTTGTGGCATTTTTATTTAGAATATATGCTTATTAAATCAAATAATGTCGAATAAAAAACACCACAAGCAGCAATCAAAAATGATTTATTGAACATTTTTGACCAAAACCTCTTTTGTATTTTATGGCCTGAAAAAGTAATTCATTCATGTAAGCATATTTGTGTGGCATTTTATTTAGAATTTATGCTTGTTAAGTCAAAAAATGGCGAATAAAAAAACACCACAAGCAGCAATCGAAAATGATTGATTGAACATTTTTGATCAGAAAAAATATGGATTTTGTGCGGAATGAAAAACGAATTAATTTAAGTTCATAATTTATGAAACACTACTTGTGATTGTAGAGAAAAAATCTTTTGAATTTATTCTTGGAAATATTTCCAAACCTGAATCGAAATTTTCTATTTACTCGAAAAATCGATAATTTGTTACATGTTTCTTCAAGTGTTCGATAAATTTCATTTAAATTTATTAAAATAATGTAATAAAATGACTGTTATAAAGTCGAAAGCACACTTGAATTAAAACACCTAATCTATTTTCATTAATTGCTCGTTCACATTAATTATCGTAACGAAATATGTGGTAATTATTGTTAATTGAAATTTACAGCAATCATTATATTGTAATAACTCATGAGATATTATTAATTATAATCGATACTAAATCTGCAATTTCTACCGTGATTGATTACATTGCATCAATTGACGAGTTATAGGTATTGTATTCCCGTATATTGTTCCATATAATTGTTTTAATTGAATAAAGATTAGAATTTTGAAGATGAGAATATTGTTCCACATATATTCTCTTTTTACCACACAGACCATGAAATGTTTTCTGGTCAGTGTCAATAAATTATTATATATCGTTTTATAGTCCTTATCAATTAAAAATTACCAATAATGAAAATTGGTCAAGAGTGAAAAAATAATCCATTTTTGCAAGCTAATTTTGGCAGTATCAGAACTGTATTTAGAATATGTTACTAATGAGGATTTTTTGTCACTTAATAGTTGACGTTAATGTATTATAATAATAAAAAAACTTTCCTATATATTTTTGCTTGTTTTCATTATGTTATCTGATTGTTTATACCAAAATAAATGTGAATCAAGTACTACTTATTAAATCAATAATATGTAAATATGTTCAAAAGACGGTAACAGGCAATAGATGTATATACATATACATATATATATATAAATATATATATATATATATATATATATATATGTATATATGACAGAACATTACAGTTATATAATTTCAACAAAAGCGACTGCAAGCACGAAATGTGGAATTTGTGTTTTTTGTGAACATTTCGTATAGAGTAGATTCCTGTAATGTTTTGCTGTCCAACATATTTATTTATCTATCTATTTATGTATCTGTGTATATATATATATATATATGAATGCAGAGACATGTTATATTTTTTGTACTTTCTAACGAAGTAGTACATTTTCTTGTTCTGTACATACATTGTTAATATATTGTTTGTTAAAAATAATAGCGTGTAACTGAATTGAGTTTAAAGCTTATTATTTAATTTACTGTTAAGTTTGTATATAAATATATATATATATATTATATACACACGCACATATATATATATATATATATAGAGAGAGAGAGAGAGAAAGAGAAATAGAGAGAGAGAGAGACGAGGGAGAAGAAATTTTAATTAAGATACGAATTTTTGTTCATTTTTCTACAAATATAAGAATAGTTTTTGAAAACATATTGTTTATATATATATATATTTATATTTAGAGAGAGAGAGAGGGAGTGATATTTTAATTTATGTGTGTTTACCTTAAGTGTGTTAATTATTTTTTATTCATTTTTTTACAAATATGAGAGCAGTTTTTAAAAATATAATGTGTTACATATATATATATATCTATATATTTACACATAGCATAGAGAGAAAAAAGGAAGTGGTCATTTAAGTACGTATTTTTATTAATTTTTTGCAGATATTAGATTTTCTAAAAAATAATTGTTATATATATATATATATATATACACACATTATATATATATATATATATATATATATATATATATATAATGAGAGAGAGAGAGACGAGTGAGAAGAAATTTTAATTAAGGTATGAATTTTTATACATTGTTTATATATATATATATATATATATATACAGAAAAAGAGGGATTATAATTTAAGTACGTTTACGTTATGTGTGTTAATTATTTTTTATTCATTTTTTTCAGAAATATGAGAACCGTTTTTAAAAATATAATGTGTTAAATATATATATATATATATATATATACATATAGACATAGAGAGAGGGAAAGAGCGAAATTGTCATTTAAGTACGTATTTATATTCACTTTTTTAAAGATATTAGAAGACTTTAAAAATTATTGTTTTGAATATATATATATATATTTACACACACATATACAGAGAGAGAGTTTTTAAATTAAGTGCGTATTTTTTCTTTTTATTTATTTTTTTATTAAAATTAGAGTGGGATTTAAAAATGCGTTATATATATATATACATACACACATACATATAATTCTTTATTATTTGCGTGACTGAGAGCGTCTAACTTTTTATATCCTAGTAATGTATGCAAAAAGGCTTGTTAATGAAATAGTGAAATGTGAAGAGAACTGTTTTATAAAGTTAAATTATCCACGTTTCGTGCATACATGTAATATAAGTGTGATGTATGTTTTTATTTTTCTTTTAATATATATGTATATATATATATATAATTTGACGTATAAAATGATTTATTTATAATATTATTAGGTATATGGAATTTAAAATATTAGTTGGTATCGTTCATGGATAGCACGATAAAGTGTATAAACTGGCAATTTATACATTAAAAAAAGGATATAAATATTTAAATAATTTTCAGGTCATAAATCGAATGGTCGCAATGATGAGTGGCTTAAATTTCATTCAATTTTGTTAACAAGTTACAGTTCTGTTTATATTACGAAGATGATGGCACAGCTTTCGAAATGAATATAATGTTTGTGAGCAACTTGTGCGAACGTCACCACAAAAATCACAATCAAAAATGGTTGCGGTTCTTGAGAGGAAAAAGAATTCATTACTGAACAATTTCATGTATATCTAATTGAAATATTTTCGGCTGGAAAAATTTTAAATGGTTTGCTAGATGGAAAAAGCATTCACTTGTGAATGTTTAATTAATTTTATTGATATCGATTTATTGTATTATGTAAAATTTATATTTGTAATCTGTTCTTGTTTCTTTTTTAAAAAAAATACTAGTGTGTGTATATATATATAAGTTTAATAAGAAATTCATGAGAAATCAAATAAGATGGAAGGCATTAATTATAAAATTAAAGTAAAATTGTATGGTTGTAAGTAAATTAATCATTATACGAAATTACATACAAAGTCGTTTTTTCACGAGCCGAGAATAAAATTTCAGTTTCATTAATTACTGCTCAGATATAAAGCATACTTTTTATTACAAATGTATGGAGATTGTGCTATATACTCGGCATCGGTGTAAGTACTGCAACAGAATTACATGGGCATTAGCACATTGCTATCATCAACGTGGTTCATCAACGAGTGGAGTAATCATAATAGTGGCGATGGCGGGTGTGTACATAGTTTGTGAAACGCGTCAGTTTATTGTGCTGAAAAACATAAACGTTAGAGTATTATAACATATCTGATGGAACGTAACGATGGTATGAGAACGTTGTTCCCAGTATGCACTTGTAAAAATCCTGACAATGTGCTCGAATAGACTGCTTAAGCAGCTTAGTCATACACATGTTCAAGAATGAACATGAAATTGTTGTTCGTCAGATGATATTAAAATGTAAATGTTATTCAGCAAAACAGTCATTGTATTTGCAGCTCTAAAAAAATATCTGAAAAGATGAAGGGAATGTTTAGTGACGACCTCAAACATTTTCATGTATTTTGCACTGAAACTAATCAGAAAAGTTCTTTGATAAATGTCCCGAATTAACACAAACCGTATTAATTGTTTTAATGCAATGGAGAATAGTTTCAACATTTAAAAATGTATCAATATTAGTTTATTACTATTGAAAATGTTGTTTAAATCAGGTAACAGTTAAATTATCAAGACTGTTTGTTTATTTGAAATAATATCCACACACATTTCTCTTCATTTCAATTTGAATATTTTTTTGTTATATAAAAATAGTAATTCTAATTAGATATCATACACAATATTACATGAATGTATTTGTTTTTCAAATACTTTTTTTATCAAGTCAAAATTTTTTTTTTAATATTATTCAACATTTAAATCTTTTAAGATATTATTTCTTCATTCTCAGAATATTTTACAAACAATTTTATTTGAAAAAGAGTAATGACGTTATTACAGTTAGAAATTAAAAAAAAACATTTCGATTTACTTTTGTAGACTTGCTCAATTACTTTTTAGAATGTTTTATCTCAATTAAAGGGAAACATTTTCATTCGACATAATCAATATTCATGTTCGTATGATACTGTACGACATAAGTTATTGCTGAAAGATATCTGGCAAACTGGAGAAAATATCTATTCACATTTTTAAATTATTGATATAAAAATATAGACGATTTATTTACATAACCGCTTAAATATAAAACGAAGACGTTGAAAAAGTGTCACAATTTTAAATACAGACGATAATATTCTCTTACAAAAAATTGACAATGTGTTTTTAAAATGATTGACATTTATTAAAAAATAAATTAAGGAAAGTAAAACACACAATTAATTATTAGTTTTCTGAAATTGATTTTTGTTAAACTATAGGTTTATTTATATTAGTAATATAGAAATTTTCTGGATTGAAATTAGAACAATTAGGTATTAATTTATATTTTAACATCAACTTAATTCAGTTTTCAGTATTAATTGATTGTCTAAGAAGATGAATTATAATTAAAATCAATGGCTGTTTAATATTGTTGTTTGAACCGAGATATTTTTGATAGTTGTTCATTGGAGCATGTTGGATTATTTTGATATAAATTGTTTTTAATTTGATATGTATATATATATATATATATATATATAATAAAAGTTTAGTGTAGTATATAAAAAAAACAGACATAGATAAAGGGAATAGCACACTGACAAAGATATTGTCTACTTTTTTCATTGAGGAACGATTAATTACCATCGTACCATTCTGAACAGATCTTTACAATTGTAGAAAATCTTAACAACACAAACATTTGTTCGAAGTTTCGCAAGTATTAAATTGTAGAAATTTATTATCAAATAATTATCTAGAATACAATAAAGTTAGAACATATGTTTCCACAATACATTTTTGGCTTTATCGTTGAATTGTTTTTTTATAATTTAATTCTTTCTTTAACCCCACAGACTTCTGATCAGAACTGTTTGATAAATCATTTTTGATTATTGCTTGTACTCATTTCAATCGACATGCAATCATCCTCACAGTCTTGAGGAATAGAAAAAAATGTAGATTTTTTCCCCTTATATTTTTACATTTATTCAACATTTGTTAGTATTTTTTTTTTAAAAAAAAGTATAAATACTGCCAGATTTCAACATTTTCTTTTATTTAATATAACAGACGAGTTTTCAAATAATAAAAATGTTTTTTTGATTCTAATCTTTATTGTAAGTGATATTTCTAAGATATATATTTTTGGACAAGATAAGTAAAAAAATAATTCAAAGAAATAATTGCAGAATTGATTTAACTTATATTTACAATTATAATTAACTCACAAGAGTGTTATTGCTTTAATAGTAAGTTCTTAGTAGTGTTATATATATATATATATATATATATATATAATTAATTAATACACTAAATACAAACAGTGAGACAATGTTTTATGTTTAAAAATTATAAACCAGTCTCTAAATAAAAGGTATAAAAACCGATTTAAAATAAATAGAAGATGTGTTATGTATCAACTATCTAAAGATGACTTTAAAATCAATACTAGAATTTGAATCATTGAAGATAAAAACTTGTGTGATTGACACAATCGAAAATCGTTATGATAATGAAACACATGGTTTGTACAAATGTGATAAAAGAAAATTTAAAATCGTCGACAGGAACATATTTATAAAAAAAATGCAGTCCCGTTTACGTTTATAATTATCGATTATTTCCTTCCATTCTTCAACGTTGAGATTGCAGGTTTGATATTTGCGACTTGTACGCTTCTTCGCGTCGAAATATTGTATCAAGTTAACAACTGAAATGAATTCCGATCAATAATCGTAGAAGGACGAAACGGAACGAAATAAACAGGACATAAATACAATTTTCATAACGAAATGTAATAAAATATTTGTTTCAACGTACACACAAGAACATGTAAGTCTCTCGTAAATTCGTGAACTTTATCAATAAACACAAATCAGAACAAGAAATGAACCACTCTCATTACTTACCGGAAAGTCTATAAAGCGAGACCGCGCGTTTCTATCAAAAGAACTGTGCATGTTTGTGTGTGGTGTGTATGTGTGTGTGTGAAAGAGTGAGAAGAAATGGCACGGGCGAGAACACCACTGTACGGTATGCTACATCTACCGGAAAACTCACAACGACGTAATTCAACATCATCTGTAACAATTTGAATTGCAAAAATCACCACTTTTGCTGCCAACTTTCGTTTCTTATCACTCTCTCTTCTTTCTGTTACGTTTAATGCGTTGAATAATTTTCTATAGTACTCACTTGACATGTAAGAAAATGATTTGCATATGTAAGATGTCTGGCGAATAGAATTGTAAATGATACGTACGTTATGTACGTTTCATGTGTTTAGTACATTTTATCGCCCTCCATCTATTCCACATCCCGACACGAATTTATGTCGTCGGTCGTTTTTAAATATCGTAAATGTGTGTAATTAAAATTTTAGATTGCATGTGTTGTTACATTGAAGACAAAATATTTTCGAAAGCGTTTCATGTTTTTCACTGATAAAAAGTAATTATGATAGGCGTTCGCTCTAAAGCTAAACACAATAAACAACATCATGAAAAGTACGGTTTTTCGGGGATCTAAGCCACACGGAACTGTCTTAACATCCAGGGTACAATTTACCAAAGGATAACACCCTTGAAATGTCTAAAAAAAATATGAAAACATTCTATGAATTGAGACACACGGACGTGTTTCGAAATCTTGTATAATCACAAGTCAAACACATGATGTGTTCTTTTTTTTGTAAGTATTGTAATAAAATAGTAGTACAGTGTCTAGTAAATGTATGCTAAGTATCTGTGTTCTAGGACCAGTGAATTTTTGTGTTCTATTTTCTGCTTTTACAGATTCCTTTAACGGTTTCTTTAAAATTTGTCCCTGTTCTATTTCTTGAAGATAATTGTAAACCTTTTTAAAGCAAAACTCTGATTTTTTTATGTATTTTTCTAACTCTCTTCAACAATTGATTTATATATATATATATATACATTTTATGGGTTATATGAAATTTGTTTGTATATATATATATATACAAATAAAATTTCATATAACCTATATATATACCTATAATGTAAATATATATATTTATATAATATACAAATCAATGACTGAATGGAGTTAGAAAAATACATAAAAAATCATAGTTTTGATTTAAAAAGGTTTACAATTATCTTCAAGAAATAAAACAGCGACAAATTTTAAAGAAACCGTTAAATGAATTTGAAAAAGCAGAAAATAGAACACAAATTATATAGAACACAATATATATATATATATATGTGTGTGTGTGTATGTAATAAAATAGTAGTATAGTGACTAGCACATTGAGCTTCTGAACAGTTCTTTTATAAATTAAAAGTTTTCTAGCACCTCATCTCTTTCTATAATACAGTTCTGATACTGTGGATAAATTCGTTTTTATATATGAATATAAATTCAATTAATATACAATCGAAATGAAATTCAAGTTACATAATTACACTATACTGTAAGACATTCTGCTTATATGTAAATTATAAAGTCGTTAGTAGAAGTGAATTTACAATCCTTCTTAAAATGTTCATATCACGTTTGATAACCACCGTAGTTAATTATTTAATTTAATAAAAACTCAAGTCTAGTGTTTGATTTCACAGCATTAACTATGAATTTCATCTGATTCTAAGCTAAGCAGTCTATCAATAAAATATAGTGATAAGATTTTTCAACAATACAGTTCTGATACTGTGGCTAAATTCGTTTTTACAAATGAATTCTGTTTTCGTTCCACAGACCATAAAAATTTTTCTAGTTAGAAATGTTCAATAAATCATTATTTATCATTTTTGATTTTTGGACAGATTTATTTATTTATATATATATATATATATATTAGGTTGATAGGCAAATAATTGAGGTATTTGTTTTCTGAATTCTAACCTTAAGTTGTTTCAATGAAAGTGTCATTTCATCATTTGCATTTTCCGGTCTATATGTTGGTAACATCCACTTTGGTTTTATTATCAACCCTTAAATTACACATGAAGTCAAAGTGATCCCAACAACAGTGTGTCTCGTATGTTTTATACAGATAGTGTGTAATTTAAAGGTTAGATTTATTTCAAATTGGGCTATTGAATTAAAGATGGAAAAGGAGTAAATGAGAGTATTTTTGTATGAGTTCAATACGGGTGGTAAAGCTTTAGAAACTGCTCGTAAACTAAACGATGCTTTTCGTGTGGGTACTGTTAAGAAACTCACAGTACAATGGTGGATCCCAAATTTCGTGCTGAGGACGAGATCCTTGAAGATGAAGAAGGTCGCTTGGTGTCCTTCCTCAGTTCATAACGATCAACTAAAGGGGTTAGTTGAATCAGAACTACACACAACAGTAGAACGCGTTTAAGTTTCTGGCCAATACAACATGATTTGTGAGTATAAAAGGTCAAAACATCTAAAAAAAAAATAAAAAAGAAAAACCTTCATATGAATTTGAAGACCATGTACCGCAATTATTTTTATACCGACCTAATATTATTATATATTTTAATAAATGTAACATAGTGTTGAATTTTCTACAGTTGAATAATTGAATTTCCTTGTCCTTTCACTTGTATGTTTAAATAAAAATATTTGCTTTCTATAAATTGATCTCATGTTAAAAATTTAGTTTTTATTGAATTTAATTGATATTAAAAATAATTTAATATACTATAAAAAAAGACACTTTTTTTCTTTGTTCCAAAACCTATTTTTTTTAAAAAAAACTGCATTATTTATAGGATAACTTAATAATACTGTCCAGTTAGAACTGTGTTTAGATTTAATACTCTATTAAAAGAATAAAATATAACATCTGAGTAATATTATAAAATGTGTTATCACCATAAATCACAGGTATTTCCGTTTTGTTTTTTTTCTATTTCTCTAAGGATCTATAAAGAAAATCGTCGACGCTGAAAGTAATTAACAAATCTGTCTCTGTCTATAGATTTATTCACAAATACCACATGTATTTATCAGCTTACAATTGTAGGGATTAAAACCGAGAGTGATTAGCGACCATTTGGATAATTGAAAAAGTAATCAGTAATAAATAAAACTGAAGATTTATTTGAAGTTATTTATATTCCTTCACGGACTCTTAAATAACGCCACTAGATATTTGTATTTCGTTCTGAATGTATGACGAAATTTTACATTTTTAATTACTTATCCAATTCGTGTTTACTTGAAGATTACATTGGATTTAATCATTCTAAAAAGTGTAATTGAGATTTTATTCTAAATATTTTAATAGGGACAAACATTCAATGTTCGATTATTGATAAATAATCTTTTAGTTTGTACTGTTAAGATTGAGAAATCCTCTTATCAATGAAAATATTTTACAATGCAGTATTTTTCTTTTTAATGTTATATATATATATAGTGGTAAGAAAAGAATTAGATAAAAACAATCGGAACCAATATTGACAGATATCAGAAACAGAATCGTGTACGACATACCTCAAAGTCAAACATATTCATGCAGGCGTAAAATGTAAAACGCACACACACACACACATCCTCACTCACACCCCCATATTTGTTTTCCTGCGGCTACGATCATTTATCTACACTTCTCTTACCATTTTTTTTCATTTCTTCCCTGCTAGTTGTTTCGAATAAATCAAACCGTTAAAGCAGTGACTTTTGTTTCGTTTTCTTTTCTACGTTTAGAAGCAATAAATTATTAAACGGCTTGAATCTTTTACGCCGATCGTGCTTTATTTCCTTTAATTCAATCGTTTATGCTGTATTCTTTTCGGTCTGCGATCAGGCATTCAACTGTTCTACTTTATTATTATATTTTGTTGATTCGATTTAAGTGATATTAAAAATTGAAGTATCAAAGTGGTATTGAAGTTTAGTACTCTGTGTTGTTACACTTACACTTTGTTACATTTCTCTGAATTTATATAAAATATTCGATTTTTGAAATCAGTCTTTAATAGAATAGTGAGATTTATTTAATATCTTTTTTAATATTTTTTACAATCAAGTTATTAAACATATTAGTGAATTCAATATTTGTTTCTAGCTGAATATCCAGCTTTTAATAAAAATGGATTTTCAATTGTGATTATTATTGGTAAAGAATGAATAAATAACTGAATTACTTTTAAAAAAATGACAAGAAAATTAATAATAAATTATTTTGATAGGAAATAATTGTGGTTTTTTATATATGTATTTGAAGGTTATAAACCGCAATTATTTTTTTAAATATCTAATATTTATTATCGTGAAATAATAAATGGTATTATTTAGAACACTTTATATTTTTCTTAAACATCTTTGAAATTTTTAATTTTTATTTACAATTTGTCTTAACAGTCTGTAGACTATTTTTGTATTATTTTCCATATTATTCGTACATAGATACTTTTTATGATTCACAGATACATAGTTTATTATCAAATTTAATTTGAGATAAATATTTTTATTAATTATTTATATAGTTAATCGATATTAAAAAAAATACATATTATTAAAATAAATATAAAGACCTCTTGAATATTATCTACCTCTTCAAATATTGAAAACAATAAAATCCGTTTAATACTTGTGAATGTTTTCATTTCATAGACTTTGAATTTAAAATAATAAGCATGGAATTTCATGATTTTTGTAATAACTGAATAATTAATTTATTAAAAAATCTTATTTAAAATTAAAAAAAAATAGATTATGATTTTTGGTCTTACTTTGTTCGTCTTAGTGATTATACATTTTTTTTAGTACAATTTTAGTCGATTAGAAAAGAGATACAAAAACAACTTGTAGAAAAGTAATGCTCTAAATCGAATATTTTTAAAAATATAAAATAAGTTATCATTTCTTTGAAGTTTTTTACATCTCAATTCATTGAACAGTTGAAAAATCATTTCCTTATTTATCTTATATATATCATCATCATCTTCAGTCTCTGTTAATCCACTGCTGGATAAAGGCCTCTTATGATTTTCCATTTTGTAACATTAAATACCTCTGTTTTCCACTGATTCTCAATAAAATTTGTAATATCCTTATGCCATCTGTTCATTGGTCTATTTCTGAGTCTTTTTATATTCCTTGGTTCCCAGTCAGTAATTTCTCTTGTCCATCGGTTGTCTTCTGTTCTTGCGATATGTCCCGCCCATTTCCATTTCAGACTCTTTACTCTTCTTATTATATCTGTGACTCCTGTTTGTTTTCGTATCCATTCTATTCTCTTTCTGTCTCTTCTTGTTATTCCCAACATGCATCTTTCCATACTTCGTTGTGTTGTTTGGAGTCTTTGAACTATTTTGGCGTTAAGCACCCACACACACACACACACACACACACACACACATATATATATATATATATATATATATATATATATATATATATATATATATATATACGTACTGAGACTTCTGTCATTTTTTGATATTAATTCATTATATATTTAAAACATATATATATATATATCTGTGTGTGTGTTTCAATTATATGATGAATTAATATTAAAAATGACAGAAATAGAATATTTTTTTCCATATATCCAATAGTTAATTATTACAAGATAATATTTAAATATAAGTGTGTGTAATATTGATTTAAAAAGTTTATAGTTCAATAATTTCATACCTAATATAAAATATGTTTATATAAATAAACTATTTATAAATCATACTTTTTTATATAATTTATTAATATAAAATTCACGTTGGAAGTTATGGATTTTAAAAGAATATAAATCAGTCATGCATTTTCACAAATTTTTACTGTTTTCATTCCACAGGCCATACATTTCTCTTTTATTAAAAATATTTATCATCAATCAGTATAAATCATGTTTAGTTGCTGTTTATGAGTACTTAGATGACGATTTTCCCATCTTCAGTTCTTCAAGACAACAGAAAAGTTCTACCCACATTTTCCTGTATGATAACCAAGAATCATAACTGATCAGTAATAATTCATTGATCATTTTCAATCGGCAACGGTTTTATTAATTGTACGTCTGAAAAAAGATCAATCTGTGAAATTGAGTTCAGTCAACGTGCCATAACTGTCCTGTATCGAACACTATACGCCGATTGAAACAAACAACAATCTGCATTTCGATCGAAATGATGCGGAGACCGCGTCTACAAGCCTAAACACTTAAATTTTTGAACAAGATGGCACCGCGACGACGGCAATTCGCATGTTAATTCGTGTCCACAATTCAGTTTGATCCCGCGTTCGTTCATTGTTATTTATAAACGTTGAACCGAGTACACGCTACGAGGATTATGTTAATTTCGTTCACTGAGAAAACAATGTACTATTTAAATGATCGCGATAATTTGTTTTAAACTTTCGTATATTTTATTAAAAACTTTCGCAGTCGTTTCGCCATGTCCGTCTCGACTGTTCGCAGCGTTGTGTATCGCAACCTTTTCTTGAATAATCCCGTGTGAAAATGGCTCCGGGCCAAAGTTTTATTATGAAAATATTGTTTTCATGTAACTGCCTTAAATTAGGATCACTTGCATACATACATATATACATATATACATATATATATATATATATATATATATATATATATATATATATATATATACACAAGAGTATACAATAATTTGCATGTTTATTTTTCTTTTTATGTATACATTAAATTTCTATTAAGTAAATTTAATGTTGAGACACTGTATTTACACGAGTATAATACATGAGGATAATTTATGATTCTCGTTCAGTCGTTTATCATCTACATCTATTTAACTATTACAATGCTATTAAATGATAGGTTATATTTGTTAATTACTTTATTTATGAGGCACTTCTATAGTTTATTTAACTTGTTGTTTGATATCTTTTTTAATTAATATTTTCTTAGCAAATATCTAGAGTATGTTCGTTGAATTTTTTAACGAATTGTATCCAATTAATTAGTTCGAAGATTATAATAGGGTACAGTTTGTGATAATACAGTTATTTTTTTTATAAAAAAAATATATCTTAATAGACATCAAGCACTTTATATATATATATTCTATAGAAAAACTAGAAGATAATTTTAATTCTTTCTATTTTAAAGTCATGTATTGAACAGTAAATGTTCTCTTCATTTTTAAAATGTACATATATTTAATTTTTTTTCCTACTTTCAAAATAGTTAGAAATAAAATTGATAAATATTAAAAAAATTAATAAAATTAATAATTCAAATGAAATGATATGGTAGTAGATATTAGGTTGATAGGAAAATAATTACGGTTTTTGTTTTCTGAATTCTGACGTTAATTTTTTTCAATGAAAGTATCATTTAATTGTGTTCATATATTAATATCATTTTATAGTGCATTTTTTAGTCTGTATTTTGGTAACAACGACTTTGGTTTTATTTATAAATTTGATTCAAATTGGGCTATCGAATTGAAGATGGAAAAGAAGCAAATAAGAGCAATTTTTTGTATGAGTTCAAAACGGGTGATAAAGCAGCAGAAAATGCTCGTAAACTAAACGATGCTTTTGGTGTGGGTACTGTTAAGGAACGTACGGTTCAATGGTGGTTCCAAAAATTTCGTGCTGGGAACTTGAGCCTTGATGATGAAGCAAGTCACGGGCGTCCTTCTTCAGTTCATAACGACCAATTGTGAGCGTTAGTTGAATCAGAACCACACATAACATTTCGGAAGATTATACAAAAGTTAGACGTAAGTCGTCCCACAGTTCTGCACCACTTAATTTAAAAAATGTATATGAATTTGAAGATCATAAACCACAATTATTTTCTAACAACCTCATAGTTATAAAAGTAAAATTATATATATATATGTATACTCGTATATATATTATAAATATTATATATAATAGTTATAGCAGTAAAATGATACATATTTTCAATTTTATTGCAAATTGAAGATTGTCTGTTAAATTTTGTTTATGTACTTGTTCAATATATTTCTTTTTCAAATCAAATTAAATACTTTAGTTTTAAATTTGTATAAAGCTGATATTTTGTTTAAAAATATTCTACGGCTATTTTGCTAAAAAATTACTAAGGAATAATATTAATAAAAAATATAAATTACCAATTAATTGTGTAAATTAGTAACGAAAAATATTAATTTAATAATTAATATTTTTCGTTCTGTTAATTTTTTTTATGTACTTGTTCACTAGATTTCTATTTTTTTTCTAAATAATTTAAATACTTTTATTCAAAATTCGTATAAAGCTAATATTTTGTTTAAAAATATTCTATGGATATTTTGATTAGAAATTACTAATGAATAATATTAATGAAAACATATAAATTACTAATTCACTGTGTAAATCAGTAACGAAAAATATTATCTGTTAAATTTTTTATATATACTTGTTCAATATATTTCTTTTTTTTCCTAAATAATTTAAATACTTTAATTCTAAATTCTTTAAAGCTAATATTTTGTTTAAAAATATTCTATTGATATTTTGATTAGAAATTACTAATGAATAATAATGAAAAAATACTAATGAAAAAAATGTTAATTACTAATGAAAAATATTATCTGTTAAATTTTGTTTATGTACTTCTTCAATATATTTCTATTTTTTTCTCAAATAATTTAAATACTTATATTTTAAATTCGTAAACTGCTAATATTTTATTTAAAAATATTCTATGAATATTTTGCCTAAAAATTTAGCCTAAACTAATTTTTAAAAAAATAATAAAAATCCATATATATATATATATATGTGTATATATATATATATATATATATGTGTATATATATATATATACAATACTTTATTTTTTAAATACTCTTCTTAGATAGTGTGCTATAATAGAGCTCTGCCTTGTGATTCATTTTCATAAAGGGATTCTTCTTCCAACTCCAATCAATGAGGACACTTTTCTGGTCAAAATTGTTCATAAAATTATTAATGATCATTCTTGATTACTCATAAACAATAATTAATAATGATTCATTGTAGTTTGTGCCGAGAAAAAAAAACTCATTGAGTCAAAAAAGCACTGTTATAAAAAATCATGTGTTGCTTCATTAATAATTGCCTGTTTATTGCACATATAGACTTGTTTACATTCAGATTTGTTTTTTTTTTCTTGTGGAAAATATCGATATTACTTCTACGCTCTTATTGTCCGTATGGGTTAGAGTTTATATAAAAGAAAACGTCTCGATTTTCAAGTTTTCTGATCAGTTCATACACAAACACGTGCACGCTTGTCGAAGAGAAGAAACCGGTGTTTATTGTCGAATTAATTGAATTGTTGCGTTCGCTTTTCGTTTCGAATACATTAAACAAATATTTACACGTGCGGCATCATAAAATGTTCTCCCGTCGTATTAAAATCAGACGACAATTGAAATCGATGGGCGAGTTAAATCGACAATAAACCAAACCGACACAATCCCATCGCAATGCACTCCAATAATACATAGTGATCACGGGTGAAGTGTATTCGCCGCCGCGATGGTAATGTTGAAACGCCAAAAGGGGAATTATTTACAGACTTGGAAAGTATACAAATAGAGTTCGAATTAGATGGAGGATCGCAGAGTTGTGCTCCAAGACCACTTCAACGAAATGAAATCGCCTACGAGTACGTTTAACTCGCTTTTTTTCTTCTTCTTCGTCTTCTGCCCGTGGCCCCGTTCGTTCCGTCGCGCGTCGACACGTTGAACTCTCCTCTCCTTTCTCGGTCATTTCATCGCGTACACATTTTTTTTTCACCACGAGTCCTTTGATTTTTCCCGGTCATCGCCGCCGCATATGTGCCACAGTCTTTTCGGAACGGTGATGTAGGAGCGAACAAGCTTCGTTGCGTCTTGAAATGATTGCTATGTAGCGGCGGGATGCGGATTAACTGTGGTCACTGCTTCTATTAGCACAACTTTAAGAATACATTGAACTCGTCACAACTGCTAGAGATTTAAGTGCGTACACATCGGGTTCAACATTTATTTTTACTCTTTCTATCGCGTTAAACTTGAAACCGTGATATATATATATATATATATATATATATATATATATATATATATATATATGTTTTTACATCATTATTTTTGAAAAGTGTTTTTTTAGTAATAACTACATGAAATATTTATAGGAAAAACAATAGATTTTTGTACTAAAATGAGTTTTTTTTTAATTTTAATTTGACATAAATGGATTGTAATCGATTTAGAAAAATAAATTCAAGAAAGGTTAAACAAGCATTGTTGTTCTTCAGTCAATCATTTTGTATCATTTTGGCTACCTAACTAAAACCTATGTTATCAAGCGGGAACGCCAATTGATGGTCTACAAATGTAATCATTTCAAATAATATGTAATTTGAAGAATGTAAAATAAATAATGCAGAGATACGAATCAAAGTGTCTTTAATATAATTTTAAATTTTTCGTATCAATATCGCAATTAATTTTCAAGATACAACACTTTGAGAAAAACGATCAATGTTTTAGTCTCACATTTTCTGAAAACGCCCCCGGTAAAAAAATCATTTTCTAGTATTAGGTGATACAAGAGTATTTAGTAGAACGTTGATAGACACGAATATATAGGGTTGGTAGAAAAATAATTGCGGTTTATGATCTTCAAATTCATATACATTTTCTCTTTTTTGATTTTTTTTAGTTGTTTTAAGTGGTCCATAACTGTTGGTTAATTAACTCCTGATTTTTGTGCAAGTTCTCGCATTGTTATGTGTGGTTCTGATTCAATTAGCGCGTTCAATTGGTCGCTGTCTTCACCTTCAACTAACGCCTTCGCATATCTTTATCTTCAAGGCTTTCGTTACCAGCACGAAATTTTTGGAATCATCATTGTACCGTACATTCCTTAACAGTACCCACACCAAAAGCATTGTTTAGTTTATGAGCAGGTTCTACTGCTTTACCATTCGTCTGGAATCATACAAAAAATGCTTTTATTTGCTTCTTTTCCATCTTTAATTCAATATTAAAATTTGAAGCGAAATTAATAATGAAACCAACGTCGATGTTATCAAAATACAGACCGGAAAATTCACTTTAAAATAATATTAGCATGAACACGATGAAATACACTTTCATTGAAAAAATTAAGGTTAGAATTCAAACAAAAACCGCAATTATTTTCCTACCAACCTAATAACAATTGTTCGCTACTCACATGCCAACGTTCTAATTAAAGCTTAATCTAGGAGTCAGATTTCAATAAAGCTGTCATAACAATGAAGAATTTGACGATCACTGAGATTCGATTAATTTGCAATAAAGTCCTTTTCATGTTAATACTGTGACTTTTTTCGAATGTTCAATGAGATTTTATCTTGACTGGATTTCAATCCAAATAATCTGAATTGTCATATTTTTGTTTATAAATTTATTAGTAAGCATTAAAATATAACTTAATTGATTTTGAGAATATAAGGATCTTAGTTATTGACTTTCACAAATCAATACTTTTTCAGTACATAAATCCGGTATAAACATTTTTCTGGTCGAAAATAAGAAAAAAATCGTAGATTATTCTGTACCTTGACTCTGTGAAGATAATGATCATCGAAATTCATCTCAGTAATGATCTATTGACCATTTTTGATCATATATTTTTGTGTCTAATACATCGAGTAAGGAATTGATTTGTGCAAGTCAATTACAGCACACTATCAACTCTATTGTGATTTAATCACTGGGTTCATGTAATTTTGATTACATTAAAAAATCCTTGAAAATGTATTTACTCTACACATTTATAATATGTAAAAACAGTGTACTTAAAAGATGAAAAAAAACCCTTTTCATGACACACAGCATAAAATTACTCGAATCAAATGCATATCTGGATCAATTAACGTATCAAAAACACAGTATCCATGAAATCTCGTATATAAATCTCGACCGAATCACATTAATCATCTACAAATTCTTTTATAACGCTTTCACTTGCTCCAATTACGATCATTTTTATAGCTCGTACCTTTTGTGAGCATATAATTTCTTTTTGTACGGCATAATGTATGAAATTTTATACCAAATAATTAATGTCATAAATTAAAAGTGCTATACGTACATGTACAATTTTTTTTGTGCCAGAATTTTCACAATCGATATTTATTTTTAAACTTTCCCGTGTGCGCAATACATGTTTTAAATACTGATCATTTACTGTTGATAAACATGCAAATACGCACATACGAATATCGTGTTTGTGTTGTGTTTATATATATATATATATATATATATATATATATTTAATCAATAACTTTGTTTTATTAAAAAATGTAATGAAATTTGCTTGCAATTTTCTATTAATTAATATTCAAACTTTATCATGGTCTCATTGTTGTGTTCAGTTCTTTCTCATTCCTTGATAGTAATTGATCAAAATTTAATTTTATTATCGAGATACCATTCTCAATCAATACTTTTAAAAGAAATACATATACATTAAATTGTTAGAATTGTCATTGTTTTTTTTTTATAAAACAGTTTTATTTATAAATAAAAATCATTGCAATCCAGTCTAATAATCTTGTAATTTATATATGCTTAGAGTTTCGAATTTCAACTACTAATATGTTATTTTTCATTTATCATACTTGCGAATTTTCAAATACTGAATTATCATGAAATCGGTTGCATGAATTGAAAATACCTTTTAATACAATTACATGAAAAAACTGATTAACCCTTTTGTTACTAACGGGGATACATATGTCCCATTGATTTTCAAAAATTCCTGTCGAGGAAATATTGTAATTTACATAGTGAACCCACTTTAAAACACAGATGGGATAAAACTTTCCAGGACAATATCTTTCATCCATATCGGAAAATTCGTGGATAATGATTTTATCCAATTTTAACTACCTCTTAATGGAATTACTATTTCACGAAATTAATCAAAACAATTAAAGTCGTATTGAAAGGGTTATAGAGTAAAATATATTTATTTTTTATAATTAGTTTAAATATATTTCAATGTACTAATACTTTTTTCTCTTTGTTTCAGGTGAGTGTTCTGTAAAATCTTAGCTGAAATGTACTGAAATATTCGATGGTAAGATAAATCTTTGGACATTAAATATTCAACATTTTTGTTTTCTTGAAAAAAATCAACGTTGGTTTAAATCCGAGAAAATTTTATTTTAATCGAGAAAAAAATCATTTTTTATACTAAAAATGGGGTTTTATTCATAAAAATAATTTTTCTTTGGTAGTTCTATCTGATTAAAAAAATTCTGATTGAAATTGAGTGAGTGGATGATATTTTTTTAAATGTGACAAATAATTCTGTTCACTTTTTTATAAAATTCTATCGTTCTAAAATGTTCCAGTTTTAAAACGAATTTCCTATCTTCGATCATATTTACATCAAGTGTCAATTTTTTTAAATCTTATTCGAACTATCAATCGCTCAGTATCATAAACCGACACGTATTTTTATGTCGAATAAATAAACGTTACGTACATTGTATCTGAATAATATTCGTGTCAAGTCTTGCACCGACCATAAATAACAAAAGATTTAATTAACTGAAACATCCTCTTGTGTTCGACTTCTGTAAAGGAAAAAAAAAACGCTGAAGCGTTACGGTGCTCTTTTAAAACTCGTGGGGGTTAGGAATTAACTACTTTTGTCAAGATACTAGTACAGTCAGCAGAATAACTATTTTATATTGTCGTCTTGTATCGCCAGGGATTAACATTTAATTGAGATGAAATTCTCTTCTAATACAGATAACTACATTATCGATTTTAAATCGTTTTCATAAAAAGTGTATAAATCTATCTATCTACCTATATATATATATATATATATATATATATATATATATATATATATATATATATATAAATGAAAAACACTATAATTTATAAAAACTATTATTATTTGTTTGTTTGTAGAAATGTAATTTAAATTAATTTGTCTATTATCAAAAAAAATATCATGAAATTTTAATGATTCTTTTAATTTCTGTTATTTGTTAAGGGAGAGTGAGCGACAGCAAACAGGGTGATTAAATTTGATTGAAACAACACCCTCAATCTCTCTCGGGAGAGGAAGCAATCTCAGTGAGCAAAGGGCGTAACCTACTGGTTTTTAATAGAAAATTATATTTTTTATGATAAAAATAAATTTAGTTCAGAATGAAGTACTAGAATCAGAAAGCTGTCGCCTTTTTAAATATTAAATCTGGCTGCAAAATTCATTGGTGTCTAGTTATATTCAGTAATTTTCGTTTTAAATAGATTTTATTATGAACACATCTCCATTTTGGCTTCAATGGGCCACTACGCAAGGAAGTTTTGCCAACTATCCTATGATTCATTCATTTTCTTACGTCAGTAAAACATTTTTGGGATAAAATAATAGCAGAAACTTGAAGCATTTAAATATTGCTTGGATGTTTTCATCCCACTGCCAAAAAAGTACTTCCAATTGAATAAATTTCTCCTTATTAATATATGTGATTGTTAATAGTCTTGTAAACCTAGTAAAGTGAAAAATAATTTACCTAAATTGTGCAAAAGTGGGATTGAAAGGGTTATAGGATTTTAATAATGAAAATATTTCCAGTTGAATAAAATTCTTCTTATTAATATATGTGATTATTTAAGGTCGTATAAAGCTAGTAAAGTAAAACATAACAATTTATCTAAATTATTCAAAAGTCTGATCGAAAGGATTAAAAAGTTTTAATAACGATAGGTTTTTACATTGTAATTTTTTATCAACTGAACTGAATATATTTAGTTCTCATTACTAGTTTCAATAATTCTGTGAATTAACTATCACATTTTTTGTTAATTAGTACTAACAATTCAAAAAAGATTTAAAAAAGTTTCATTAAAATAAATATTTTATACATTTATTCAATAATTTATTTTTGAAAGTTTCTTTTAAAAAAAATTATAGTTCATGCAATAAATATGGATTTTAATTCGTGTCAAATCTAATTTTCATTAAATATATTTTCGAAATACTGTATTCGATGGATTATAAGACGAGTAACAGATTTTTCTCAAAGAAATCAAGAAAAAAATAACCTTTTTTACTACCTCGATCATAAAAGGACACGCGGTTTTTTTTACTATAAAAACTAAGAAAAATATTGATTTATATTTTAATAAAAAATAAAACTATAAATAAAATAATGATTTATGTTTTAATAGGAAGTAATATTTACAAAAATTATACAAACACATATTTGAATCGTTTAAAACAACCACAGTGGCGTGCCAGTTTCAACTTCTGAAGATTCAAACATAAGTAGACTTGTTTTTTAATTAATGTTTGTGGGGAAAAAAAGCATCGACTTATATTTGGGTTAATGTTTTGTTACTCTTTCATAGATATCATTTTTTAGTTATCTGACATAAAAAATCATCTTAAAAAGAAATATATTTCTACATTATATCCTATTTATCAGACACGATATTCGAATTTATATATATATATATATAATCCGGTTGATGTTATTACATTCGCTCGATTCTTTTTCTCATCGAATGAATCCGCTCCAATTTATATGGCTAATTTAATCCCACCGAAACGTAATTCGAAAATAACAACACGTCAAATATTAACTGAGTTGCAAATAAAATGAAATAATTGGAGGAGAAAAAAATCAATTACTGCGGCGCACAACTGTGCACGGGGTGACGCGCTTCTCTACTCGATTTGACATCAAAGTGAATTTTCATTTGTGTCATTCGGCGCGAGTACATGTCGAGTAATTAAAACAAGTCGCATGTCAGATAAATAAAAAGAAACGATATTAAAAATGAATTCGTAATGAGTTCTATAGCGAACGGAGTATTTACATCAAATATATATATATATATATATATATATATATATATATATAAACAAACAAATAAATGCATACACACACACACATATATATATATATATACATGCATATGGATGAACATTTGTACATTTGTGTGTATATCATTGATGTAACGCCAAAACAACAAGCGTTTTCAGTACATAAACACTCATGAAATATTCAAATTGACCGGAGTCGTGGTTCGCACGGTCAACGAAATGAAATAAAATTCTCCCCCACACTATTTTTTTGTTCGATCTCGTCCCTCGTGTCGCCGCTTCTGTAAATAAGAGTTGTCGGTTTAATGTGACGAAATAAAAATTTCGCATTGATATATCTGAATGTTTCTAAATACAGAAACATGAACCGTTCACAAGAATGGAACATAAAAAAGTACGTTTTATGAAATTGTTCTCTCGTTCGAAGAGACGTTTCAATTTTTCATGCGCGGCGTTTAAAAGTGTATTAAAAAGAAGATGAAAGTGTGGAGGAGGGAACGGTCCTTTTATTTGTCGAAATTCGATACCGTTGTCTATTTAGATAAAGTGGTCAGAGATATAGAGCATGTCGTTGATGTTACTGAAACCGGAATGTTGTTTTTGATGAATAGTTCATGGTTGTTACACTTTTTGATTGGAATTTACAATTGAAAGTTTTTGAATTCTGTTATTAGTTTTGATAAATCAATTAAAAATTTAGTAATGATTTCAAATTTTCAAGTGTTTTATATCTCTTTTTTTAATTAACCTCTATTTAATATAAAAATAACTGTTGATCAATTGTATATATATATATATATATATATATGAATATGTATATATATATATATATATATATATATGTGTGTGTATAAACATTTTGTATATAATCCACTTGTAACTTTTCCTGAGATTTATTAAAATAGCAATAATTAACTGTTTAGTAACACATAAAACAATTAGAAAACAATTCAGATATTGTGGTTAAATTCAGTTTCATTTCTCTTCATACGGTCATGTAAAACGCTGTTGATTTTCTGTGATCGTATTTTTTAATTATTGCCAATTAAAAATGATTTATTGGAGATTTGTGGCCGGAAAATTATTTGTGGATGGACGGGAAAAGAATATAAAACAGTTAGAATTTAATTTAGACATTGTGGTTGAGTCCAGTTTCATTTCTCTGACTAAACATGTTTAGTAAATCGATATTGATCGTCTGTGATCGTAACTTTTTAGTTTTTGCTAAGTAAAAATGATTTATTGGAGATTTGTGACCCGAAAATTATTTACGGATTGATGGGAAATGAATATAAAACGGTTAGAATATAATTCAGACATTGTGGTTGAGTTTAGTTACATTTCTCTGACTAAACATGTTTAGGAAATCGATATTGATCGTTTGTGATCGTAGCTTTTTAATTTTTGATAATTAAAAATGACTCATTGGAGATTTGTGACCAGAAAATTATTTATGGATTCATGGGAGAAGAATATAAAACATTTAGAATATAATTCAGACATTATGGTTGTGTCCAGTTTCATTTCTCTGGCTAAGCATGTTTAATAAATCGTTGTTGATTATCTCTGATTATCGCTTTTTAATTTTTGGTAATCAGAAATAATTTATTGGAGATTTTTAATTGGAAAATTGTTTATGGGATGATGAAAAAATTATATAAAACACTTAAAATATAATTCAGACATTGTGGTTGAATTCAGTTTCATTTCTCTGATCAAACATGTTTAATAAATCATTCTTGATTATATCTGATCGTTGCTTTTTAATTTTTGCTAATCAAAAATGATTTTCTCAAGATTTGTGACCGGAAATTTATTTATGGATTGATGGGAAATGAATATAAAACAGTTAGAATATAATTCAGACATTGTTGTTGAGTCCAGTTTCATTTCTCTGACTAAACATGTTTAATAAATCACTGTTGATTATCTGTGAAGGTAGCTTTTTAGTTTTTACTAATTAAAAATGATTTATTAGAGATTTGGGCCGGAAAATTCTTTATGGATTGATTTTTACACATTCGACCAAATCAATTAAATTAAAATTTCTTTTTATTGGCAAATATTGATTTATAAATATATGAAGAATGAAATTAAATCGAATGTAACTTTTATTTTTGATGGCCTTGCAGTATTTGTCAATAAT